>OX419762.1:25238498-25549264 GCA_948567375.1 Lunularia cruciata | reverse complement strand
ACTCCAACTTCAGCAACCAGGAGTTCAAAAGAAAGCTCTCTCACAGCTCTTTCCAATGAGTCCAAGATTGAAAGATTTGGACATGGAACCAAAAAGTTACAAGATGTTGAAAATTGAGCTCAAACCCTAAAATCTCCGAGAGATGGCAGAATTCGAATCTTCATAACTTTCTTTGTGTAGGTGCTCTGCAAGCCAGCGTAGTATCAATCGAAAGAGCTTTCAAAGGCGCTTCTAATGCCACAAGAAGCATTTTGGTGAGGTTTGGCTCAGAAACTCAAAGGAATTTAGTGATGGCAAACAAGGCTGTATTGAAGGGGCGGCGCATCTGGTTAGATCCTGATCTCACATCTCTCCAATGGCAAGCAAAGAAGGGAGAATTAGCAAAAGTGAAGGAGGCTCAACAAGCAGGCTTTGTTGCATTCTTGAGAGATAATAGAGCTGTGATTACTCAAAAGAAATTGTCAGCTGTTGCATAGCAATTCCAGACCCTTAGAGTGTTGTTTTGGAATGTACATGGGCTCACACAAACCAAGTACTCCAACGCTAAGCCTTTGTGGGATGATGCTGATCTGATCAATCTTGTGGAGACATGGGAACATGAAGGAAACACCATTCAAGACATTGAAGGTTTCACTCTTATTGGGTCAACTTGGAACAAGCGGACGCAATACAAAGGAAGGGGCTTTGGAGGGATTGCTACTTACGTCAGATTTGGCTTTGAGAAATCAGTCTCTTTGATAGGTCAAGATTCAAATGGACAATACCAATGGCTGAGGATTGGAGGAGTTGCCACACCTTGCTTCATTGCTGTTTGCTACTTTGCCCCATTGACATCACCAATCTATTCAAGTGGAGTTCTCAACACCATGCAGCCTTTCCATTCCTTGACAAAGGATGTGTTAGAGTTTCAAAGTAAAGGTGCAGTACTTGTTCTTGGTGATTTCAATGCTAGGATCCAAGCCTCTCAGATCCCTGACTTGAGTGACCTTGAGAATGATCCTCTCCATAGTTTGATAGATCATTCTAGTGCTTGGTCCCGCTCTTCCAAAGATCTTATGTCCAACCCCATGAGTGAGCACTTTTTGAGCTTTGGTACCAATTGTAGCTTGAAGATCTTGAATGGCTTTTCTCAATTTCCAGAAACTTGTAAAAGCACATGCTTTGCCTCTGGTGGATCAAGCACCATAGATTATATGCTCACTTCAGCTAATGATATCCACTTTGTCTCAGATTTTATTGTTTTAGGTCCTCAACCAGAATCAGACCATGCACCTCTATCTTGTGCCATCCTTCTTCCTTGCCTCAATAGAACCACATTACCTATTGACCATGCCTTAAGAGGAAAACTTCATCTAGACTTTCACAAGAGAGACTTGTACCAACAAGCTATCCAAGAGAAATTGAGTTCTATGGAGTGGAGTTCTGATTTTCAACAACGTAGTGATCAGTTGGTTGAGCTTCTTCAATCTATATCAACTACTTTCTTTCCAAGAGGCTCCCACAGGAAGAGACTTGGTCTCCCTTGCAATAGGTGGTATGATGCTGATTGCAAAATGGCAAGGATCAAAGCTATGGATAGGTCTCTTGATCAGATTGCACAAAATCAGGCCTTTGTTTCATACAGAAAGTTGGTGAAGTGCAAAAAGCGAGCATTTTTGAGACTCAAGGGGGTTGAGTTGAGCACTGAACTGAGGAGCAATCCTAAGGCTTTTTGGAAGAAGGTAACCATCAGATCTCCATCTCCATCGCTGGACCTAAACAAGCTTTGTGACTATGTGAAAGATCTGTACTTTTTCCCTGATGCTCCAAGCATGGCACCTTGCCTTGGATCTGCTCTCACCATCTCTGAAGCTGATGTCAAGTACCAATTGAAGAAGTTGGCCAATGGTAAGGCTGAAGACCTTGATGGACTATGTGTTGAACTTCTGAAGTGGGGCGGTAGCCATCTGATTTCAGTACTCACTTCTCATTTGAATGAGGCAATCAAGTGTGGCTTTCCGGATAGATGGTGCTTCAAGAAGGTTGTTCCTATTCACAAGTCTGGCCAAAGAGATGTGGTCACCAATTACCGTAGCATACTTGTTGGTAGTGTCTTTGCCAAGTTGTATGGTCGAATTTTGGAATCTAGGTTGAGCACTTGGGCTGAAAAGTACAATGTTCGAGCTAAGTGCCAAGCGGGTTTCAAATCAGGCTTTAGCACCTTGGATCACTTATTGGTACTCCATGTTTTGTGGTGGAAATCCAAGGGTGTTGGGAGAGCTCTCTATGTTGCCTTTATTGATTTCAGGAAGGCCTTTGATAAGGTGCATGGGCCACAAGGTGGAGATTCGACATTGGAGATTGGAGCCTATTGCAATTCGAGAGGTGATCAAGGAGCAGTTCTTACTTCGCTTATGGCAGCAACCCGGTACCAAGATGGTGTTCTATCAGCAGTTTGTAAATCCTATGTTGGTGTATTGTGAGCAAGATTATCTCTTGGCTAGGATTTCTACTTCATTGAGACATGTTATCACTCAATATAGAACTAGTTCTCATAGACTAGAAGTAGAACAAGGACGTTGGCAGCAGATAGAGCACTCCATTCGACTTTGCAAATTGTGTATTATGAGCAAAGTTGAGGATGAGCATCATGTGTTTGTTGATTAAACACTACTATGCTACTAGGTTAACTTTGATGGAGCCTCTTCTTGGACATAACAATCAATCATCCGAGTCTAGAGATAGCACCTTGGATCACTTTTCTCACCTTGGATCACTTATTGGTACTCCATGTTTTGTGGTGGAAATCCAAGGGTGTTGGGAGAGCTCTCTATGTTGCCTTTATTGATTTCAGGAAGGCCATTGATAAGGTGCTTAGGAAATGTCTAAATGAGAGACTCACTCTAGTTGGTGTTTCAGCTGATCTGATTGGTGCTATCTCTAGACTCTATGAGAAAGAGATTGTGAAACTTTCATCTTTGAGCTCTCAAGATGTCCTTAGCACAATGGGTGTGATTCAAGGCTGCTCTCTATCTCCCACTCTATTTGGAATCTTCATCGATGATCTGGAGAGTCTACTCATGGAAGCTAGAGCTATAGGTGTACAGATTAGCTCTTTGATGATACATGCACTCCTTTATGCAGATGATGTAGTGCTTCTCTCTACCAACCCACAGAGTTTACAGAAGCTATTGGATTCTCTTCTCTTGTTTTGCAATGAAACAAAGATGGAAGTGAACCTTGACAAGTCCAAGGTGATTGTGGTGGGTTCTAAAGGTGTCACACCTTTCTTTTTTGATGGACAGCAATTGGAGCAGGTTTCTTCTAACAAGTACTTGGGCCTTGAGTTTTCTCATGACTATAGTTGGTCTACTTGTGTGAAGATGAGAATCAATGCAGGCTTTAGAGCTTTGTATTCACTCATGAATCGCTCTAGACTTGCTCACCTTACCACATGGGAGTTGAAGAAGGTGCTGTTCCTTTGGTTCTTGTATTTAGCTCCTTTGGTTCTTGGTTCATGTAGCTCCTTTGGTTCTTGGATTTTTTTCGAAGGTTTGAGAGAGGAGATTTTCCCGAAAATTCAGAAACTCATATCTCAGCACTTGCTCATCCAAACCTTTCGATTTTGGTCTCGTTTGAAGCGCCTTGCCAAGAGCTTTCCATGGACACCAAGAAGGCACGATTCTGAGCCTTGTTGCGAAAGTTATGGGTACTTGAATTTTCTGACACAGGTTCAATATTTGAGAGTTCGTTTCTTCATCACCAGGAGTCCAAATTGAGTGATTTTTATGGCATTGGATGCGCCTTGAAGAGCTCTTTCGATTGATATAAAGCATGCTGGAAACCCACATCTGTGCAGAGAGTTACAAGGATTCGAATTCTGTCATCTTGGGCAGATTTTAGGGTTTGGACTATCAATTCGAATGACTGTATCTCTGCCACTACTTGGACAAATGGAGTGATTGAAGTCTCATTAGAAGCGCTATGCTGAGAGCTTTCTTTCAAGAATCTATGATTTCCAAGCTCTCTTTCAAGGCCAAGCTCGCAGCACATGGAGGTTTGAGCAAGCAGTGGTGGTAATTCTCATTCTGTCACATCTCGTGCATCTTGGTGTTTGGAGTACCAACTTTGCAGTGCCAGTTCTCCTCACTCACAGATCCAATCCAGGTGATTCTTGAGTCATAAGAACCACATGGTCATAGGCTTTCTATTAAGTCCATACTTGAAAGATTTGGATATCCAACGCAGATGATATGACCATTTGTTTCACTGTAGCACTTGCAACTACATGGTGTTAAAATCTGCACATGTGAAGTAGGATTGCTCTGTACTTATAGGTCCAAATCAAGTGGTTTTTGTGGCAATAGAACAAGCATTGTGCAAGGTTTCTATAGAGTTTTGATTTGTAGAAATTGAAGGTCAGATAAGGAAGTTGTGATAGTTTTAAATCTGTGACTCTTTGGACATCATAACATTGTGAAGTGCAAATTCAAGCTATTGTATCTTTGTACTCAATGATCCAAATGAAGTGATCTTTGTGTCTTTAGAATCAGCTCCCTCAGACCTTTAGACTGAAAATTGATTGCTATAGGTTAGGTCACAAATTAGAAGCTCTAGGTCCCTCAAATTTCGCAGCCTTTGGTATCTATGTGCACTGCAGATTTGAAAGATAGTATCTTTGCACTCACATATTCAAATGAGATGATTCTTATCTCATTAGAATTAGTTTTTCAAGGTCTTTATTTCAACACCAGCCTAGTAGTGCTTATTGTAAAACAGTAGTGCTACCTACTTGAAAATCCTAAAGTTTTGGTGTTGGAAGTAAAACTTCCAGATTGACCGTGAGTGATAAGTGATTGTCACAATGGAGGAGTCCAAGATGGTGAAAGACATTGCTGATATAGCCATGAAGCAACAACAATTAGCTGAAATGTATAGGAAAGCAAATGATTTCCACAAGGACCTTAGAAGCTTCATGGCACCTATGTCCCAGTGCATGAGTACTCTCATGACTGATATGGAATTTGTAAAGGTTGAGATCAGTAGTGTCAAAGAGTCTTTGAACCTAGTCAATCAAGAGATTCAAGACCTCAAGAAGAGTTCTATCTCTTTGTTAACATCAACCAAGGGGATGGTTGATGCTACCGAGAAAGTTGCTTCCTTGGGAGCACAAGCCAACGATATTGCTACACAAGGCGGAGGGCTCCAACAGATTGTGGACACATTAGAAGTGAAGATGAAGTCTTATGCTGAAGCTACTAAGGTGGCTCAAATCTCTTGCTTGCAAGAGCATGAGGTTGAGAAGGAGAACCAATTGGTCAGAATGAAGAACTTGAGAATTTCAGGTTTGCCAGAGACTGAGAAGGAAGACACCAAGGCCATAGTATGTGAGTTTATTGCTGATTCTTTGAGAGTCCATGATCCTCAGATTTTGCAAGCATATAGATTGGGACAACAAGGTGCACAACCAAGAAGCATTTTGGTGAGGTTTGGCTCAGAAACTCAAAGGAATACAGTGATGGATAGCAAGGCTATACTGAAGGGGCGGCGTATTTGGTTGGACCCTGATCTCACACCTCTCCAATGGCAAGCAAAGAAGGGAGAATTAGCAAAAGTGAAGGAGGCTCAACAAGCAGGTTTTGTTGCATTCTTGAGAGACAATAGAGCTGTGATCACCCAAAGGAAGTTGTCAACTACCGCATAGCAATTCCAGACCCTTAGAGTGTTGTTTTGGAATGTTCATGGTCTCACACATACCAAGTACTCAAGCGCTAAACCTGTGTGGGATAATGCTGATCTGATCAATCTTGTGGAGACATGGGAACATGAAGGAAACACCATTCAAGACATTGAAGGTTTCATTCTTGTTGGTTCAACTTGGAACAAGCGGAGGCAACACAGAGGAAGGGGCTTTGGAGGTATTGCAACTTACGTCAGATTTGGCTTTGAAAAGTCAGTCTCTTTGATAGGTCAAGACTCAAGTGGACAATACCAATGGCTGAGGATTGGAGGAGTTGCTACACCTTGCTTCCTTGCTGTTTGTTACTTTGCCCCATTGACATCACCAATCTATTCAAGCGGATCTCTCAACACCATGCAGCCTTTCCACTCCTTGACAAAGGATGTGTTGGAATTTCAAAGTAAAGGTGCAGTATTTATCCTTGGTGATTTCAATGCTAGGATCCAAACCTCTCAGATTCCTGAGTTTAGTGACCGTGAGAATGACCCTTTCCATAGCTTGATAGATCATTCTAGTGCTTGGTCCCGCTCTTCCAAAGACCTCATATCCAACTCCATGAGTGAGCACTTTTTGAGCTTTGGTACCAATTGTAGCTTGAAGATCTTGAATGGCCTTTCTCAATTTCCAGAAACTTGTAAGAGCACATGCTTTGCTTCAGGTGGATCCAGCACTATAGATTATATGCTCACCTCACCCAGTGATATACACATTGTCTCAAATTTTGTTGTTTTAGATCCTCAACCTGAATCTGACCATGCACCTTTATCTTGTGTCATCCTTCTTTCTTGCCTCAATAGAACCACATTACCTATTGATCATGCCTTTAGAGGGAAACTCCGTCTTGATTTTCACAAGCGAGATTTGTACCAACAAGCTATCCATGAGAAATTGAGCTCTATGGAGTGGAGTTCTGATTTTCAACAACGCAGTGATCAGTTGGTTGAACTTCTTCAATCTACATCAACAACTCTATTTCCACGAGGTTCTCACAGGAAGAGACTTGGTCTCCCTTGCAATAGGTGGTTTGATGCTGATTGTAAAATTGCAAGGATGAAAGCTATGGATAGGTCTCTTGATCAGATTGCACAAAATCAGGCTTTTGTCACTTATAGAAAGTTGGTGAAGTGCAAGAAGCGAGCGTTCTTGAGACTCAAGGGGGTTGAGTTGAGCAATGAATTGAGGAGCAATCCCAAGGCTTTTTGGCAGAAAGTAACCATCAGATCTCCATCTCCATCGCTAGACCCGAACGAGCTTTGTGAATATGTGAAGAATCTGTATTTTTTCCCTGATGCTCCAAGCATGGCACCTTGCCTTGGATCTGCTCTCACCATCTCTGAAGCTGATGTCCACTACCAATTGAAGAAGTTGGCCAATGGTAAGGCTGAAGACCTTGATGGACTATGTGTTGAACTACTTAAGTGGGGTGGTAGCCATCTGATTTCAGTACTCACTTCTCTCTTGAATGAGGCCATCAGGTGTGGTTTTCCTGATAGATGGTGCTTCAAGAAGGTTGTTCCTATTCACAAGTCTGGTCAGAGAGATATTGTCACCAATTACCGTACCATTCTAGTGGGTAGTATCTTTGCCAAGTTGTACGGTCGAATTTTGGAGACTAGGTTGAGTACTTGGGCTGAAAAGTACAGAATTCGAGCTAAGTGCCAAGCGGGTTTCAGATCAGGCTTTAGTACTTTGGATCATCTATTGGTACTCCATGTTTTGTGGTGGAAATCTAAAGGTGTTGGGAGAGCTCTCTATGTTGCATTTATTGATTTCAGGAAGGCCTTTGATAAGGTGCTTAGGAAATCATTAAGTGAGAGACTCATGGAAGTTGGTGTTTCAGCCGATCTGATTGGTGCTATCTCTAGACTCTATGAGAAGGTGGTTGTGAAACTTTCATCTTTGAGCTCTCAAGATGTCCTTAGCACAATGGGTGTGATTCAAGGTTGCTCTCTATCCCCAACATTGTTTGGAATCTTCATCGATGATCTAGAGAGGGTGCTCATGGAAGCTGGAGCTACAGGTGTACAAGTTGGCTCTTTGATGATACATGCACTACTGTATGCGGATGATGTAGTGCTCCTCTCACCCAATCCACAAAGTTTACAGAAGTTGTTGGATTCTCTTCTCTTGTTTTGCAATATGGAGTTTCGAAAGTTTGAGAGGAGATGAGTCCCGAAAGTTTGAGAAGCCATATCTCCCTACATACATGTCCAAACGTTGCGGTTTTGGTCTCGTTCGAAGCGCCTTGCCAAGACCTTTCCATAGCCACCAAGATTGTGTCATTCTGAGCTTTGGGCGAAACGTTATGAGTGATTGAAATTTCTGACACAGGAGCTAGACTTGAGAGTTTGAATCTTCATCATATGGTGTCCAAATGGAGTGATTTTTGTGGCATTAGAAGCGCCTTTGGAAGCACTTTCGATTGATACTACGCAGGCTTGCAGAGCACATACACAAAGAAAGTTATGAAGATTCGAATTCTGCCATCTCTCGGAGATTTTAGGGTTTGAGCTCAATTTTCAACACCTTGTAACTTTTTGGTTCCATGTCCAAATCTTTCAATCTTGGACTCATTGGAAAGAGCTGTGAGAGGGCTTTCTTTTGAACTCCTGGTTGCTGAAGTTGGAGTTCTATGGAAGAAGTTTCGAAATTCATCAATCTGTGTTCTTGTGCGGTTGGTGGTGCTCAAATCTGCAACTTTCAGAGGCTGGAACTTTGGACTCACATCTTCAAATGAGGTGATCTTGGACTCATTAGAAGCATCTTGTCAAGAGCTATTGATTGAAATTCATTTCATAGAGTTTGAAGCTTTGTGCTTGCAGTTATCAGCATTTGAATTCTGTGATTCAATGAGGTTTAGAAGTTTACCATAGAGAACTCTAGAGGCCATAACTTCATATCTATTGGCTCAAATGAGTTCATTTTTGATTCATTGGATAGAATTTCTCAAGAGCTTTTGATTGAGTCATCTATTGTAGATTTTAAAGTATTGTAGCCAAGGTTATGAATTTTCGAAATCTGTAGGATTTCAAAATTTTCATGTAAGAAAAACTCAAATTCAAAAGTTTGTAACTTTTGATTTACAAGTCCAAAGGAGTTGATTTTTGGTGTAGAGCTATTGGTGTTCACAGAGTGTGAGTGAACCAGAGGATACATTCTCATAGTATCTGTTAGAAATTTTAGAATGGAAGCTTCCAAGATGATGCAAGACATTGCTGAGATAGCTTCAAAACAGCAACAGCTTGCTGAAATGTATAGAAAAGCAAATGACTTCCACAAGGAACTCAAGAGCTTTTTTGCCCCCATGTCTCAATGCATGAACACTCTTATGGTAGATTTGCAAACCGTAAGAGTTGATGTCTTGACTGTGAAAGAATCTCTGAATTCGATCACCGTAGATATCCAAGAACTCAAGAAGAGTAGCAATTTGATGTTAGACTCCACCAAGGGTATGGTGGATGCTACTGAGAAGGTTGCTTCCTTGGGAGCACAAGCCACCAACATTGCTTCACAAAATGGAGGGCTGCAAGAGATGGTTGACACATTAGAGGTCAAGATGAAGTCATATGCTGAAGCTACGAAGGTGGCTCAAATCTCTTACTTGCAAGAGCATGAGGTTGAGAAGGAGAACCAATTGGTGAGAATGAAGAACTTGAGGATTTCAGGTTTGCCTGAGATTGAGAAGGAAGACACCAAGGCCATAGTGTGTGAGTTTATTGCTGATTCTTTGAGAGTCCATGATCCTCAAATTTTGCAAGCATATAGATTGGGACAACAAGGTGCACAACCAAGAAGCATTTTGGTGAGGTTTGGCTCAGAAACTCAAAGGAATGCAGTGATGGGGAACAAAGCTATACTAAAGGGGCGGCGTATCTGGTTGGACCCTGATCTCACACCTCTCCAATGGCAAGCAAAGAAGGGAGAATTAGCAAAAGTGAAGGAGGCTCAACAAGCAGGTTTTGTTGCATTCTTGAGAGATAATAGAGCTGTGATTACTCAAAAGAAATTGTCAGCTATTGCATAGCAATTCCAGACCTTTAGAGTACTGTTTTGGAATGTTCATGGGCTCACACATACCAAGTACTCCAGCGCTAAGCCTTTGTGGGATGATGCTGATCTGATCAATCTTGTGGAGACATGGGAACATGAAGGAAACACCATTCAAGACATTGAAGGATTCACTCTTGTTGGTTCAACCTGGAACAAGCGGAGACAACACAAAGGAAGGGGCTTTGGAGGTATTGCTACTTATGTCAGATTTGGCTTTGAGAAATCAGTCTCTTTGATAGGTCAAGATTCAAGTGGACAATACCATTGGCTGAGGATTGGAGGAGTTGCCACAGCTTGCTTCATTGCTGTTTGTTACTTTGCCCCGTTGACATCACCAATCTATTCAAGTGGACTTCTCAACACCATGCAGCCTTTCCATTCCTTGACGAAGGATGTGTTAGAGTTTCAAAGTAAAGGTGCAGTCCTTGTTCTTGGTGATTTCAATGCTAGGATCCAAGCCTCTCAGATCCCTGACTTGAGCGACCTTGAGAATGATCCTTTCCACAGCTTGATAGACCATTCCAGTGCTTGGTCACGCTCTTCCAAAGATCCTATGTCCAATTCCATGAGTGAGCACTTTTTGAGCTTTGGTGCCAATTGTAGCTTGAAGATCTTGAATGGCCTTTCTCAATTTCCAGAAACTTGTAAAAGCACATGCTTTGCCTCAGGTGGATCAAGCACCATAGATTATATGCTCACTTCAGCTAATGATATCCATCTTGTCTCAGATTTTGCTGTTTTAGATCCTCAACCAGAATCAGACCATGCACCTCTATCCTGTACCATCCTTTTTCCTTGCCTCAATAGAACCACATTACCTATAGACCATGCTTTTAGAGGCAAACTTCGTCTACATTTTCACAAGAGAGACTTGTACCAACAAGCTATCCAAGAGAAATTGAGTTCTATGGAGTGGAGTTCTGATTTTCAACAACGTAGTGATCAATTGATTGAACTTCTTCAATCTACATCAACTTCTTTGTTTCCAAGAGGCTCCCACAGGAAGAGACTTGGTCTCCCTTGCAATAGATGGTTTGATGCTGATTGCAAAATGGCAAGGATCAAAGCTATGGATAGATCTCTTGATCAGATTGCACAAAATCAAGCTTTTGTTTTATACAGAAAGTTGGTGAAGTGCAAAAAGCGGGCATTTCTAAGACTCAAAGGAGTTGAGTTGAGCACTGAATTGAGGAGCAATCCCAAGGCTTTCTGGAAGAAAGTAACCATCAGATCTCCATCTCCATCGCTGGACCTGAATGAGCTTTGTGACTATGTGAAGGATTTGTACTTTTTCCCAAATGCTCCAAGCATGGCACCTTGCCTTGGATCTGCTCTCACCATCTCTGAAGCTGATGTCAAGTACCAGTTGAAGAAGTTGGCCAATGGTAAGGCTGAAGACCTTGATGGACTATGTGTTGAACTTCTGAAGTGGGGCGGTAGCCAACTGATTTCAATACTCACTTCTCATTTGAATGAGGCAATCAAGTGTGGCTTTCCGGATAGATGGTGCTTCAAGAAGGTAGTTCCTATTCACAAGTCTGGCCAGAGAGATGTTGTCACCAATTACCGTACCATACTTGTTGGTAGTGTCTTTGCCAAGTTGTATGGTCGAATTTTGGAGTCAAGGTTGAGCACTTGGGCTGAAAAGCACAAAATTCGAGCTAAGTGCCAAGCTGGTTTCAGATTAGGCTTTAGTACTTTGGACCACCTATTGGTACTTCATGTTTTGTGGTGCAAATCCAAGGGGGTTGGGAGAGCTCTCTATGTTGCCTTTATTGATTTCAGGAAGGCCTTTGATAAGGTGCTCAGGAAATCTCTAAGTGAGAGACTCATTGAAGTGGGTGTTTCAGCTGATCTGATTGGTGCTATCTCTAGACTCTATGAGAAAGTGATTGTGAAACTTTCATCTTTGAGCTCTCAAGATGTCCTTAGCACAATGGGTGTGATCCAAGGCTGCTCTCTGTCTCCAACTCTGTTCGGAATCTTCATCGATGATCTAGAGAGTCTACTCATGGAAGCTGGAGCTACAGCTTTACAGGTTGGCTCTTTGATGATACATGCACTCCTTTATGCAGATGATGTAGTGCTTCTCTCCACAAATCCACAGAGTTTACAGAAGCTGTTGGATTCTCTACTTTGCTTTTGCAATGAAACAAAGATGGAGGTGAACCTTGACAAGTCCAAGGTCATTGTGGTGGGTTCTAAAGGTGTCACACCTTTCTTTTTTGATGGACAGCAATTGGAGCAGGTTTCTTCTTATAAGTACTTGGGCCTTGAGTTTTCTCATGACTATAGTTGGTCTACTTGTGTGAAGATGAGAATCAATGCAGGCTTTAGAGCTTTGTATTCACTCATGAACCGCAGTAGACTTGCTCACCTCACCACATGGGAGTTGAAGAAGGTGCTGTTCAGATCTCTTGTGCAGCCGGTGGTTCTCTATGGTGCTCAGATTTGGGGTCCAGGTACTAAGAAGACATGGTGGCAAAAGGTGGAGAAAGTTCAGAAATTATTTTTGTGTGATGAACTTGGGGTGAGGACTCAAACTCCTTATGTATTCCTGCTTGCTGAAACAGGATTTTTACCTCTTGAGGCTGAAGCTTTGTTTTTAGCTATCACATATGCCACTTCAGCATATGTGATAGCTTTGTTTTTAGCTATCACATATGATTTGAGCCACCAACATTGCTTCACAAAATGGAGGGCTGCAAGAGATGGTTGACACATTAGAGGTCAAGATGAAGTCATATGCTGAAGCTACGAAGGTGGCTCAAATCTCTTACTTGCAAGAGCATGAGGTTGAGAAGGAGAACCAATTGGTGAGAATGAAGAACTTGAGGATTTCAGGTTTGCCTGAGATTGAGAAGGAAAACACCAAGGCCATAGTGTGTGAGTTTATTGCTGATTCTTTGAGAGTCCATGATCCTCAAATTTTGCAAGCATATAGATTGGGACAACAAGGTGCACAACCAAGAAGCATTTTGGTGAGGTTTGGCTCAGAAACTCAAAGGAATGCAGTGATGGGGAACAAAGCTATACTAAAGGGGCGGCGTATCTGGTTGGACCCTGATCTCACACCTCTCCAATGGCAAGCAAAGAAGGGAGAATTAGCAAAAGTGAAGGAGGCTCAACAAGCAGGTTTTGTTGCATTCTTGAGAGATAATAGAGCTGTGATTACTCAAAAGAAATTGTCAGCTATTGCATAGCAATTCCAGACCTTTAGAGTACTGTTTTGGAATGTTCATGGGCTCACACATACCAAGTACTCCAGCGCTAAGCCTTTGTGGGATGATGCTGATCTGATCAATCTTGTGGAGACATGGGAACATGAAGGAAACACCATTCAAGACATTGAAGGATTCACTCTTGTTGGTTCAACCTGGAACAAGCGGAGACAACACAAAGGAAGGGGCTTTGGAGGTATTGCTACTTACGTCAGATTTGGCTTTGAGAAATCAGTCTCTTTGATAGGTCAAGATTCAAGTGGACAATACCATTGGCTGAGGATTGGAGGAGTTGCCACACCTTGCTTGCCTTGGATCTGCTCTCACCATCTCTGAAGCTGATGTCAAGTACCAATTGAAGAAGTTGGCCAATGGTAAGGCTGAAGACCTTGATGGACTATGTGTTGAACTTCTGAAGTGGGGCGGTAGCCAACTGATTTCAGTACTCACTTCTCATTTGAATGAGGCAATCAAGTGTGGCTTTCCGGATAGATGGTGCTTCAAGAAGGTAGTTCCTATTCACAAGTCTGGCCAGAGAGATGTTGTCACCAATTACCGTACCATACTTGTTGGTAGTGTCTTTGCCAAGTTGTATGGTCGAATTTTGGAGTCAAGGTTGAGCACTTGGGCTGAAAAGCACAAAATTCGAGCTAAGTGCCAAGCTGGTTTCAGATTAGGCTTTAGTACTTTGGATCACCTATTGGTACTTCATGTTTTGTGGTGCAAATCCAAGGGGGTTGGGAGAGCTCTCTATGTTGCCTTTATTGATTTCAGGAAGGCCTTTGATAAGGTGCTCAGGAAATCTCTAAGTGAGAGACTCATTGAAGTGGGTGTTTCAGCTGATCTGATTGGTGCTATCTCTAGACTCTATGAGAAAGTGATTGTGAAACTTTCATCTTTGAGCTCTCAAGATGTCCTTAGCACAATGGGTGTGATCCAAGGCTGCTCTCTGTCTCCAACTCTGTTCGGAATCTTCATCGATGATCTAGAGAGTCTACTCATGGAAGCTGGAGCTACAGGTGTACAGGTTGGCTCTTTGATGATACATGCACTCCTTTATGCAGATGATGTAGTGCTTCTCTCCACAAATCCACAGAGTTTACAGAAGCTGTTGGATTCTCTACTTTGCTTTTGCAATGAAACAAAGATGGAGGTGAACCTTGACAAGTCCAAGGTGATTGTGGTGGGCTCTAAAGGTGTCACACCTTTCTTTTTTGATGGACAGCAATTGGAGCAGGTTTCTTCTTATAAGTACTTGGGCCTTGAGTTTTCTCATGACTATAGTTGGTCTACTTGTGTGAAGATGAGAATCAATGCAGGCTTTAGAGCTTTGTATTCACTCATGAACCGCAGTAGACTTGCTCACCTCACCACATGGGAGTTGAAGAAGGTGCTGTTCAGATCTCTTGTGCAGCCGGTGGTTCTCTATGGTGCTCAGATTTGGGGTCCAGGTACTAAGAAGACATGGTGGCAAAAGGTGGAGAAAGTTCAGAAATTGTTTTTGTGTGATGAACTTGGGGTGAGGACTCAAACTCCTTATGTATTCTTGCTTGCTGAAACAGGATTTTTACCTCTTGAGGCTGAAGCTTTGTTTTTAGCTATCACATATGCCACTAAGGTGAGGTCCATGGAGCATGAGAGACTTCCCTACCAAGCTTTTTGTGCCACTCTATCTGTCGGTTGGTATACAGATCTGATTGCATGGGCCACAAGGTGGAATGTTTCTGAGCGACATTGGAGATTGGAGCCTATTGCACTTTGAGAGGTGATCAAGGAGCAGTTTTTACTTCGCTTATGGCAGCAACCCGGTACCAAGATGGTGTTCTATCAGCAGTTTGTAAATCCTATGTTGGTGTATTGTGAGCAAGATTATCTCTTGGCTAGGATTTCTACTTCATTGAGACATGTTATCGCTCAATATAGAACTAGTTCTCATAGACTAGAAGTAGAACAAGGACGTTGGCAGCAGATAGAGCACTCCATGCGACTTTGCAAATTGTGTATTATGAGCAAAGTTGAGGATGAGCATCATGTGTTTGTTGATTGCCCTTGTTACATGCAGATTAGAGTTAGACATCAGATTACTTGCAGTGACTTCTCAACTCTCTTACAGGTTGAAGCTTTAGCATTAGGGAAGTACATGACAGAAGTTACTTTACATCGGACCAATTTGTTACAAATTGGTCCAATGCCCTAGGCCCTTGCCTAGGCTCACATTTCATGTGTTTTGTATTGTGTTTCCAGCCTTTTGACTCTTTGGGTCTTTCGGGCTTTATATTTCATTGTTTCATTGTTTCATTTCACTAAGGTGAGGTCCATGGAGCATGAGAGACTTCCCTACCAAGCTTTTTGTGCCACTCTATCTGTCGGTTGGTATACAGATCTGATTGCATGGGCCACAATGTGGAATGTTTCTGAGCGACATTGGAGATTGGAGCCTATTGCACTTCGAGAGGTGATCAAGGAGCAGTTTTTACTTCGCTTATGGCAGCAACCCGGTACCAAGATGGTGTTCTATCAGCAGTTTGTAAATCCTATGTTGGTGTATTGTGAGCAAGATTATCTCTTGGCTAGGATTTCTACTTCATTGAGACATGTTATCGCTCAATATAGAACTAGTTCTCATAGACTAGAAGTAGAACAAGGACGTTGGCAGCAGATAGAGCACTCCATGCGACTTTGCAAATTGTGTATTATGAGCAAAGTTGAGGATGAGCATCATGTGTTTGTTGAGTGCCCTTGTTACATGCAGATTAGAGTTAGACATCAGATTACTTGCAGTGACTTCTCAACTCTCTTACAGGTTGAAGCTTTAGCATTAGGGAAGTACATGACAGAAGTTACTTTACATCGGACCAATTTGTTACAAATTGGTCCGATGCCCTAGGCCCTTGCCTAGGCTCACATTTCATGTGTTTTGTATTGTGTTTCCAGCCTTTTGACTCTTTGGGTCTTTCGGGCTTTATATTTCATTGTTTCATTGTTTCAATCAAACAAAGATGGAGGTGAACCTTGACAAGTCCAAGGTGATGGTGGTGGGTTCTAAAGGTGTCACACCTTTCTCTTTCGACGGACAGCAATTGGAGCAGGTTTCTTCTTACAAGTACTTGGGCCTTGAGTTTTCTCATGACTATAGTTGGTCTACTTGTGTGAAGATGAGAATCAATGCAGGCTTTAGAGCTTTGTATTCACTCATGAATCGCTCTAGACTTGCTCACCTTGCCACATGGGAGTTGAAGAAGGTGCTGTTCAGATCTCTTGTGCAGCCGGTGGTTCTCTATGGTGCTCAGATTTGGGGTCCAGGTACTAAGAAGACATGGTGGCAAAAGGTGGAGAAAGTTCAGAAATTGTTTTTGTGTGATGAACTTGGGGTGAGGACTCAAACTCCTTATGTATTGCTGCTTGCTGAAACCGGGTTTTTGCCTCTTGAGGCTGAAGTTTTGTTTTTAGCTATCACATATGCCACTAAGGTGAGGTCCATGGAGCATGAGAGACTTCCCTACCAAGCTTTTTGTGCCACTCTATCTGTCGGTTGGTATACAGATCTGGTTGCATGGGCCACCAGGTGGAATGTTTGTGAGCGACATTGGAAGTTGGAGCCTATTGCACTACGAGAAGTGATCAAGGAGCAGTTTTTACTTCACTTATGGCAGCAACCCGGTACCAAGATGGTGTTCTATCAGCAGTTTGTAAATCCTATGTTGGTGTATTGTGAGCAAGATTATCTCTTGGCTAGGATTTCTACTTCACTTAGACATGTTATCGCTCAATATAGAACTAGTTCTCATAGACTAGAAGTAGAACAAGGACGTTGGCAGCAGATAGAGCACTCCATGCGACTTTGCAAATTGTGTATTATGAGCAAAGTTGAGGATGAGCATCATGTGTTGATTGTTTGCCCTTGTTACATGCAGATTAGAGTTAGACATCAGATTACTTGTAGTGATTTCTCAACTCTCTTACAAGTTGAAGCTTTAGCGTTAGGGAAGTACATGACCGAGGTTAGTTTACATCGGACCAATTTGTTACAGATTGGTCAGATGCCCTAGGCCCTTGCCTAGGCTCACATTTCATGTGTTTTGTATTGTGTTTCTAGCCTTTTGACTCTTTGGGTCTTTCAGGCTTTATATTTCATTGTTTCATTGTTTCATTGTTCAGATCTCTTGTGCAGCCGGTGGTTCTCTATGGTGCTCAGATTTGGGGTCCAGGTACGAAGAAGACATGGTGGCAAAAGGTGGAGAAAGTTCAGAAATTGTTTTTGTGTGATGAACTTGGGGTGAGGACTCAAACTCCTTATGTATTCCTGCTTGCTGAAACAGGGTTTTTGCCTCTTGAGGCTGAAGCTTTGTTTTTAGCTATCACATATGCCACTAAGGTGAGGTCCATGGAGCATGAGAGACTTCCCTACCAAGCTTTTTGTGCCACTCTATCTGTCGATTGGTATACAGATCTGATTGCATGGGCCACTAGGTGGAATGTTTCTGAGCGACATTGGAGATTGGAGTCTATTGCACTATGAGAAGTGATCAAGGAGCAGTTCTTACTTCGCCTATGGCAGCAACCCGATACCAAGATGGTGTTCTATCAGTAATTTGTAAATCCTATGTTGGTGTATTGTGAGCAAGATTATCTCTTGGCTAGGATTTCTACTTCACTTAGACATGTTATTGCTCAATATAGAACTAGTTCTCATAGACTAGAAGTAGAACAAGGACGTTGGCAGCAGATAGAGCACTCCATGCGACTTTGCAAATTGTGTATGAGCAAAGTTGAGGATGAGCATCATGTGTTTATTGATTGCCCTAGTTACATGCTGATCAGAGTTAGACATCAGATTATTTGTCGTGATTTCTCTACTCTCTTACAGGTTGAAGCTTTAGCGTTAGGGAAGTACATGACAGAAGTTAGTTTACATCGGACCAATTTGTTACAAATTGGTCAGATGCCCTAGGCCCTTGCCTAGGCTCACATTTCATGTGTTTTGTATTGTGTTTCTAGCCTTTTGACTCTTTTGGTCTTTCAGGCTTTATATTTCATTGTTCATTGTTGTTCATTGATTAGAGTTAGACATCATATTACTTGTAGTGATTTCTCAACTCTCTTAAAGGTTGAAGCTTTAGCATTAGGGAAGTACATGACTGAGGTTAGTATACATCGTACCAATTTGTTACAGATTGGTCAGATGCCCTAGGCCCTTGCCTAGGCTCACATTTCATGTGTTTGTATTGTGTTTCCAGCCTTTTGACTCTTTGGGTCTTTTGGGCTTTATATTTCATTGTTTCATTGTTTCATTGAAATCACCAAGGATAAATACTGCACCTTTACTTTGAAATTCCAACACATCCTTTGTCAAGGAGTGGAAAGGCTGCATGGTGTTGAGAGATCCGCTTGAATAGATTGGTGATGTCAATGGAGCAAAGTAATAAACAGCAAGGTGTAGCAACTCCTCCAATCCTCAGCCATTGGTATTGTCCACTTGAGTCTTGGCCTATCAATGAAACAATGAAATATAAAGCCCAAAAGACCCAAAGAGTCAAAAGGTTGGAAACACAATACAAAACACATGAAATGTGAGCCTAGGCAAGGGCCTAGGGCATCTGAACAATCTGTAACAAATTGGTCCAATGTAAACTAACCTCGGTCATGGATTTCCCTAACGCTAAAGCTTCAACTTGTAAGAGAGTTGAGAAATCACTCCAAGTTATCTGATGTCTAACTCTAATCTGCATGTAACAAGGGCAAACAATCAACACATGATGCTCATCCTCAACTTTACTCATAATACACAATTCGCAAAGTCACATGGAGTGCTCTATCTCCTGCCAACGTCCTTGTTCTACTTCTAGTCTATGAGAACTAGTTCTTTATTGAGCGATAACATGTCTAAGTGAATTAGAAATCCTAGCCAAGAGATAATCTTGCTCACAATACACCAACATAGGATTTACAAACTGCTGATAGAACACCATCTTGGTACCGGGTTGCTGCCATAAGTGAAGTAAAAATTGCTCCTTGATCACTTCTTGTAGTGCAATAGGCTCCAACTTCCAATGTCGCTCACAAACATTCCACCTGGTGGCCCATGCAACCAGATCTGTATACCAACCGACAGATAGAGTGGCACAAAAAGCTTGGTAGGGAAGTCTCTCATGCTCCATGGACCTCACCTTAGTGGCATATGTGATAGCTAAAAACAAAGCTTCAGCCTCAAGAGGCAAAAACCCTGTTTCAGCAAGCAGCAATACATAAGGAGTTTGAGTCCTCACCCCAAGTTCATCATACAAAAACAATTTCTGAACTTTCTCCACCTTTTGCCACCATGTCTTCTTAGTACCTGGACCCCAAATCTGAGCACCATAGAGAACCACCGGCTGCACAAGAGATCTGAACAACACCTTCTTCAACTCCCATGTGGTAAGGTGAGCAAGTCTAGAGCGATTCATGAGTGAATACAAAGCTCTAAAGCCTGCATTGATTCTCATATTCACACAAGTAGACCAACTATAGTCATGAGAAAACTCAAGGCCCAAGTACTTGTAAGAAGAAACCTGCTCCAATTGCTGTCCATCGAAAAAGAAAGGTGTGACACCTTTAGAACCCACCACCATCACCTTGGACTTGTCAAGGTTCACCTCCATCTTTGTTTGATTGCAAAACAAGAGAAGAGAATCCAACAACTTCTGTAAACTTTGTGGATTGGGTGAGAGGAGCACTACATCATCCGCATACAGTAGTGCATGTAGCATCAAAGAGCCAACTTGTACACTTGTAGCTCCAGCTTTCATGAGCACCCTCTCTAGATCATCGATGAAGATTCCAAACAATGTTGGGGATAGAGAGCAACCTTGAATCACACCCATTGTGCTAAGGACATCTTGAGAGCTCAAAGATGAAAGTTTCACAACCACCTTCTCATAGAGTCTAGAGATAGCACCAATCAGATTGGCTGAAACACCAACTTCCATGAGTCTCTCACTTAATGATTTCCTAAGCACCTTATCAAAGGCCTTCCTGAAATCAATAAATGCAACATAGAGAGCTCTCCCAACACCTTTAGATTTCCACCACAAAACATGGAGTACCAATAGATGATCCAAGGTACTAAAGCCTGATCTGAAACCCGCTTGGCACTTAGCTCGAATTCTGTACTTTTCAGCCCAAGTACTCAACCTAGTCTCCAAAATTCGACCGTACAACTTGGCAAAGATACTACCCACTAGAATGGTACGGTAATTGGTGACAATATCTCTCTGATCAGACTTGTGAATAGGAACAACCTTCTTGAAGCACCATCTATCAGGAAAACCACACCTGATGGCCTCATTCAAGAGAGAAGTGAGTACTGAAATCAGATGGCTACCACCCCACCTAAGTAGTTCAACACATAGTCCATCAAGGTCTTCAGCCTTACCATTGGCCAACTTCTTCAATTGGTAGTGGACATCAGCTTCAGAGATGGTGAGAGCAGATCCAAGGCAAGGTGCCATGCTTGGAGCATTAGGGAAAAAATACAGATCCTTCACATATTCACAAAGCTCGTTCAGGTCCAACGATGGAGATGGAGATCTGATGGTTACTTTCTGCCAAAAAGCCTTGGGATTGCTCCTCAATTCAATGGTCAACTCGACCCCCTTGAGTCTCAAGAACGCTCGCTTCTTGCACTTCACCAACTTTCTATAAGTGAAAAAAGCCTGATTTTGTGCAATCTGATCAAGAGACCTATCCATAGCTTTGATCCTTGAAATTTTACAGTCAGCATCAAACCACCTATTGCAAGGGAGACCAAGTCTCTTCCTGTGAGAACCTCGTGGAAATAGAGTTGTTGATGTAGATTGAAGAAGTTCAACCAACAGGTCACTGCGTTGGTGAAAATCAGAACTCCACTCCATAGAGCTCAATTTCTCAAGGATAGCTTGTTGGTACAAATCTCGCTTGTGAAAATCAAGACGGAGTTTCCCTCTAAAGGCATGATCAATAGGTAATGTGGTTCTATTGAGGCAAGAAAGAAGGATGACACAAGATAAAGGTGCATGGTCAGATTCAGGTTGAGGATCTAAAACAACAAAATCTGAGACAATGTGTATATCACTGGGTGAGGTAAGCATATAATCTACAGTGCTGGATCCACCAGAAGCAAAGCATGTGCTCTTATCAAAGAGATTGATTTTTCAAAACCAAATCTGACGTAAGTAGCAATACCTCCAAAGCCCCTTCCTTTGTGCTGCCTCCGCTTGTTCCAAGTTGAACCAACAAGAGTGAATCCTTCAATGTCTTGATTGGTGTTTCCTTCATGTTCCCATGTCTCCACAAGATTGATCAGATCAACATCATCCCACACAAGTTTAGCGCTTGAGTACTTGGTATGTGTGAGACCATGAACATTCCAAAACAACACTCTAAGGGTCTGGAATTGCTATGCGGTAGTTGACAACTTCCTTTGGGTGATCACAGCTCTATTGTCTCTCAAGAATGCAACAAAACCTGCTTGTTGAGCCTCCTTCACTTTTGCTAATTCTCCCTTCTTTGCTTGCCATTGGAGAGGTGTGAGATCACGGTCCAACCAAATACGCCGCCCCTTCAGTATAGCCTTGTTATCCATCACTGTATTCCTTTGAGTTTCTGAGCCAAACCTCACCAAAATGCTTCTTGGTTGTGCACCTTGTTGTCCCAATCTATATGCTTGCAAAATCTGAGGATCATGGACTCTCAAAGAATCAGCAATAAAATCACACACTATGGCCTTGGTGTCTTCCTTCTCAGTCTCTGGCAAACCTGAAATTCTCAAGTTCTTCATTCTGACCAATTGGTTCTCCTTCTCAACCTCATGCTCTTGCAAGCAAGAGATTTGAGCCACCTTAGTAGCTTCAGCATAAGACTTCATCTTCACTTCTAATGTGTCCACAATCTGTTGGAGCCCTCCGCCTTGTGTAGCAATATCGTTGGCTTGTGCTCCCAAGGAAGCAACTTTCTTGGTAGCATCAACCATCCCCTTGGTTGATGTTAACAGAGAGATAGAACTCTTCTTGAGGTCTTGAATCTCTTGGTTGAATAGGTTCAAAGACTCTTTGACACTACAAATCTCAAGCTATCCAAGAGAAATTGAGTTCTATGGAGTGGAGTTCTGATTTTCAACAACGTAGTGATCAATTGATTGAACTTCTTCAATCTACATCAACTTCTTTGTTTCCAAGAGGCTCCCACAGGAAGAGACTTGGTCTCCCTTGCAATAGATGGTATGATGCTGATTGCAAAATGGCAAGGATCAAAGCTATGGATAGATCTCTTGATCAGATTGCACAAAATCAAGCTTTTGTTTTATATAGAAAGTTGGTGAAGTGCAAAAAGCGGGCATTTCTAAGACTCAAAGGAGTTGAGTTGAGCAACTGAATTGAGGAGCAATCCCAAGGCTTTCTGGAAGAAAGTAACCATCAGATCTCCATCTCCATCGCTGGACCTGAATGAGCTTTGTGACTATGTGAAGGATTTGTACTTTTTCCCAAATGCTCCAAGCATGGCACCTTGCCTTGGATCTGCTCTCACCATCTCTGAAGCTGATGTCAAGTACCAATTGAAGAAGTTGGCCAATGGTAAGGCTGAAGACCTTGATGGACTATGTGTTGAACTTCTGAAGTGGGGCGGTAGCCAACTGATTTCAATACTCACTTCTAATTTGAATGAGGCAATCAAGTGTGGCTTTCCGGATAGATGGTGCTTCAAGAAGGTAGTTCCTATTCACAAGTCTGGCCAGAGAGATGTTGTCACCAATTACCGTACCATACTTGTTGGTAGTGACTTTGCCAAGTTGTAGGTGCTCAGGAAATCTCTAAGTGAGAGACTCATTGAAGTGGGTGTTTCAGCTGATCTGATTGGTGCTATCTCTAGACTCTATGAGAAAGTGATTGTGAAACTTTCATCTTTGAGCTCTCAAGATGTCCTTAGCACAATGGGTGTGATCCAAGGCTGCTCTCTGTCTCCAACTCTGTTTGGAATCTTCATCGATGATCTAGAGAGTCTACTCATGGAAGCTGGAGCTATAGGTGTACAGGTTGGCTCTTTGATGATACATGCACTCCTTTATGCAGATGATGTAGTGCTTCTCTCCACAAATCCACAGAGTTTACAGAAGCTGTTAGATTCTCTACTTTGCTTTTGCAATGAAACAAAGATGGAGGTGAACCTTGACAAGTCCAAGGTGATTGTGGTGGGCTCTAAAGGTGTCACACCTTTCTTTTTTGATGGACAGCAATTGGAGCAGGTTTGTTCTTATAAGTACTTGGGCCTTGAGTTTTCTCATGACTATAGTTGGTCTACTTGTGTGAAGATGAGAATCAATGCAGGCTTTAGAGCTTTGTATTCACTCATGAACCGCACTAGACTTGCTCACCTCACCACATGGGAGTTGAAAAAGGTGCTGTTCAGATCTCTTGTGCAGCCGGTGGTTCTCTATGGTGCTCAAATTTGGGGTCCAGGTACTAAGAAGACATGGTGGCAAAAGGTGGAGAAAGTTCAGAAATTGTTTTTGTGTGATGAACTTGGGGTGAGGACTCAAACTCCTTATGTATTCTTGCTTGCTGAAACAGGATTTTTACCTCTTGAGGCTGAAGCTTTGTTTTTAGCTATCACATATGCCACTAAGGTGAGGTCCATGGAGCATGAGAGACTTCCCTACCAAGCTTTTTGTGCCACTCTATCTGTCGGTTGGTATACAGATCTGATTGCATGGGCCACAAGGTGGAATGTTTCTGAGCGACATTGGAGATTGGAGCCTATTGCACTTCGAGAGGTGATCAAGGAGCAGTTTTTACTTCGCTTATGGCAGCAACCCGGTACCAAGATGGTGTTCTATCAGCAGTTTGTAAATCCTATGTTGGTGTATTGTGAGCAAGATTATCTCTTGGCTAGGATTTCTACTTCATTGAGACATGTTATCGCTCAATATAGAACTAGTTCTCATAGACTAGAAGTAGAACAAGGACGTTGGCAGCAGATAGAGCACTCCATGCGACTTTGCAAATTGTGTATTATGAGCAAAGTTGAGGATGAGCATCATGTGTTTGTTGATTGCCCTTGTTACATGCAGATTAGAGTTAGACATCAGATTACTTGCAGTGACTTCTCAACTCTCTTACAGGTTGAAGCTTTAGCATTAGGGAAGTACATGACAGAAGTTACTTTACATCGGACCAATTTGTTACAAATTGGTCCGATGCCCTAGGCCCTTGCCTAGGCTCACATTTCATGTGTTTTGTATTGTGTTTCCAGCCTTTTGACTCTTTGGGTCTTTCGGGCTTTATATTTCATTGTTTCATTGTTTCATTGTTTCATTGTATGGTCGAATTTTGGAGTCAAGGTTGAGCACTTGGGCTGAAAAGCACAAAATTCGAGCTAAGTGCTAAGCTGGTTTCAGATTAGGCTTTAGTACTTTGGACCACCTATCGGTACTTGATGTTTTGTGGTGCAAATCCAAGGGGGTTGGGAGAGCTCTCTATGTTGCCTTTATTGATTTCAGGAAGGCTTTTGATAAGGTGCTCAGGAAATCTCTAAGTGAGAGACTCATTGAAGTGGGTGTTTCAGCTGATCTGATTGGTGCTATCTCTAGACTCTATGAGAAAGTGATTGTGAAACTTTCATCTTTGAGCTCTCAAGATGTCCTTAGCACAATGGGTGTGATCCAAGGCTGCTCTCTGTCTCCAACTCTGTTCGGAATCTTCATTGATGATCTAGAGAGTCTACTCATGGAAGTTGGAGCTACAGGTGTACAGGTTGGCTCTTTGATGATACATGCACTCTTTTATGCAGATGATGTAGTGCTTCTCTCCACAAATCCACAAAGTTTACAGAAGCTGTTGGATTCTCTACTTTGCTTTTGCAATCAAACAAAGATGGAGGTGAACCTTGACAAGTCCAAGGTCATTGTGGTGGGTTCTAAAGGTGTCACACCTTTCTTTTTTGATGGACAGCAATTGGAGCAGGTTTCTTCTTATAAGTACTTGGGCCTTGAGTTTTCTCATGACTATAGTTGGTCTACTTGTGTGAAGATGAGAATCAATGCAGGCTTTAGAGCTTTGTATTCACTAATGAACCGCAGTAGACTTGCTCACCTCACCACATGGGAGTTGAAGAAGGTGCTGTTCAGATCTCTTGTGCAGCCGGTGGTTCTCTATGGTGCTCAGATTTGGGGTCCAGGTACTAAGAAGACATGGTGGCAAAAGGTGGAGAAAGTTCAGAAATTGTTTTTGTGTGATGAACTTGGGGTGAGGACTCAAACTCCTTATGTATTCCTGCTTGCTGAAACAGGATTTTTACCTCTTGAGGCTGAAGCTTTGTTTTTAGCTATCACATATGCCACTAAGGTGAGGTCCATGGAGCATGAGAGACTTCCCTACCAAGCTTTTTGTGCCACTCTATCTATCGGTTGGTATACAGATCTGATTGCATGGGCCACAAGGTGGAATGTTTGTGAGCGACATTGGAGATTGGAGCCTATTGCACTTCGAGAGGTGATCAAGGAGCAGTTTTTACTTCGCTTATGGCAGCAACCCGGTAAGTCACTGCAAGTAATTTGATGTCTAACTCTAATCTGCATGTAACAAGGGCAATCAACAAACACATGATGCTCATCCTCAACTTTGCTCATAATACACAATTTGCAAAGTCGCATGGAGTGCTCTATCTGCTGCTAACGTCCTTGTTCTACTTCTAGTCTATGAGAACTAGTTCTATATTGAGCGATAACATGTCTCAATGAAGTAGAAATCCTAGCCAAGAGATAATCTTGCTCACAATACACCAACATAGGATTTACAAACTGCTGATAGAACACCATCTTGGTACCGGGTTGCTGCCATAAGCGAAGTAAAAACTGCTCCTTGATCACCTCTCGAAGTGCAATAGGCTCCAATCTCCAATGTCGCTCAGAAACATTCCACCTTGTGGCCCATGCAATCAGATCTGTATACCAACCGATAGATAGAGTGGCACAAAAAGCTTGGTAGGGAAGTCTCTCATGCTCCATGGACCTCACCTTAGTGGCATATGTGATAGCTAAAAACAAAGCTTTAGCCTCAAGAGGTAAAAATCATGTTTCAGCAAGCAGGAATACATAAGGAGTTTGAGTCCTCACCCCAAGTTCATCACACAAAAACAATTTCTGAACTTTCTCCACCTTTTGCCACCATGTCTTCTTAGTACCTGGACCCCAAATCTGAGCACCATAGAGAACCACCGGCTGCACAAGAGATCTGAACAGCACCTTCTTCAACTCCCATGTGGTGAGGTGAGCAAGTCTAGAGCGGTTCATGAGTGAATACAAAGCTCTAAAGCCTGCATTGATTCTCATCTTCACACAAGTAGACCAACTATAGTCATGAGAAAACTCAAGGCCCAAGTACTTATAAGAAGAAACCTGCTCCAATTGCTGTCCATCAAAAAAGAAAGGTGTGACACCTTTAGAACCCACCACAATGACCTTGGACTTGTCAAGGTTCACCTCCATCTTTGTTTGATTGGATCTTTGGAAGAGCGTGACCAAGCACTGGAATGGTCTATCAAGCTGTGGAAAGGATTATTCTCAAGGTCGCTCAAGTCAAGGATCTGAGAGGCTTGGATCCTAGCATTGAAATCACCAAGAACAAGGACTGCCCCTTTACTTTGAAACTCTAACACATCCTTCGTCAAGGAATGGAAAGGCTGCATGGTGTTAAGAAGTCCACTTGAATAGATTGGTGATGTCAACGGGGCAAAGTAACAAACAGCAATGAAGCAAGGTGTGGCAACTCCTCCAATCCTCAGCCAATGGTATTGTCCACTTGAATCTTGACCTATCAAAGAGACTGATTTCTCAAAGCCAAATCTGACGTAAGTAGCAATACCTCCAAAGCCCCTTCCTTTGTGTTGTCTCCGCTTGTTCCAGGTTGAACCAACAAGAGTGAATCTTTCAATGTCTTGAATGGTGTTTCCTTCATGTTCCCATGTCTCCACAAGATTGATCAGATCAGCATCATCCCACAAAGGTTTAGCGTTGGAGTACTTGGTATGTGTGAGCCCATGAACATTCCAAAACAGTACTCTAAAGGTCTGGAATTGCTATGCAATAGCTGACAATTTCTTTTGAGTAATCACAGCTCTATTATCTCTCAAGAATGCAACAAAACCTGCTTGTTGAGCCTCCTTCACTTTTGCTAATTCTTCCTTCTTTGCTTGCCATTGGAGAGGTGTGAGATCAGGGTCCAACCAGATACGCCGCCCCTTTAGTATAGCTTTGTTCCCCATCACTGCATTCCTTTGAGTTTCTGAGCCAAACCTCACCAAAATGCTTCTTGGTTGTGCACCTGGTTGTTCCAATCTATATGCTTGCAAAATTTGAGGATCATGGACTCTCAAAGAATCAGCAATAAACTCACACACTATGGCCTTGGTGTCTTCCTTCTCAATCTCAGGCAAACCTGAAATCCTCAAGTTCTTCATTCTCACCAATTGGTTCTCCTTCTCAACCTCATGCTCTTGCAAGTAAGAGATTTGAGCCACCTTCGTAGCTTCAGCATATGACTTCATCTTGACCTCTAATGTGTCAACCATCTCTTGCAGCCCTCCATTTTGTGAAGCAATGTTGGTGGCTTGTGCTCCCAAGGAAGCAACCTTCTCAGTAGCATCCACCATACCCTTGGTGGAGTCTAACATCAAATTGCTACTCTTCTTGAGTTCTTGGATATCTACGGTGATCGAATTCAGAGATTCTTTCACAGTCAAGACATCAACTCTTACGGTTTGCAAATCTACCATAAGAGTGTTCATGCATTGAGACATGGGGGCAAAAAAGCTCTTGAGTTCCTTGTGGAAGTCATTTGCTTTTCTATACATTTCAGCAAGCTGTTGCTATTTTGAAGCTATCTCAGCAATGTCTTGCATTATCTTGGAAGCTTCCATTCTAAAATTTCTAACAGATACTATGAGAATATATCCTCTGGTTCACTCACACTCTGTGAACACCAATAGCCCTACACCAAAAATCAACTCCTTTGGACTTGTAAATCAAAAGTTGCAAACTTTTGAATTTGAGTTTTTCTTACATGAAAATTTTGAAATCCTACAGATTTCGAAAATTCATAACCTTGGCTACAGTACTTTAAAATCTACAATAGATGACTCAATCAAAAGCTCTTGAGAAATTCTATCCAATGAATCAAAAATGAAGTCATTTGAGCCAATAGACATGAAGTTATGGCCTCTAGAGTTCTCTATGGTAAACTTCTAAACCTCATTGAATCACAGAATTCAAATGCTGATAACTGCAAGCACAAAGCTTCAAACTCTATGAAATGAATTTCAATCAATAGCTCTTGACAAGATGCTTCTAATGAGTCCAAGATCACCTCATTTGAAGATGTGAGTCCAAAGTTCCAGCCTCTGAAAGTTGCAGATTTGAGCACCACCAACCGCACAAGAACACAGATTGATGAATTTCGAAACTTCTTCCACAGAACTCCAACTTCAGCAACCAGGAGTTCAAAAGAAAGCCCTCTCACAGCTCTTTCCAATGAGTCCAAGATTGAAAGATTTGGACATGGAACCAAAAAGTTACAAGGTGTTGAAAATTGAGCTCAAACCCTAAAATCTCCGAGAGATTGCAGAATTTGAATCTTCATAACTTTCTTTGTGTATGTGCTCTGCAAGCCAGCGTAGTATCAATCGAAAGAGATTCCAAAGGCGCTTCTAATGCCACAAAACTCACTCCATTTGGACACCATATGATGAAGATTCGAACTCTCAAGTCTAGCTCCTGAGTCAAAAATTTCAATCACTCATAACATTTCGCCCAAAGCTCAGAATGATACAATCTTGGTGGCTATGGAAAGGTCTTGGCAAGGCGCTTCGAACGAGACCAAAACCGCAACGTTTGGACATGTATGTAGGGAGATATGGCTTCTCAAACTTTCGGGACTCCTCTCCTCTCAAACTTTTTAAACTCCACTCCACTCAGGCAAAAAGTCTGTCAGGTGAACCTTGACTTTCAAATTGACAGTGCACAGAGAAACCAAAAGCTGCGAAATTTGAGGTACCTAGAGCTTCTAATCTGTGACCTTACCTGTAGCAATCAGTTTTCAATCTAAAGGTCTGAGTGAGCTTATTCTAAAGACACAAAGATCACTTCATTTGGATATGTGAGTGCAAAGATACTCTCTTTCAAATTGACAGTGCACAGAGATACCAAAGGCTGCAAAATTTGAGGTACCTAGAGCTTCTAATCTGTGACCTAACCTACAACAATCAATTTTCAGTCTAAAGGTCTGAGTGAGCTGATTCTAAAGACACAAAGATCACTTCATTTGGATCATTGAGTACAAAGATACAATAGCTTGAATTTGCACTTCACAATGTTATGATGTCCAAAGAGTTACAAATTTCAAACTGTCACAACTTCCTTATCTGACCTTCAATTTCTACAAATCAGACCTCAATAGAAACCTTGCACAATGCGCGTTCTATTGCCACAAAAACCACTTGATTTAGATCAATAAGTACAGAGAAATCCTCCTTCACATGTGCAGATTTTAACACCAAGTAGTTGCAAGTGCTACAGTGAAACAAATGGTCATATCATCTGCGTTGGGTATCCAAAGTCCAAACCCTAAAATCTGCCAAAGATAACAAAATTCAAATAGTTGTAACTCTCTGCACAGATGTGGGTTTTCAGCATGCTTGCTCTCAATCGAAAGAGCTCTTCAAGGCGCATCCATTGCCATAGAAAGCAGTCCATTTGGACTCCTGATGATGAAGAAACGATCTCTCAAGTATTGAACCTCTCTCAGAAAATTCAAGCATTTATAACTTTTGCCACAAAGCTCAGAATGGTGCAATCTTGGTGTCCATAGAAAGCTCTTGGCAAGGCGCTTCAAAAAAATTCAAAATCGCAAGATTTGGATGAGCAAGTGCTGAGATATGACTATCTGAATTTTCGGGAAAATTAGCTCTCTCAAACTTTCGAAAATCTCTTGACTATGGTTGGCTCTTTGATGATATAGGTTGATACAGGTTGGCTCTTTGATGGTACAGGTTGGCTCTTTGATGATACATGCACTCCTTTATGCAGATGATGTAGTGCTTCTCTCCACCAATCCAGCGGGTTTACAATGAACAATGAACAATGCAGAAGCTGTTAGATTCTCTTCTCTTGTTTTGCAATGAAACAAAGATGGAAGTGAACCTTGACAAGTCCAAGGTGATTGTGGTAGGTTCTAAAGGTATCACACCTTTCTTTTTTGATGGACAGCAATTGGAGCATGTTTCTTCTTACAAGTACTTGGGCCTTGAGTTTTCTCATGACTATAGTTGGTCTACTTGTGTGAATATGAGAATCAATGCATGGTTTAGAGCTTTGTATTCACTCATGAACCGCTCTAGACTTGCTCACCTTACCACATGGGAGTTAAAGAAGGTGTTGTTTAGATCTCTTGTGCAGCCGGTGGTTCTCTATGGTGCTCAGATTTGGGGTCCAGGTACTAAAAAGACATGGTGGCAAAAGGTGGAGAAAGTTCAGAAATTGTTTTTGTGTGATGAACTTGGGGTGAGCACTCAAACTCCTTATGTATTGCTGCTTGCAAAAACCGGGTTTTTGCCTCTTGAGGGTGAAGCTTTGTTTTAGCTATCACATTTGCCACTAAGGTGAGGTCCATGGAGCATGAGAGGCTTCCCTACCAAGCTTTTTGTGCCACTCTATCTATCGGTTGGTATACAGATCTGGTTGCATGGGCCACCAGGTGGAATGTTTGTGAGCGACATTGGAAGTTGGAGCCTATTGCACTACGAGAAGTGATCAAGGAGCAGTTTTTACTTCACTTATGGCAGCAGCCCGGTACCAAGATGGTGTTCTATTAGCAGTTTGTAAATCCTATGTTGGTGTATTGTGAGCAAGATTATCTCTTGGCTAGGATTTCTACTTCACTTAGACATGTTATCGCTCAATATAGAACTAGTTCTCATAGACTAGAAGTAGAACAAGGACGTCGGCAGCAGATAGAGCACTCCATGCGACTTTGCAAATTGTGTATTATGAGCAAAGTTGAGGATGAGCATCATGTGTTCATTGTTTGCCCTTGTTACATGCAGATCAGAGTTAGACATTAGATTACTTGTGGTGATTTCTCAACTCTCTTACAAATTGAAGCTTTAGCGTTAGGGAAGTACATGACCGAGGTTAGTTTACATTGGACCAATTTGTTACAGATTGGTCAGATGCCCTAGGCCCTTGCCTAGGCTCACATTTCATGTGTTTTGTATTGTGTTTCCAGCCTTTCGACTCTTTGGGTCTTTTGGGCTTTATATTTCATTGTTTCATTGTTTCATTGAACATTCCAAAATAGAACTCTAAAGGTCTGGAATTGCTATGCAGTAGCTGATAATTTCTTTTGAGTAATCACGCTCTACTCTCTCTCAAGAATGCAACAAAACCTGCTTGTTGAGCCTCCTTCACTTTTGCTAATTCTCCCTTCTTTGCTTGCCATTGGAGAGGTGTGAGATCAGGGTCCAACCAGATACGCCGCCCCTTTAGTATAGCTTTGTTCTCCATCACTGCATTCCTTTGAGTTTCTGAGCCAAACCTCACCAAAATGCTTCTTGGTTGTGCACCTTGTTGTCCCAATCTATATGCTTGCAAAATCTGAGGATCATGGACTCTCAAAGAATCAGCAATCAACTCATACACTATGGCCTTGGTGTCTTCGTTCTCAATTTCAGGCAAACCTGAAATCCTCAAGTTCTTCATCCTCACCAATTGGTTCTCCTTCTCAACCTCATGCTCTTGCAAGCAAGAGATTTGAGCCACTTTCGTAGCTTCAGCATATGACTTCATCTTGACCTCTAATGAACAATGAACAATAAAATATAAAGCCCGAAAGACCAAAGAGTCAATGTGTCAACCATCTCTTGCAGCCCTCCATTTTGTGAAGCAATGTTTGTGGCTTGCGCTCCCAAGGAAGCAACCCTCTCAGTAGCATCCACCATACCCTTGGTGGAGTCTAACATCAAATTGCTACTCTTCTTGAGTTCTTGGATATCTACGGTGATTCTTTCACAGTCAAGACATCAGCTCTTACGGTTTGCAAATCTGCCATAAGAGTGTTCATGCATTGAGACATGGAGGCAAAAAAGCTCTTGAGTTTCTTGTGGAAGTCATTTGCTTTTCTATACATTTCAGCAAGTTGTTGTTGTTTTGAAGCTATCTCAGCAATGTCTTGCATCATCTTGGAAGCTTCCATTCTAAAAGTTCTAACAGATACTATGAGAATGTATCCTCAGGTTCACTTACACTCTATAAACACCAATAGCTCTACACAAAAAATCAACTCCTTTGGACTTGTAAATCAAAAGTTACAAACTTTTGAATTTGAGTTTTTCCTACATGAAAATTTTGAAATCTTACAAATTTCGAAAATTCATAACCTTGGCTACAGTACTTCAAAATCTACAAGTGATTACTCAATCAAAAGCTCTTGAGAAATTCTATCCAATGAGCTAAAAATGAACTCATTTGAGAAAATAGACATGAAGTAATGGCCTCTAGAGTTATCTATGGTAAACTTCTAAACCTCATTGAATCACATAATTCAAATGCTGATAACTTAAAGCACAAAGCTTCAAATTCTATGAAATGAATTTCAATCAATAGCTCTTGACAAGATGCTTCTAATGAGTCCAAGATCACCTCATTTGCAGATGTGAGTCCAAAGTTTCAGTCTCTGAAAGTTGCAGATTTGAGCACCACCAACCGCACAAGAACACAGATTGATGAATTTTGAAACTTCTTCCACAAAACTCCAACTTCAGCAGGCAGGTATTCAAAAGAAATCCCTTTCACAGCTATTTCCAATGAGTCCAAGATTGAAAGATTTGGACATGGAACCAAAAAGTTAAAAGGTGTTTAAAATTGAGCTCAAACCCTAATATCTCTAAGAGATGGCAGAATTTGAAACTTCATAACTTTCTTTGTGTATGTGACCTGCAAGCTAGCATGGTATCAATCGAAAGAGCTTCCAAAGGCGCTTCTAATGCCACAAAAATCATTCCATTTGGACACCATATGATGAAGATTCAATTTCTCAAGTCTAGCTCCTATGTTAGAAATTTCAATCACTCATAACGTTTTGCACAAAGCTCAGAATGACAAAATCGTGGTGGCTATGGAAAGTTCTTGGCAAGGCACTTCGAACGAGACAAAAACCGCAACGTTTGGATATGTATGCAGGGAGATATGGCTTCTCAAACTTTTGGGACTCCTCTCCTCTCAAACTTTTGAAACTCTTCTCCAATACACAAGCATTGAAGTTGTTGATTGATTATGCAGATTAGAGTTAGACATCAGATTACTTGTAGTGACCTCTCAACTCTCTTACAGGTTGAAGCTTTAGCGTTAGGGAAGTACATGACAGAGATTAGTTTACATCAGACCAATTTGTTACAGATTGGTCAGATGTCCAAGGCCCTTGCCTAGGCTCACATTTCATGTGTTTTGTATTGTGTTTCCAGCCTTTTGACTCTTTGGGTCTTTTGAGCTTTATATTTCATTGTTCATTGCTCATTATTGAGCTCTTGCTCCTCCTCTGCTACCCTCGCCATAGCATGGATAATTTCTAGTCTTGAATCAGCAAACTGTTGTTCAAAGATTCCGTACTCAGCTACTTGTCTTTTCCTCTCTATGTCACTCTGCTTCACAAGTTCCTCTTGATACTTTGCTTCTCTCTTCAAATTCTCAATCACTTGACTCAGCACTACTGCATCCACTTGCAGTGCTTCCCTTTCCTCCTCACCTCCGATTATACTCTTCTTCAACTCCAAGTTCTCTTCTTCCAATCTTGCTAATACCTGCAACACCGTCTTTACCTCCAGACACTTTGACTGCATCTCCCTCTTCTTGTGCTCTAGCTTTGCCAACAGAGGACAGACAACTTCTCGTAGGTACTCCACTCCATCACTCGCGACTTGTAACTTTTGATTTCTTAGTAACTTTTGATTTACAAGTCAAAAGGAGTTGATTTTTGGTGTAAACAAACAAACAATGAAACAATGAACAATGAACAATGAACAATGAAATATAAAGCCCGAAAGACCCAAAGAGTCAAAAGGCTGGAAACACAATACAAAACACATGAAATGTGAGCCTAGGCAAGGGCCTAGGGCATCTGACCAATCTGTAACAAATTGTTCCGATGTAAACTAACCTATGTCATGTACTTCCCTAACGCTAAAGCTTCAACCTGTAAGAGAGTTGAGAAATCACTACGAGTCATCTGATGTCTAACTCTAATCTGCATGTAACAAGGGCAAACAATCAACACATGATGCTCATCCTCAACTTTGCTCATAGTACACAATTTGCAAAGTCGCATGGAGTGCTCTATCTGCTGCCAACGTCCTTGTTCTACTTCTAGTCTATGAGAACTAGTTCTATATTGAGCAATAACATGTCTAAGTGAAGTAGAAATCCTAGCCAAGAGATAATCTTGCTCACAATACACCAACATAGGATTTACAAACTGCTGATAGAACACCATCTTGGTACCAAGTTGCTGCTATAAGCGAAGTTTGCCTCTAAAAGCATGGTCGATAGGTAATGTGGTTCTATTGAGGCAAGGAAAAAGGATGGTACAAGATAGAGGTGCATGGTCTGATTCTGGTTGAGGATCTAAAATAGCAAAATCTGAGACAAGATGGATATCATTAGCTGAAGTGAGCATATAATCTATGGTGTTTGATCCACCTGAAGCAAAGCATGTGCTTTTACAAGTTTCTGGAAATTGAGAAAGGCCATTCAAGATCTTCAAGCTACAATTGGCACCAAAGCTCAAAAAGTACTCACTCATGGAATTGGACATAGGATCTTTGGAAGAGCGTGACCAAGCACTAGAATGGTCTATCAAGCTGTGGAAAGGATCACTCTCAAGGTCGCTCAAGTCAGGGATCTGAGAGGCTTGGATCCTAGCATTGAAATCACCAAGAACAAGGACTGCACCTTTACTTTGAAACTCTAACACATCCTTCGTCAAGGAATGGAAAGGCTGCATGGTGTTGAAAAGTCCACTTGAATAGATTGGTGATGTCAACGGGGCAAAGTAACAAACAGCAATGAAGCAAGGTGTGGCAACTCCTCCAATCCTCAGCCATTGGTATTGTCCACTTGAATCTTGACCTACCAAAGAGACTGATTTCTCAAAGCCAAATCTGACGTAAGTAGCAATACCTCCAAAGCTCCTTTGTGTTGTCTCCGCTTGTTCCAGGTTGAACCAACAAGAGTGAATCCTTCAATGTCTTGAATGGTGTTTCCTTCATGTTCCCATGTCTCCACAAGATTGATTAGATCAGCATCATCCCACAAAGGCTTAGCGCTGGAGTACTTGGTATGTGTGAGCCCATGAACATTCCAAAATAACATTCCAAAACATGTAGAGCTATTGGTGTTCACAGAGTGTGAGTGAACCAGAGGATACATTCTCATAGTATCTATTAGAATTTTTAGAATGGAAGCTTCCAAGATGATGCAAGACATTGCTGAGAGAGCTTCAAAACAGCAACAACTCGTTGAAATGTATAGAAAAGCAAATGATTTCCACAAGGAACTCAAGAGCTTTTTTGCCCCCATGTCTCAATGCATGAATGCAGATTTGCAAACCACAAGAGCTAATGTCTTGACTGTGAAAGAATCTCTGAATGTAATCACCGTAGATATCCAAGAACTCAAGAAGAGTAACAATTTGATGTTAGACTCCACCAATGAACAATAAACAATGAAATATAAAGCCCGAAAGACCCAAAGAGTCAAAAGGCTGGAAACACAATACAAAACACATGAAATGTGAGCCTAGGCAAGGGCCTAGGGCATCTGACCAATCTGTAACAAATTGGTCCGATGTAAAGTAACTTCTGTCATGTACTTCCCTAATGCTAAAGCTTCAACCTACAAGAGAGTTGAAAAGTCACTACAAGTAATCTGATGTCTAACTCTAATTTGCATGTAACAAGGGCAATCAACAAACACATGATGCTCATCCTCAACTTTGCTCATAATACACAATTTGCAAAGTCGCATGGAGTGCTCTATCTGCTGCCAACGTCCTTGTTCTACTTCTAGTCTATGAGAACTAGTTCTATATTGAGCGATAACATGTCTCAGTGAAGTAGAAATCCTAGCCAAGAGATAATCTTGCTCACAATACACCAACATAGGATTTACAAACAGCTGATAGAACACCATCTTGGTACCAAGTTGCTGCTATAAGCGAAGTAAGAACTGCTCCTTGATCATCTCTCGAAGTGCAATAGGCTCCAATCTCCAATGTCGCTCAAAAACATTCCACCTTGTGGCCCATGCAACCAATAGATTCTGTATACCAACCAATAGATAGAGTGGCACAAAAAGCTTGGTAGGGAAGTCTCTCATGCTCCATGGACCTCACCTTAGTGGCATATGTGAGAGCCAAGAACAAAGCTTCAGCCTCAAGAGGCAAAAACCCGGTTTCAGCAAGCAGCAATACATAAGGAGTTTGAGTCCTCACTCCAAGTTCATCACACAAAAACAATTTCTGAACTTTCTCCACCTTTTGCCACCATGTCTTCTTGGGTCCAAGGGTCACTAAGGGTCACTAAGATTTGAAGGAGAAGAGAGAGTAGATTTCCCGAAAGTTTGAAGTGTCATATCTCAACCGATACATGTTTAAACCTTGTGATTTTGATCTTGTTAGAAGCGCCTTGCCAAGGTCTTTCCATGGCCATCAAGATTATTACATTCTGAGCTTTGTGCAGAGAGTTATGAGTGATTGAATATTCTGACAGAGGATCCACATTTGAGAGTTCGTTTCTTCATCATCAAAAGTCCAAATGGAGTGATTTTTGTGGCATTGGATGCGCCTTGACCTGCTCTTTCGATTGATATCAAGCGCGTTTGAAGACCAGTTTTGTGCAGAAAGTTACAAAAGTTCAAATTCTGTTCTCTTTGGAAGATTTTAGGGTTTGAGCTGCAATTTCAAATGATTGTACCTCTACGAATACACTTGGATAGCTTGTTGGTACAAGTCTCTCTTGTGAAAATCAAGACGAAGTTTGCCTCTAAAAGCATGGTCTATAGGTAATGTGATTCTATTGAGGTAAGGAAAAAGGATGGTACAGGATAGAGGTGCATGGTATGATTCTGATTGAGGATCTAAAACAGCAAAATCTGAGACAAGATGGATATCATTAGCTGAAGTGAGCATATAATCTATGGTGCTTGATCCACTTGAGGCAAAGCATGTGCTTTTACAAGTTTCTGGAAATTCAGAAACGCCATTCAAGATCTTCAAGCTACAATTGGCACCAAAGCTCAAAAAGTACTCACTCATGGAATTGGACAAGGAACTCAAGAGCTTTTTTGCCCCCATGTCTCAATGCATGAACACTCTCATGGCAGATTTGCAAACCGCAAGAGCTAATGTCTTGACTGTGAAAGAGTCTTTGAGTTCAATCACCATAGATATCCAAAGAGCAGGCTTTAGAGCTTTGTATTCACTCATGAATCGCCTGCATTGATTCTCATCTTCACACATCTCTAGACCAACTATAGTCATGAGAAAACTCAAGGCCCAAGTACTTGTAAGAAGAAACCTGCTCCAATTGCTGTCCGTCAAAAAAGAAAGGTGTGACACCTTTAGAACCCACCACAATCACCTTGGACTTGTCAAGGTTCACTTCCATCTTTGTTTCATTGCAAAACAAGAGAAGAGAATCCAATAGCTTCTGTAAACTCTATGGGTTGGTGGAGAGAAGCACTACATCATCTGCAAAAAGGAGTGCATGTATCATCAGAGAGCCAATTTGTACACCTGTAGCTCCAGCTTCCATGAGTAGACTCTCCAGATCATCGATGAAGATTCCAAATAGAGTGGGAGATAGAGAGCAGCCTTGAATCACACCCATTGTGCTAAGGACATCTTGAGAGCTCAAGGATGAAAGTTTCACAATCACTTTCTCATAGAGTCTAGAGATAGCACCAATCAGATCAGCTAAAACACCAACTAGAGTGAGTCTCTCACTTAGACATTTCCTAAGCACCTTATCAAAGGCCTTCCTGAAATCAATAAAGGCAACATAGAGAGCTCTCCCAACACCCTTGGATTTCCACCACAAAACATGGAGTACCAATAAGTGATCCAAGGTGAGAAAAGTGATCCAAGGTGCTATCTCTAGACTCGGATGATTGATTGTAATGTCCAAGAAGAGGCTCCATCAAAGTTAACCTAGTAGCATAGTAGTGTTTAATCAACAAACACATGATGCTCATCCTCAACTTTGCTCATAATACACAATTTGCAAAGTCGAATGGAGTGCTCTATCTGCTGCCAACGTCCTTGTTCTACTTCTAGTCTATGAGAACTTGTTCTATATTGAGCGATAACATGTCTCAATGAAGTAGAAATCCGAGCCAAGAGATAATCTTGCTCACAATACACCAACATAGGATTTACAAACTGCTGATAGAACACCATCTTGGTATCGGGTTGCTGCCATAAGCGAAGTAAGAACTGCTCCTTGATCACCTCTCGAAGTGCAATAGGCTCCAATCTCCAATGTCGCTCAGAAACATTCCACCTTGTGGCCCATGCAATCAGATCTGTATACCAACCAATAGATAGAGTGGCACAAAAAGCTTGGTAGGGAAGTCTCTCATGCTCCATGGACCTCACCTTAGTGGCATATGTGATAGCTAAAAACAATCACCTTGGACTTGTCAAGGTTCCCTTCTATCTTTGTTTCATTGCAAAACAAGAGAAGAGAATCCAACAGCTTCTGTAAACCCTCTGGATTGGTGGAGAGAAGCACTACATCATCTGCATAAAGGAGTGGATGTATCATCAAAGAGCCAACCTGTACTCCAGTAGCTCCAGCTTCCATGAGTAATCTCTCCAGATCATTGATGGAGATTGCAAATTGAGTTGGAGATAGAGAGAAGCCTTGAATCACACCCATTGTGCTAAGGACATCTTGAGAGCTCAAAGATGAAAGTCTCACAACCACTTTCTCATAGAGTCTAGAGATAGCACCAATCAGATCAGTTGAAACACCAACTTGAGTGAGTCTCTCACTTAGAGATTTCCTCAGCACCTTATCAAAGACCTTCCTGAAATCAATAAATGCAACATAGAGAGCTCTCCCAACACCTTTAGATTTCCACCACGAAACATGGAGTACCAATAGATGATCCAAAGTACTAAAGCCTGATCTGAAACCCGCTTGGCACTTTGCTCAAATTTTGTGCTTTTCAGCCCAAGTACTCAACCTAGACTCCAAAATTTGACCGTACAACTTGGCAAAGATACTACCCACTAGAATGGTACGGTAATTGGTGAAAATATCTCTCTGACCAGACTTGTGAATAGGAACTACCTTCTTGAAGCACCATCTATCAAGAAAGCCACACCTAATGGCCTCATTCAAGAGAGAAGTGAGTACTGAAATCAGATGGCTACCACCCCACTTCAGAAGTTCAACACATAGTCCATCAAGGTCTTCAGCCTTACCATTGGCCAACTTCTTCAATTGGTACTAGACATCAGCTTCAGAGATGGTGAGAGCAGATCCAAGGCAAGGTGCCATGCTTGGAGCATTAGGGAAAAAGTACAGATCCTTCACATATTCACAAATCTCATTCACTTCCAGCGATGGAGATGGAGAACTGATGGTTACCTTCTGCCAAAAAGCCTTGGGATTGCTCCTCAATTCAATGCTCAACTCAACCCCCTTGAGGTGAGCATATAATCTACAATGCTGGATCCACCAGAAGCAAAGCATGTGCTCTTACAAGTTTCTGGAAATTGAGAAAGGCCATTCAAGATCTTCAAGCTACAATTGGTACCAAAGCTCAAAAAGTGCTCACTTATGGAGTTGAATATGAGATCTTTGGAAGAGCGGGACCAAGCACTAGAATGATCTATCAAGCTATGGAAAGGGTCATTCTCAAGGTCACTTAACTCAGGAATCTGAGAGGTTTGGATCCTAACATTGAAATCACCATGAATAAGTGCTGCACCTTTACTTTGAAATTCCAACACATCCTTTGTCAAGGAGTGGAAAGGCTGCATGGTGTTGAGAGATCCGCTTGAATAGATTGGTGATGTCAATGGCGCAAAGTAACAAACAGCAAGGAAGCAAGGTGTAGTAACTCCTCCAATCCTCAGCCATTGGTATTGTCTACTTGAGTCTTGGCCTATCAAAGAGACTGATTTTTCAAAACCAAATCTGACGTAAATAGCAATACCTCCAAAGCCCCTTCCTCTCTGCTACCTCCGCTTGTTCCAAGTTGAACCAACAAGAATGAAACCTTCAATGTCTTGAATGGTGTTTCCTTCATGTTCCCATGTCTCCATAAGATTGATCAGATCAGCATCATCCCACACAGGTTTAGCGCTTGAGTACTTGGTATGTATGAGACCATGAACATTCCAAAACAACACTCTAAGGGTCTGGAATTGCTATGTGGTAGTTGAAAAATTCCTTTGCATGATCAAAGCTCTATTGTCTCTCAAGAATGCAACAAAACTTGCTTGTTGAACCTCCTGCACCTTTGCTAATTCTCCCTTCTTTGCTTGCCATTGGAGAGATGTGAGATCAGGATCCAACCAGATACGCCGCCCCTTCAGTATAGCCTTGTTTGCCATCACTGAATTCCTCTAAGTTTCTGAGCCAAACCTCACCAAAATACTTCTTGGTTGTGCACCTTGTTGTCCCAATCTATATGCTAATGATGTAGTGCTTCTCTCCACAAACCCACAGAGTTTACAAAAGCTGTTGGATTCTCTACTTTGCTTTTGCAATCAAACAAAGATGGAGGTGAACCTTGACAAGTCCAAGGTGATTGTGGTGGGTTCTAAAGGTGTCACACCTTTCTTTTTTGATGGATTGCAATTGGAGCAGGTTTCTTCTTATAAGTACTTGGGCCTTTACAATGAAACAATGAAACAATGAAATATAAAGCCCGAAAGACCCAAAGAGTCAAAAGGCTGGAAACACAATACAAAACACATGAAATGTGAGCCTAGGCAAGGGCCTAGGGCATCGGACCAATTTGTAACAAATTGGTCCGATGTAAAGTAACTTCTGTCATGTACTTCCCTAATGCTAAAGCTTCAACCTGTAAGAGAGTTGAGAAGTCACTGCAAGTAATCTGATGTCTAACTCTAATCTGCATGTAACAAGGGCAATCAACAAACACATGATGCTCATCCTCAACTTTGCTCATAATACACAATTTGCAAAGTCGCATGGAGTGCTCTATCTGCTGCCAACGTCCTTGTTCTACTTCTAGTCTATGAGAACTAGTTCTATATTGAGCGATAACATGTCTCAATGAAGTAGAAATCCTAGCCAAGAGATAATCTTGCTCACAATACACCAACATAGGATTTACAAACTGCTGATAGAACACCATCTTGGTACCGGGTTGCTGCCATAAGCGAAGTAAGAACTGCTCCTTGATCACCTCTCGAAGTGCAATAGGCTCCAATCTCCAATGTCGCTCAGAAACATTCCACCTTGTGGCCCATGCAATCAGATCTGTATACCAACCGACAGATAGAGTGGCACAAAAAGCTTGGTAGGGAAGTCTCTCATGCTCCATGGACCTCACCTTAGTGGCATATGTGATAGCTAAAAACAAAGCTTCAGCCTCAAGAGGTAAAAATCCTGTTTCAGCAAGCAGGAATACATAAGGAGTTTGAGTCCTCACCCCAAGTTCATCACACAAAAACAATTTCTGAACTTTCTCCACCTTTTGCCACCATGTCTTCTTAGTACCTGGACCCCAAATCTGAGCACCTTAGAGAACCACCGGCTGCACAAGAGATCTGAACAGCACCTTCTTCAACTCCCATGTGGTGAGGTGAGCAAGTCTATTGCGGTTCATGAGTGAATACAAAGCTCTAAAGCCTGCATTGATTCTCATCTTCACACAAGTAGACCAACTATAGTCATGAGAAAACTCAAGGCCCAAGTACTTATAAGAAGAAATCTGCTCCAATTGCTATCCATCAAAAAAGAAAGGTGTGACACCTTTAGAACCCACCATAATGACCTTGGACTTGTCAAGGTTCACCTCCATCTTTGTTTGATTGCAAAAGCAAAGTAGAGAATCCAACAGCTTCTGTAAACTCTGTGGATTTGTGGAGAGAAGCACTACATCATCTGCATAAAGGAGTGCATGTATCATCAAAGAGCCAACCTGTACACCTGTAGCTCCAGCTTCCATGAGTAGACTCTCTAGATCATCGATGAAGATTCCGAACAGAGTTGGAGACAGAGAGCAGCCTTGGATCACACCCATTGTGCTAAGGACATCTTGAGAGCTCAAAGATGAAAGTTTCACAATCACTTTCTCATAGAGTCTAGAGATAGCACCAATCAGATCAGCTGAAACACCCACTTCAATGAGTCTCTCACTTAGAGATTTCCTGAGCACCTTATCAAAGGCCTTCCTGAAATCAATAAAGGCAACATAGAGAGCTCTCCCAACCCCCTTGGATTTGCACCACAAAACATGAAGTACCAATAGGTGGTCCAAAGTACTAAAGCCTAATCTGAAACCAGCTTGGCACTTAGCTCGAATTTTGTGCTTTTCAGCCCAAGTGCTCAACCTTGACTCCAAAATTCGACCATACAACTTGGCAAAGACACTACCAACAAGTATGGTACGGTAATTGGTGACAACATCTCTCTGGCCAGACTTGTGAATAGGAACTACCTTCTTGAAGCACCATCTATCCGGAAAGCCACACTTGATTGCCTCATTCAAATGAGAAGTGAGTATTGAAATCAGTTGGCTACCGCCCCACTTCAGAAGTTCAACACATAGTCCATCAAGGTCTTCAGCCTTACCATTGGCCAACTTCTTCAATTGGTACTTGACATCAGCTTCAGAGATGGTGAGAGCAGATCCAAGGCAAGGTGCCATGCTTGGAGCATTTGGGAAAAAGTACAAATCCTTCACATAGTCACAAAGCTCATTCAGGTCCAGCGATGGAGATGGAGATCTGATGGTTACTTTCTTCCAGAAAGCCTTGGGATTGCTCCTCAATTCAGTGCTCAACTCAACTCCTTTGAGTCTTAGAAATGCCCGCTTTTTGCACTTCACCAACTTTCTGTATAAAACAAAAGCTTGATTTTGTGCAATCTGATCAAGAGATCTATCCATAGCTTTGATCCTTGCCATTTTGCAATCAGCATCATACCATCTATTGCAAGGGAGACCAAGTCTCTTCTTGTGGGAGCCTCTTGGAAACAAAGAAGTTGATGTAGATTGAAGAAGTTCAATCAATTGATCACTACGTTGTTGAAAATCAGAACTCCACTCCATAGAACTCAATTTCTCTTGGATAGCTTGTTGGTACAAGTCTCTCTTGTGAAAATCTAGACAAAGTTTGCCTCTAAAAGCATGGTCTATAGGTAATGTGGTTCTATTGAGGCAAGGAAAAAGGATGGTACAGGATAGAGGTGCATGGTCTGATTCTGGTTGAGGATCTAAAACAGCAAAATCTGAGACAAGATGGATATCATTAGCTGAAGTGAGCATATAATCTATGGTGCTTGATCCACCTGAGGCAAAGCATGTGCTTTTACAAGTTTCTGGAAATTGAGAAAGGCCATTCAAGATCTTCAAGCTACAATTGGCACCAAAGCTCAAAAAGTGCTCACTCATGGAATTGGACATAGGATCTTTGGAAGAGCGTGACCAAGCACTGGAATGGTCTATCAAGCTGTGGAAAGGATTATTCTCAAGGTCGCTCAAGTCAAGGATCTGAGAGGCTTGGATCCTAGCATTGAAATCACCAAGAACAAGGACTGCCCCTTTACTTTGAAACTCTAACACATCCTTCGTCAAGGAATGGAAAGGCTGCATGGTGTTAAGAAGTCCACTTGAATAGATTGGTGATGTCAACGGGGCAAAGTAACAAACAGCAATGAAGCAAGGTGTGGCAACTCCTCCAATCCTCAGCCAATGGTATTGTCCACTTGAATCTTGACCTATCAAAGAGACTAATTTCTCAAAGCCAAATCTGACGTAAGTAGCAATACCTCCAAAGCCCCTTCCTTTGTGTTGTCTCCGCTTGTTCCAGGTTGAACCAACAAGAGTGAATCCTTCAATGTCTTGAATGGTGTTTCCTTCATGTTCCCATGTCTCCACAAGATTGATCAGATCAGCATCATCCCACAAAGGCTTAGCGCTGGAGTACTTGGTATGTGTGAGCCCATGAACATTCCAAAACAGTACTCTAAAGGTCTGGAATTGCTATGCAATAGCTGACAATTTCTTTTGAGTAATCACAGCTCTATTATCTCTCAAGAATGCAACAAAACCTGCTTGTTGAGCCTCCTTCACTTTTGCTAATTCTCCCTTCTTTGCTTGCCATTGGAGAGGTGTGAGATCAGGGTCCAACCAGATACACCGCCCCTTTAGTATAGCTTTGTTCCCCATCACTGCATTCCTTTGAGTTTCTAAGCCAAACCTCACCAAAATGCTTCTTGGTTGTGCACCTTGTTGTCCCAATCTATATGCTTGCAAAATTTGAAGATCATGGACTCTCAAAGAATCAGCAATAAACTCACACACTATGGCCTTGGTGTCTTCCTTCTCAATCTCAGGCAAACCTGAAATCCTCAAGTTCTTCATTCTCACCAATTGGTTCTCCTTCTCAACCTCATGCTCTTGCAAGTAAGAGATTTGAGCCACCTTCGTAGCTTCAGCATATGACTTCATCTTGACCTCTAATGTGTCAACCATCTCTTGCAGCCCTCCATTTTGTGAAGCAATGTTGGTGGCTTGTGCTCCCAAGGAAGCAACCTTCTCAGTAGCATCCACCATACCCTTGGTGGAGTCTAATATCAAATTGCTACTCTTCTTGAGTTCTTGGATATCCACGGTGATTTCTGAACAAGTCTGGTAAGGTGAGCAAGTCTAGAGCGATTCATGAGTGAATACAAAGCTCTAAAGCCTGCATTGATTCTCATCTTCACACAAGTAGACCAACTATAGTCATGAGAAAACTCAAGGCCCAAGTACTTGTAAGAAGAAACCTGCTCCAATTGCTGTCCGTCAAAAAAGAAAGGTGTGACACCTTTAGAACCCACCACAATCACCTTGGACCTGTCAAGGTTCACTTCCATCTTTGTTTCATTGCAAAACAAGAGAAGAGAATCCAATAGCTTCTGTAAACTCTGTGGGTTGGTGGAGAGAAGCACTACATCATCTGCATAAAGGAGTGCATGTATCATCAGAGAGCCAATCTGTACACCTGTAGCTCCAGCTTCCATGAGTAGACTCTCCAGATCATCGATGAAGATTCCAAATAGAGTGGGAGATAGAGAGCAGCCTTGAATCACACCCATTGTGCTAAGGACATCTTGAGAGCTCAAAGATGAAAGTTTCACAATCACTTTCTCATAGAGTCTAGAGATAGCACCAATCAGATCAGCTGAAACACCAACTAGAGTGAGTCTCTCACTTAGACATTTCCTAAGCACCTTATCAAAGGCCTTCCTGAAATCAATAAAGGCAACATAGAGAGCTCTCCCAACCCCCTTGGATTTGCACCACAAAACATGAAGTATCAATAAGTGATCCAAAGTACTAAAGCCCGATCTGAAACCCGCTTGGCACTTAGCTCGAACATTGTACTTTTCAGCCCAAGTGCTCAACCTAGACTCCAAAATTCGACCATACAACTTGGCAAAGACACTACCAACAAGTATGGTACGGTAATTGGTGACAACATCTCTCTGGCCAGACTTGTGAATAGGAACTACCTTCTTGAAGCACCATCTATCCGGAAAGCCACACTTGATTGCCTCATTCAAATGAGAAGTGAGTACTGAAATCAGATGGCTACCGCCCCACTTCAGAAGTTCAACACATAGTCCATCAAGGTCTTCAGCCTTACCATTGGCCAACTTCTTCAATTGGTACTTGACATCAGCTTCAGAGATGGTGAGAGCAGATCCAAGGCAAGGTGCCATGCTTGGAGCATCAGGGAAAAAGTACAGATCTTTCACATAGTCACAAAGCTTGTTTAGGTCCAGCGATCGAGATGGAGATCTGATGGTTACCTTCTTCCAAAAAGCCTTAGGATTGCTCCTCAGTTCAGTGCTCAACTCAACCCCCTTGAGTCTCAAAAATGCTCGCTTTTTGCACTTCACCAACTTTCTGTATGAAACAAAGACCTGATTTTGTGCAATCTGATCAAGAGACCTATCCATAGCTTTGATCCTTGCCATTTTGCAATCAGCATCATACCACCTATTGCAAGGGAGACCAAGTCTCTTCCTGTGGGAGCCTCTTGGAAAGAAAGTAGTTGATATAGATTGAAGAAGCTCAACCAACTGATCACTATGTTGTTGAAAATCAGAACTCCACTCCATAGAACTCAATTTCTCTTGGATAGCTTGTTGGTACAAGTCTCTCTTGTGAAAGTCTAGATGAAGTTTTCCTCTAAAAGCATGGTCAATAGGTAATGTGGTTCTATTGAGGCAAGGAAGAAGGATGGCACAAGATAGAGGTGCATGGTCTGATTCTGGTTGAGGATCTAAAACAATAAAATCTGAGACAAAGTGGATATCATTAGCTGAAGTGAGCATATAATCTATGGTGCTTGATCCACCAGAGGCAAAGCATGTGCTTTTACAAGTTTCTGGAAATTGAGAAAGGCCATTCAAGATCTTCAAGCTACAATGAAACAATGAAACAATGAAATATAAAGCCCGAAAGACCCAAAGAGTCAAAAGGCTGGAAACACAATACAAAACACATGAAATGTGAGCCTAGGCAAGGGCCTAGGGCATCGGACCAATTTGTAACAAATTGGTCCGATGTAAAGTAACTTCTGTCATGTACTTCCCTAATGCTAAAGCTTCAACCTGTAAGAGAGTTGAGAAGTCACTGCAAGTAATCTGATGTCTAACTCTAATCTGCATGTAACAAGGGCAATCAACAAACACATGATGCTCATCCTCAACTTTGCTCATAATACACAATTTGCAAAGTCGCATGGAGTGCTCTATCTGCTGCCAACGTCCTTGTTCTACTTCTAGTCTATGAGAACTAGTTCTATATTGAGCGATAACATGTCTCAATGAAGTAGAAATCCTAGCCAAGAGATAATCTTGCTCACAATACACCAACATAGGATTTACAAACTGCTGATAGAACACCATCTTGGTACCGGGTTGCTGCCATAAGCGAAGTAAAAACTGCTCCTTGATCACCTCTCGAAGTGCAATAGGCTCCAATCTCCAATGTCGCTCAGAAACATTCCACCTTGTGGCCCATGCAATCAGATCTGTATACCAACCGACAGATAGAGTGGCACAAAAAGCTTGGTAGGGAAGTCTCTCATGCTCCATGGACCTCACCTTAGTGGCATAAATAATTTTTAGCTATCACAATAGCTAAAAACAAAGCTTTAGCCTCAAGAGGTAAAAATCCTGTTTCAGCAAGCAGGAATACATAAGGAGTTTGAGTCCTCACCCCAAGTTCATCACACAAAAACAATTTCTGAACTTTCTCCACCTTTTGCCACCATGTCTTCTTAGTACCTGGACCCCAAATCTGAGCACCATAGAGAACCACCGGCTGCACAAGAGATCTGAACAGCACCTTCTTCAACTCCCATGTGGTGAGGTGAGCAAGTCTACTACGGTTCATGAGTGAATACAAAGCTCTAAAGCCTGCATTGATTCTCATCTTCACACAAGTAGACCAACTATAGTCATGAGAAAACTCAAGGCCCAAGTACTTATAAGAAGAAACCTTGGATTTTTTTTTCGAAGGTTTGAGAGAGGAGATTTTCCCGAAAATTCAGAAACTCATATCTCAGCACTTGCTCATCCAAACCTTTCGATTTTGGTCTCGTTTGAAGCGCCTTGCCAAGAGCTTTCCATGGACACCAAGAAGGCACGATTCTGAGCCTTGTTGCGCAAGTTATGGGTACTTGAATTTTCTGACACAGGTTCAATATTTGAGAGTTCGTTTCTTCATCACCAGGAGTCCAAATTGAGTGATTTTTATGGCATTGGATGCGCCTTGAAGAGCTCTTTCGATTGATATAAAGCATGCTGGAAACCCACATCTGTGCAGAGAGTTACAAGGATTCGAATTCTGTCATCTTGGGCAGATTTTAGGGTTTGGACTATCAATTCGAATGACTGTATCTCTCCCACTACTTGGACAAATGGAGTGATTGAAGTCTCATTAGAAGCGCTATGCTGAGAGCTTTCTTTCAAGGTAAAGCTTGTCCAGTTTGGAGCAGTACTCAGGGAGATCTGGATTTTTTAATTCTGAGAAAGTTTTGAGTAGTCCTTGTTATTGTGCGAGAATTGGAAAGGCTATTGCTCTGTGGTCACAAGTGCAAATCCAGTGAAAGTTGCTGCATCAGAATCTATGATTTCCAAGCTCTCTTTCAAGGCCAAGCTCGCAGCACATGGAGGTTTGAGCAAGCAGTGGTGGTAATTCTCATTCTGTCACATCTCGTGCATCTTGGTGTTTGGAGTACCAACTTTGCAGTGCCAGTTCTCCTCACTCACAGATCCAATCCAGGTGATTCTTGAGTCATAAGAACCACATGGTCATAGGCTTTCTATTAAGTCCATACTTGAAAGATTTGGATATCCAACGCAGATGATATGACCATTTGTTTCACTGTAGCACTTGCAACTACATGGTGTTAAAATCTGCACATGTGAAGTAGGATTGCTCTGTACTTATAGGTCCAAATCAAGTGGTTTTTGTGGCAATAGAACAAGCATTGTGCAAGGTTTCTATAGAGTTTTGATTTGTAGAAATTGAAGGTCAGATAAGGAAGTTGTGATAGTTTTAAATCTGTGACTCTTTGGACATCATAACATTGTGAAGTGCAAATTCAAGCTATTGTATCTTTGTACTCAATGATCCAAATGAAGTGATCTTTGTGTCTTTAGAATCAGCTCCCTCAGACCTTTAGACTGAAAATTGATTGCTATAGGTTAGGTCACAAATTAGAAGCTCTAGGTCCCTCAAATTTCGCAGCCTTTGGTATCTATGTGCACTGCAGATTTGAAAGATAGTATCTTTGCACTCACATATTCAAATGAGATGATTCTTATCTCATTAGAATTAGTTTTTCAAGGTCTTTATTTCAACACCAGCCTAGTAGTGCTTATTGTAAAACAGTAGTGCTACCTACTTGAAAATCCTAAAGTTTTGGTGTTGGAAGTAAAACTTCCAGATTGACCGTGAGTGATAAGTGATTGTCACAATGGAGGAGTCCAAGATGGTGAAAGACATTGCTGATATAGCCATGAAGCAACAACAATTAGCTGAAATGTATAGGAAAGCAAATGATTTCCACAAGGACCTTAGAAGCTTCATGGCACCTATGTCCCAGTGCATGAGTACTCTCATGACTGATATGGAATTTGTAAAGGTTGAGATCAGTAGTGTCAAAGAGTCTTTGAACCTAGTCAATCAAGAGATTCAAGACCTCAAGAAGAGTTCTATCTCTTTGTTAACATCAACCAAGGGGATGGTTGATGCTACCGAGAAAGTTGCTTCCTTGGGAGCACAAGCCAACGATATTGCTACACAAGGCGGAGGGCTCCAACAGATTGTGGACACATTAGAAGTGAAGATGAAGTCTTATGCTGAAGCTACTAAGGTGGCTCAAATCTCTTGCTTGCAAGAGCATGAGGTTGAGAAGGAGAACCAATTGGTCAGAATGAAGAACTTGAGAATTTCAGGTTTGCCAGAGACTGAGAAGGAAGACACCAAGGCCATAGTATGTGAGTTTATTGCTGATTCTTTGAGAGTCCATGATCCTCAGATTTTGCAAGCATATAGATTGGGACAACAAGGTGCACAACCAAGAAGCATTTTGGTGAGGTTTGGCTCAGAAACTCAAAGGAATACAGTGATGGATAGCAAGGCTATACTGAAGGGGCGGCGTATTTGGTTGGACCCTGATCTCACACCTCTCCAATGGCAAGCAAAGAAGGGAGAATTAGCAAAAGTGAAGGAGGCTCAACAAGCAGGTTTTGTTGCATTCTTGAGAGACAATAGAGCTGTGATCACCCAAAGGAAGTTGTCAACTACCGCATAGCAATTCCAGACCCTTAGAGTGTTGTTTTGGAATGTTCATGGTCTCACACATACCAAGTACTCAAGCGCTAAACCTGTGTGGGATAATGCTGATCTGATCAATCTTGTGGAGACATGGGAACATGAAGGAAACACCATTCAAGACATTGAAGGTTTCATTCTTGTTGGTTCAACTTGGAACAAGCGGAGGCAACACAGAGGAAGGGGCTTTGGAGGTATTGCAACTTACGTCAGATTTGGCTTTGAAAAGTCAGTCTCTTTGATAGGTCAAGACTCAAGTGGACAATACCAATGGCTGAGGATTGGAGGAGTTGCTACACCTTGCTTCCTTGCTGTTTGTTACTTTGCCCCATTGACATCACCAATCTATTCAAGCGGATCTCTCAACACCATGCAGCCTTTCCACTCCTTGACAAAGGATGTGTTGGAATTTCAAAGTAAAGGTGCAGTATTTATCCTTGGTGATTTCAATGCTAGGATCCAAACCTCTCAGATTCCTGAGTTTAGTGACCGTGAGAATGACCCTTTCCATAGCTTGATAGATCATTCTAGTGCTTGGTCCCGCTCTTCCAAAGACCTCATATCCAACTCCATGAGTGAGCACTTTTTGAGCTTTGGTACCAATTGTAGCTTGAAGATCTTGAATGGCCTTTCTCAATTTCCAGAAACTTGTAAGAGCACATGCTTTGCTTCAGGTGGATCCAGCACTATAGATTATATGCTCACCTCACCCAGTGATATACACATTGTCTCAAATTTTGTTGTTTTAGATCCTCAACCTGAATCTGACCATGCACCTTTATCTTGTGTCATCCTTCTTTCTTGCCTCAATAGAACCACATTACCTATTGATCATGCCTTTAGAGGGAAACTCCGTCTTGATTTTCACAAGCGAGATTTGTACCAACAAGCTATCCATGAGAAATTGAGCTCTATGGAGTGGAGTTCTGATTTTCAACAACGCAGTGACCAGTTGGTTGAACTTCTTCAATCTACATCAACAACTCTATTTCCACGAGGTTCTCACAGGAAGAGACTTGGTCTCCCTTGCAATAGGTGGTTTGATGCTGATTGTAAAATTGCAAGGATGAAAGCTATGGATAGGTCTCTTGATCAGATTGCACAAAATCAGGCTTTTGTCACTTATAGAAAGTTGGTGAAGTGCAAGAAGCGAGCGTTCTTGAGACTCAAGGGGGTTGAGTTGAGCAATGAATTGAGGAGCAATCCCAAGGCTTTTTGGCAGAAAGTAACCATCAGATCTCCATCTCCATCGCTAGACCCGAACGAGCTTTGTGAATATGTGAAGAATCTGTATTTTTTCCCTGATGCTCCAAGCATGGCACCTTGCCTTGGATCTGCTCTCACCATCTCTGAAGCTGATGTCCACTACCAATTGAAGAAGTTGGCCAATGGTAAGGCTGAAGACCTTGATGGACTATGTGTTGAACTACTTAAGTGGGGTGGTAGCCATCTGATTTCAGTACTCACTTCTCTCTTGAATGAGGCCATCAGGTGTGGTTTTCCTGATAGATGGTGCTTCAAGAAGGTTGTTCCTATTCACAAGTCTGGTCAGAGAGATATTGTCACCAATTACCGTACCATTCTAGTGGGTAGTATCTTTGCCAAGTTGTACGGTCGAATTTTGGAGACTAGGTTGAGTACTTGGGCTGAAAAGTACAGAATTCGAGCTAAGTGCCAAGCGGGTTTCAGATCAGGCTTTAGTACTTTGGATCATCTATTGGTACTCCATGTTTTGTGGTGGAAATCTAAAGGTGTTGGGAGAGCTCTCTATGTTGCATTTATTGATTTCAGGAAGGCCTTTGATAAGGTGCTTAGGAAATCATTAAGTGAGAGACTCATGGAAGTTGGTGTTTCAGCCGATCTGATTGGTGCTATCTCTAGACTCTATGAGAAGGTGGTTGTGAAACTTTCATCTTTGAGCTCTCAAGATGTCCTTAGCACAATGGGTGTGATTCAAGGTTGCTCTCTATCCCCAACATTGTTTGGAATCTTCATCGATGATCTAGAGAGGGTGCTCATGGAAGCTGGAGCTACAGGTGTACAAGTTGGCTCTTTGATGATACATGCACTACTGTATGCGGATGATGTAGTGCTCCTCTCACCCAATCCACAAAGTTTACAGAAGTTGTTGGATTCTCTTCTCTTGTTTTGCAATCAAACAAAGATGGAGGTGAACCTTGACAAGTCCAAGGTGATGGTGGTGGGTTCTAAAGGTGTCACACCTTTCTCTTTCGACGGACAGCAATTGGAGCAGGTTTCTTCTTACAAGTACTTGGGCCTTGAGTTTTCTCATGACTATAGTTGGTCTACTTGTGTGAAGATGAGAATCAATGCAGGCTTTAGAGCTTTGTATTCACTCATGAATCGCTCTAGACTTGCTCACCTTGCCACATGGGAGTTGAAGAAGGTGCTGTTCAGATCTCTTGTGCAGCCGGTGGTTCTCTATGGTGCTCAGATTTGGGGTCCAGGTACTAAGAAGACATGGTGGCAAAAGGTGGAGAAAGTTCAGAAATTGTTTTTGTGTGATGAACTTGGGGTGAGGACTCAAACTCCTTATGTATTGCTGCTTGCTGAAACCGGGTTTTTGCCTCTTGAGGCTGAAGCTTTGTTTTTAGCTATCACATATGCCACTAAGGTGAGGTCCATGGAGCATGAGAGACTTCCCTACCAAGCTTTTTGTGCCACTCTATCTGTCGGTTGGTATACAGATCTGGTTGCATGGGCCACCAGGTGGAATGTTTGTGAGCGACATTGGAAGTTGGAGCCTATTGCACTACGAGAAGTGATCAAGGAGCAGTTTTTACTTCACTTATGGCAGCAACCCGGTACCAAGATGGTGTTCTATCAGCAGTTTGTAAATCCTATGTTGGTGTATTGTGAGCAAGATTATCTCTTGGCTAGGATTTCTACTTCACTTAGACATGTTATCGCTCAATATAGAACTAGTTCTCATAGACTAGAAGTAGAACAAGGACGTTGGCAGCAAATAGAGCACTCCATGCGACTTTGCAAATTGTGTATTATGAGCAAAGTTGAGGATGAGCATCATGTGTTGATTGTTTGCCCTTGTTACATGCAGATTAGAGTTAGACATCAGATTACTTGTAGTGATTTCTCAACTCTCTTACAAGTTGAAGCTTTAGCGTTAGGGAAGTACATGACCGAGGTTAGTTTACATCGGACCAATTTGTTACAGATTGGTCAGATGCCCTAGGCCCTTGCCTAGGCTCACATTTCATGTGTTTTGTATTGTGTTTCTAGCCTTTTGACTCTTTGGGTCTTTCAGGCTTTATATTTCATTGTTCATTGTTCATTGTTCATTGTTCATTGTTCATTGTTCATTGTTCATGAGGTTGAGAAGGAGAACCAATTGGTGAGAATGAAGAACTTGAGGATTTCAGGTTTGCCTGAGATTGAGAAGGAAAACACCAAGGCCATAGTGTGTGAGTTTATTGCTGATTCTTTGAGAGTCCATGATCCTCAGATTTTGCAACCATATAGATTGGGACAACAAGGTGCACAACAAAGAAGCATTTTGGTGAGGTTTGGCTCAGAAACTCAAAGGAATGCAGTGATGGGGAACAAAGCTATACTAAAGGGGCGGCGTATCTGGTTGGACCTTGATCTCACACCTCTCCAATGGCAAGCAAAGAAGGGAGAATTAGCAAAAGTGAAGGAGGCTCAACAAGCAGGTTTTGTTGCATTCTTGAGAGATAATAGAGCTGTGATTACTCAAAAGAAATTGTCAGCTATTGCATAGCAATTCCAGACCTTTAGAGTACTGTTTTGGAATGTTCATGGGCTCACACATACCAAGTACTCCAGCGCTAAGCCTTTGTGGGATGATGCTGATCTGATCAATCTTGTGGAGACATGGGAACATGAAGGAAACACCATTCAAGACATTGAAGGATTCACTCTTGTTGGTTCAACCTGGAACAAGCGGAGACAACACAAAGGAAGGGGCTTTGGAGGTATTGCTACTTACCTCAGATTTGGCTTTGAGAAATCAGTCTCTTTGATAGGTCAAGATTCAAGTGGACAATACCATTGGCTGAGGATTGGAGGAGTTGCCACACCTTGCTTCATTGCTGTTTGTTACTTTGCCCCGTTGACATCACCAATCTATTCAAGTGGACTTCTCAACACCATGCAGCCTTTCCATTCCTTGACGAAGGATGTGTTAGAGTTTCAAAGTAAAGGTGCAGTCCTTGTTCTTGGTGATTTCAATGCTAGGATCCAAGCCTCTCAGATCCCTGACTTGAGCGACCTTGAGAATGATCCTTTCCACAGCTTGATAGACCACTCCAGTGCTTGGTCACGCTCTTCCAAAGATCCTATGTCCAATTCCATGAGTGAGCACTTTTTGAGCTTTGGTGCCAATTGTAGCTTGAAGATCTTGAATGGCCTTTCTCAATTTCCAGAAACTTGTAAAAGCACATGCTTTGCCGCAGGTGGATCAAGCACCATAGATTATATGCTCACTTCAGCTAATGATATCCATCTTGTCTCAGATTTTGCTGTTTTAGATCCTCAACCAGAATCAGACCATGCACCTCTATCCTGTACCATCCTTTTTCCTTGCCTCAATAGAACCACATTACCTATAGACCATGCTTTTAGAGGCAAACTTCGTCTAGATTTTCACAAGAGAGACTTGTACCAACAAGCTATCCAAGAGAAATTGAGTTCTATGGAGTGGAGTTCTGATTTTCAACAACGTAGTGATCAATTGATTGAACTTCTTCAATCTACATCAACTTCTTTGTTTCCAAGAGGCTCCCACAGGAAGAGACTTGGTCTCCCTTGCAATAGATGGTATGATGCTGATTGCAAAATGGCAAGGATCAAAGCTATGGATAGATCTCTTGATCAGATTGCACAAAATCAAGCTTTTGTTTTATACAGAAAGTTGGTGAAGTGCAAAAAGCGGGCATTTCTAAGACTCAAAGGAGTTGAGTTGAGCACTGAATTGAGGAGCAATCCCAAGGCTTTCTGGAAGAAAGTAACCATCAGATCTCCATCTCCATCGCTGGACCTGAATGAGCTTTGTGACTATGTAAAGAATTTGTACTTTTTCCCAAATGCTCCAAGCATGGCACCTTGCCTTGGATCTGCTCTCACCATCTCTGAAGCTGATGTCAAGTACCAATTGAAGAAGTTGGCCAATGGTAAGGCTGAAGACCTTGATGGACTATGTGTTGAACTTCTGAAGTGGGGCGGTAGCCAACTGATTTCAATACTCACTTCTCATTTGAATGAGGCAATCAAGTGTGGCTTTCCGAATAGATGGTGCTTCAAGAAGGTAGTTCCTATTCACAAGTCTGGCCAAAGAGATGTTGTCACCAATTACCGTACCATACTTGTTGGTAGTGTCTTTGCCAAGTTGTATGGTCGAATTTTGGAGTCAAGGTTGAGCACTTGGGCTGAAAAGCACAAAATTCGAGCTAAGTGCCAAGCTGGTTTCAGATTAGGCTTTGGTACTTTGGACCACCTATTGGTACTTCATGTTTTGTGGTGCAAATCCAAGGGGGTTGGGAGAGCTCTCTATGTTGCCTTTATTGATTTCAGGAAGGCCTTTGATAAGGTGCTCAGGAAATCTCTAAGTGAGAGACTCATTGAAGTGGGTGTTTCAGCTGATCTGATTGGTGCTATCTCTAGACTCTATGAGAAAGTGATTGTGAAACTTTCATCTTTGAGCTCTCAAGATGTCCTTAGCACAATGGGTGTGAGCCAAGGCTGCTCTCTGTCTCCAACTCTGTTCAGAATCTTCATCGATGATCTAGAGAGTCTACTCATGGAAGCTGGAGCTACAGGTGTACAGGTTGGCTCTTTGATGATACATGCACTCCTTTATGCAGATGATGTAGTGCTTCTCTCCACAAGTCCATAGAGTTTACAGAAGCTGTTGGATTCTCTACTTTGCTTTTGCAATCAAACAAAGATGGAGGTGAACCTTGACAAGTCCAAGGTCATTGTGGTGGGTTCTAAAGGTGTCACACCTTTCTTTTTTGATGGACAGCAATTGGAGCAGGTTTCTTCTTATAAGTACTTGGGCCTTGAGTTTTCTCATGACTATAGTTGGTCTACTTGTGTGAAGATGAGAATCAATGCAGGCTTTAGAGCTTTGTATTCACTCATGAACCGTAGTAGACTTGCTCACCTCACCACATGGGAGTTGAAGAAGGTGCTGTTCAGATCTCTTGTGCAGCCGGTGGTTCTCTATGGTGCTCAGATTTGGGGTCCAGGTACTAAGAAGACATGGTGGCAAAAGGTGGAGAAAGTTCAGAAATTGTTTTTGTGTGATGAACTTGGGGTGAGGACTCAAACTCCTTATGTATTCCTGCTTGCTGAAACAGGATTTTTACCTCTTGAGGCTAAAGCTTTGTTTTTAGCTATCACATATGCCACTAAGGTGAGGTCCATGGAGCATGAGAGACTTCCCTACCAAGCTTTTTGTGCCACTCTATCTGTCGGTTGGTATACAGATCTGATTGCATGGGCCACAAGGTGGAATGTTTCTGAGCGACATTGGAGATTGGAGCCTATTGCACTTCGAGAGGTGATCAAGGAGCAGTTTTTACTTCGCTTATGGCAGCAACCCGGTACCAAGATGGTGTTCTATCAGCAGTTTGTAAATCCTATGTTGGTGTATTGTGAGCAAGATTATCTCTTGGCTAGGATTTCTACTTCATTGAGACATGTTATCGCTCAATATAGAACTAGTTCTCATAGACTAGAAGTAGAACAAGGACGTTGGCAGCAGATAGAGCACTCCATGCAACTTTGCAAATTGTGTATTATGAGCAAAGTTGAGGATGAGCATCATGTGTTTGTTGATTGCCCTTGTTACATGCAGATTAGAGTTAGACATCAGATTACTTGCAATGACTTCTCAACTCTCTTACAGGTTGAAGCTTTAGCATTAGGGAAGTACATGACAGAAGTTACTTTACATCGGACCAATTTGTTACAAATTGGTCCGATGCCCTAGGCCCTTGCCTAGGCTCACATTTCATGTGTTTTGTATTGTGTTTCCAGCCTTTTGACTCTTTGGGTCTTTCGGGCTTTATATTTCATTGTTTCATTGTTGTAGCTTCAAGCTCTTGAATGGTCTTTCTCAATTTCCAGAAACTTGTAAGAGCACATGCTTTGCTTTTGGTGGGTCCAGCACTATAGATTATATGCTCACCTCACCCAGTGATATACACATTGTCTCAGATTTTGTTGTTTGAGATCCTCGACCTGAATCTGACCATGCACCTTTATCTTGTGTCATCCTTCTTTCTTGCCTCAATAAAACCACATTACCTATTGACCATGCCTTTAGATGGAAACTCCGTCTTGATTTTCACAAGCGAGATATTTACCAACAAGCTATCCATGAGAAATTGAGCTCTATGGAGTGGAGTTCTGATTGTCAACAACGTAGTGATCAGTTGATTGAGCTTCTTCAATCTACATCAACAACTCTATTTCCACGAGGTTCTCACAGGAAGAGACTTGGTCTCCCTTGCAATAGGTGGTTTGATGCTGACTGTAAAATGGCAAGGATCAAAGCTATGGATAGGTCTCTTGATCAGATTGCACAAAATCAGGCTTTTGTCTCTTATAGAAAGTTGGTGAAGTGCAAGAAGCGAGCGTTCTTGAGCGTTCTTGAGCAAGTGGGGTGGTAGCCATCTGATTTCAGTACTCACTTCTCTCTTGAATGAGGCCATCAGGTGTGGCTTTCCTAATAGATGGTGCTTCAAGAAGGTAGTTCCTATTCACAAGTCTGGTCAGAGAGATATTGTCACCAATTACCGTACCATTCTAGTGGGTAGTATCTTTGCCAAGTTGTACGGTCGAATTTTGGAGTCTAGGTTGAGTACTTGGGCTGAAAAGCATAGAATTTGAGCTAAGTGCCAAGCGGGTTTCAGATCAGGCTTTAGTACTCTGGATCATCTATTGGTGCTCCATGTTTTGTGGTGGAAATCCAAAGGTGTTGGGAGAGCTCTCTATGTTGCATTTATTGATTTCAGGAAGGCCTTTGATAAGGTGCTTACAAAATCTCTAAGTGAGAGACTCACTCAAGTTGGTGTTTTAGCTGATCTGATTGGTGCTATCTCTAGACTCTATGAGAAAGTGGTTGTGAAACTTTCATCTTTGAGCTCTCAAGATGTCCTTAGCACAATGGGTGTGATTCAAGGCTGCTCTCTATCTCCAACTCTATTTGGAATCTTCATCGATGATCTGGAGAGATTACTCATGGAAACTGGAGCTACTGGTGTACAGGTTGGCTCTTTGATGATACATGCACTACTGTATGCAGATGATGTAGTGCTTCTCTCCACCAATCCAGAGGGTTTACAGAAGCTGTTGGATTCTCTCCTCTTGTTTTGCAATGAAACAAAGATGGAAGTGAACCTTGACAAGTCCAAGGTGATTGTGGTAGGTTCTAAAGGTGTCACATCTTTCTTTTTTGATGGACAGCAATTGGAGCAGGTTTCTTCTTACAAGTACTTGGGCCTTGAGTTTTCTCATGACTATAGTTGGTCTACTATAGTTGGTCTACTTGAGCCTGCATTGATTCTCAAATCAATGCAGGCTTTAGAGCTTTGTATTCACTCATGAACCGCTCTAGACTTGCTCACCTTACCACATGGGCGTTGAAGAAGGTGCTGTTCAGATCTCTTGTGCAGCCGGTGGTTCTCTATGGTGCTCAGATTTGGGGTCCAGGTACTAAGAAGACATGGTGGCAAAAGGTGGAGAAAGTTCAGAAATTGTTTTTGTGTGATGAACTTGGGGTGAGGACTCAAACTCCTTATGTATTGCTGCTTGCTGAAACCGGTTTTTTGCCACTTGAGGGTGAAGCTTTGTTTTTAGCTATCACATATGCCACTAAGGTGAGGTCCATGGAGCATGAGAGACTTCCCTACCAAGCTTTTTGTGCCACTCTATCTGTCGGTTGGTATACAGATCTGATTGCATAGGCCACAAGGTGGAATGTTTGTGAGCGACATTGGAGGTTGGAGCCTATTGCACTACGAGAAGTGATCAAGGAGCAGTTCTTACTTCGCTTATGGCAGCCGCCCGGTACCAAGATGGTGTTCTATCAGCAATTTGTAAATCCTATGTTGGTGTATTGTGAGCAAGATTATCTCTTGGCTAGGATTTCTACTTCACTTAGACATGTTATTGCTCAATATAGAACTAGTTCTCATAGAGACTAGAAGTAGAACAAGGACGTTGGCAGCAGATAGAGCACTCCATGCGACTTTGCAAATTGTGTATTATGAGCAAAGTTGAGGATGAGCATCATGTATTGATTGTTTGCCCTTGTTACATGCAGATTAGAGTTAGACATCAGATTACTTGTAGTGATTTCTCAACTCTCTTACAGGTTGAAGCTTTAGCATTAGGGAAGTACATGACTGAGGTTAGTATACATCGTACCAATTTGTTACAGATTGGTCAGATGCCCTAGGCCCTTGCCTAGGCTCACATTTCATGTGTTTTGTATTGTGTTTCCAGCCTTTTGACTCTTTGGGTCTTTCGGTCTTTATATTTCATTATTTCATTGTTTCATTACTGCACCTTTACTTTGAAACTCTAACAAATCCTTTGTCAAGGAATGGAAAGGCTGCATGGTGTTGAGAACTCCACTTGAATAGATTGGTGATGTCATCGGGGCAAAGTAACAAACAGCAATGAAGCAAGGTGTGGCAACTCCTCCAATCCTCAGCCATTGGTATTGTCCACTTGAATCTTGACCTATCAAAGAGATTGATTTCTCAAAGCCAAATCCGACCTAAGTAGCAATACCTCCAAAGCCCCTTTCTTTGTGTTGTCTCTGCTTGTTCCAGGTTGAACCTACAAGAGTGAATCCTTCAATGTCTTGAATGGTGTTTCCTTCATGTTCCCATGTCTCCACAAGATTGATCAGATCAGCATCATCCCACAAAGGCTTAGCGTTGGAGTACTTGGTATGTGTGAGACCATGAACATTCCAAAACAGCACTCTAAGGGTCTGGAATTGCTATGCAGTAGCTGGCAATATCGTTTGAGTAATCACAACTCTATTATCTCTCAAGAATGCAACAAAGCATGCTTGTTGAGTCTCCTTCACCTTTGCTAATTCTCCTTTCTTTGCTTGCCATTGGAGAGGTGTGAGATCAGGGTCCAACCAGACACGCCGCCCCTTCAGTATAACTTTGTTCCCCATCACTGCATTCCTTTGAGTTACTGAGCCAAACCTCCCCACAATGCTTCTTGGTTGTGCACCTTGTTGTCCCAATCTATATGCTTGCAAAATCTGAGGATAATGGACTCTCAAAGAAGCAGCAATAAACTCACACACTATGGCCTGGATGTCTTCCTTCTCAGTCTTTGGCAAACCTGAAATCCTCAAGTTCTTCATTCTCACCAATTGGTTCTCCTTCTCAACCTCATGCTCTTGCAAGTAAGAGATTTAAGCCACCTTCGTAGCTTCGGCATATGACTTCATCTTGACCTCTAATCTGTCAACCATCTCTTGCAGCCCTCCATTGTGTGAAGCAATGTTGGTGGCTTGTGCTCCCAAGGAAGCAACCTTTTCAGTAGCATCCACCATACCCTTGGTGGAATCTAACATCAAACTGCTACTCTTCTTGAGTTCTTGGATATCTACGGTGATCGAATTCAAAGATTCTTTCACAGTCAAGACATCAGCTCTTACGGTTTGAAAATCTGCCATAAGGGTGTTCATGCATTGAGACATGGGGGCGAAAAAGCTTTTGAGTTCCTTGTGGAAGTCATTTGCTTTTCTATACATTTCAACAAGTTTTTGCTGTTTTGAAGCTATCTCAGCAATGTCTTGCATCATCTTGGAAGCTTCGATTCTAAAAGTTCTAACAGATACTATGATAATGTATCCTCTGGTTCACTCAGGCTCTGTGAACACCAATAGCTCTACAATTACTTTTTCTCATGAACCAAAAATCTACTCTTTTTGGACTTCTAAAACAAAAGTTACAAACTTTTGAATTTGAGTTTTTCCTACATGAAAATATTGAAATCATACAGATTTCGAAAATTCATAACCTTGGCTACAGTACTTCAAAATCTACAAGTGATTACTCAATCGAAAGCTCTTGAGAAATTCTATCCAATGAATCAAAAATGAACTCATCTGAACCAATAGACATGAAGTTATGGCCTCTAGAGTTATCTATGGTAAACTTCTAAACCTCATTGAATCACAAAATTCAAATCCTCATAACTTCAAGAAAAAAACTTCAAATTCTATGAAATCAACTTTAATCAATAGCTCTTGACAAGATGCTTCTAATGAGACCAAGATCACCTCATTTGAAGATGTAAGTCCAAAGTTCGAGGCTCTGAAAGTTGCAGATTTGAGCACCACCAACCGCACAAGAACACAGATTGATGAATTTCGAAACTTCTTTCACAGAACTCCAACTTCAGCAAGCAGGTATTCAAAAGAAAGCCCTTCCACAGCTGTTTCCAATGAGGCCAAGATTGAAAATTTGGACATGGAACCAAAAAGTTACAAGGTGTTGAAAATTGAGCTCAAACCCTAAAATCCCCGAGAGATGTCAGGATTTGAATCTTCATAACTTTCTTTGTTTATATGCTCTGCAAGCCCTTCTTGTGCCAATCAAAAGAGCTTCCAAAGGCGCTTCCAATGCCACAAAAATCAGTCCATTCGGACACAAAGCTCAGAATGATACAATCTTGGTGGTTGTGGAAAGGTCTTGGCAAAGCGCTTTGAACAAAACCAAAAGCGCCAACCAATGAAACCATGAAATATAAAGCCCAAAAGACCCAAAGAGTCAAAAGGCTAGAAACACAATACGAAACACATGAAATGTGAGCCTAGGCAAGGGCCTAGGGCATCTGACCAACTTGTAACAAATTGATCCAATGTAAACTAACCTCTGTCATGTTCTTCCCTAACGCTAAACCTTCAACCTGTAAGAGAGTTGAGAAATCACTACAAGTAATCTGATGTCTAACTCTAATCGGACAATGAACACCAATCTATTCAAGCGGATCTCTCAACACCATGCAGCCTTTCCACTCCTTGACAAAGGATGTGTTGGAATTTCAAAGTAAAGGTGCAGTATTTATCCTTGGTGATTTCAATGCTAGGATCCAAACCTCTCAGATTCCTGAGTTTAGTGACCGTGAGAATGACCCTTTCCATAGCTTGATAGATCATTCTAGTGCTTGGTCCCGCTCTTCCAAAGACCTCATATCCAACTCCATGAGTGAGCACTTTTTGAGCTTTGGTACCAATTGTAGCTTGAAGATCTTGAATGGCCTTTCTCAATTTCCAGAAACTTGTAAGAGCACATGCTTTGCTTCAGGTGGATCCAGCACTATAGATTATATGCTCACCTCACCCAGTGATATACACATTGTCTCAGATTTTGTTGTTTTAGATCCTCAACCTGAATCTGACCATGCACCTTTATCTTGTGTCATCCTTCTTTCTTGCCTCAATAGAACCACATTACCTATTGATCATGCCTTTAGAGGGAAACTCCGTCTTGATTTTCACAAGCGAGATTTGTACCAACAAGCTATCCATGAGAAATTGAGCTCTATGGAGTGGAGTTCTGATTTTCAACAACGCAGTGATCAGTTGGTTGAACTTCTTCAATCTACATCAACAACTCTATTTCCACGAGGTTCTCACAGGAAGAGACTTGGTCTCCCTTGCAATAGGTGGTTTGATGCTGATTGTAAAATTGCAAGGATGAAAGCTATGGATAGGTCTCTTGATCAGATTGCACAAAATCAGGCTTTTGTCACTTATAGAAAGTTGGTGAAGTGCAAGAAGCGAGCGTTCTTGAGACTCAAGGGGGTTGAGTTGAGCAATGAATTGAGGAGCAATCCCAAGGCTTTTTGGCAGAAAGTAACCATCAGATCTCCATCTCCATCGCTAGACCCGAACGAGCTTTGTGAATATGTGAAGAATCTGTATTTTTTCCCTGATGCTCCAAGCATGGCACCTTGCCTTGGATCTGCTCTCACCATCTCTGAAGCTGATGTCCACTACCAATTGAAGAAGTTGGCCAATGGTAAGGCTGAAGACCTTGATGGACTATGTGTTGAACTACTTAAGTGGGGTGGTAGCCATCTGATTTCAGTACTCACTTCTCTCTTGAATGAGGCCATCAGGTGTGGTTTTCCTGATAGATGGTGCTTCAAGAAGGTTGTTCCTATTCACAAGTCTGGTCAGAGAGATATTGTCACCAATTACCGTACCATTCTAGTGGGTAGTATCTTTGCCAAGTTGTACGGTCGAATTTTGGAGACTAGGTTGAGTACTTGGGCTGAAAAGTACAGAATTCGAGCTAAGTGCCAAGCGGGTTTCAGATCAGGCTTTAGTACTTTGGATCATCTATTGGTACTCCATGTTTTGTGGTGGAAATCTAAAGGTGTTGGGAGAGCTCTCTATGTTGCATTTATTGATTTCAGGAAGGCCTTTGATAAGGTGCTTAGGAAATCATTAAGTGAGAGACTCATGGAAGTTGGTGTTTCAGCCGATCTGATTGGTGCTATCTCTAGACTCTATGAGAAGGTGGTTGTGAAACTTTCATCTTTGAGCTCTCAAGATGTCCTTAGCACAATGGGTGTGATTCAAGGTTGCTCTCTATCCCCAACATTGTTTGGAATCTTCATCGATGATCTAGAGAGGGTGCTCATGGAAGCTGGAGCTACAGGTGTACAAGTTGGCTCTTTGATGATACATGCACTACTGTATGCGGATGATGTAGTGCTCCTCTCACCCAATCCACAAAGTTTACAGAAGTTGTTGGATTCTCTTCTCTTGTTTTGCAATCAAACAAAGATGGAGGTGAACCTTGACAAGTCCAAGGTGATGGTGGTGGGTTCTAAAGGTGTCACACCTTTCTCTTTCGACGGACAGCAATTGGAGCAGGTTTCTTCTTACAAGTACTTGGGCCTTGAGTTTTCTCATGACTATAGTTGGTCTACTTGTGTGAAGATGAGAATCAATGCAGGCTTTAGAGCTTTGTATTCACTCATGAATCGCTCTAGACTTGCTCACCTTGCCACATGGGAGTTGAAGAAGGTGCTGTTCAGATCTCTTGTGCAGCCGGTGGTTCTCTATGGTGCTCAGATTTGGGGTCCAGGTACTAAGAAGACATGGTGGCAAAAGGTGGAGAAAGTTCAGAAATTGTTTTTGTGTGATGAACTTGGGGTGAGGACTCAAACTCCTTATGTATTGCTGCTTGCTGAAACCGGGTTTTTGCCTCTTGAGGCTGAAGCTTTGTTTTTAGCTATCACATATGCCACTAAGGTGAGGTCCATGGAGCATGAGAGACTTCCCTACCAAGCTTTTTGTGCCACTCTATCTGTCGGTTGGTATACAGATCTGGTTGCATGGGCCACCAGGTGGAATGTTTGTGAGCGACATTGGAAGTTGGAGCCTATTGCACTACGAGAAGTGATCAAGGAGCAGTTTTTACTTCACTTATGGCAGCAACCCGGTACCAAGATGGTGTTCTATCAGCAGTTTGTAAATCCTATGTTGGTGTATTGTGAGCAAGATTATCTCTTGGCTAGGATTTCTACTTCACTTAGACATGTTATCGCTCAATATAGAACTAGTTCTCATAGACTAGAAGTAGAACAAGGACGTTGGCAGCAAATAGAGCACTCCATGCGACTTTGCAAATTGTGTATTATGAGCAAAGTTGAGGATGAGCATCATGTGTTGATTGTTTGCCCTTGTTACATGCAGATTAGAGTTAGACATCAGATTACTTGTGGTGATTTCTCAACTCTCTTACAAGTTGAAGCTTTAGCGTTAGGGAAGTACATGACCGAGGTTAGTTTACATCGGACCAATTTGTTACAGATTGGTCAGATGCCCTAGGCCCTTGCCTAGGCTCACATTTCATGTGTTTTGTATTGTGTTTCTAGCCTTTTGACTCTTTGGGTCTTTCAGGCTTTATATTTCATTGTTCATTGTTCAACAAGACAATGAACAATGAATCTGACAATGAACAAGACAATGAAACAATGAAACAATGAAATATAAAGCCCGAAAGACCCAAAGAGTCAAAAGGCTGGAAACACAATACAAAACACATAAAATGTGAGCCTAGGCAAGGGCCTAGGGCATCGGACCAATCTGTAACAAATTGGTCCGATGTAAAGTAACTTCTGTCATGTACTTCCCTAATGTTAAAACTTCAACTTGTAAGAGAGTTGAGAAGTCACTACAAGTAATCTGATGTCTAACTCTAATCTGCATGTAACAAGGGCAATCAACAAACATATGATGCTCATCCTCAACTTTGCTCATAATACACAATTTGCAAAGTCGAATGGAGTGCTCTATCTGCTGCCAACGTCCTTGTTCTACTTCTAGTCTATGAGAACTAGTTCTATATTGAGCGATAACATGTCTCAATGAAGTAGAAATCCTAGCCAAGAGATAATCTTGCTCACAATCCACCAACATAGAATTTACAAACTACTGATAGAACACCATCTTGGTACCGGGTTGCTGCCATAAGCGAAGTAAGAACTGCTCCTTGATCACCTCTCGAAGTGCAATAGGCTCCAAAGCAGAAAGGCACAGAAAGCTTGGTAGGGAAGTCTCTCATGCTCCATGGACCTCACCTTAGTGGCATATGTGAGAGCCAAGAACAAAGCTTCAGCCTCAAGCGGTAAAAACCTTGTTTCAGCAAGCAACAATACATAAGGAGTTTGAGTCCTCACTCCAAGTTCATCACACAAAAACAATTTCTGAACTTTCTCCACCTTTTGCCACCATGTCTTCTTAGTACCTGGACCCCAAATCTGAGCACCATAGAGAACCACCGGCTGCACAAGAGATCTGAACAACACCTTCTTCAACTCCCATGTGGTAAGGTGAGCAAGTCTAGAGCGGTTCATGAGTGAATACAAAGCTCTAAAGCCTGCATTGATTCTCATCTTCACACAAGTGGACCAACTATAGTCATGAGAAAACTCAAGACCCAAGTACTTGTAAGAAGAAACCTGCTCCAATTGCTGTCCATCAAAAAAGAAAGGTGTGACACCTTTAGAACCCACCACAATCACCTTGGACTTGTCAAGGTTCACCTCCATCTTTGTTTGATTGCAAAACAAGAGAAGAGAATCCAACAACTTCTGTCAACTTTGTGGATTGGTAGAGAGGAGCACTACATCATCCGCATATAGTAGTGCATGTATCATCAAAGAGCCAACCTGTACACCTGTAGCTCCAGCTTCCATAAGCACCCTCTCTAGATCATCGATGAAGATTCCAAACAATGTTGGAGATAGAGAACAACCTTGGATCACACCCATTGTGCTAAGGATATCTTGAGAGCTCAAACATGAAAGTTTCACAACCACCTTCTCATAGAGTCTAGAGATAGCACCAATCAGATCAGCTGAAACACCAACTTGAGTGAGTCTCTCACTTAGAGATTTCCTAAGCACCTTATCAAAGGCCTTCCTGAAATCAATAAATGCAACAAAGAGAGCTCTCCCAACACATTTAGATTTCCACCACAAAACATGGAGTACCAATAGATGATCCAAAGTACTAAAGCCTGATCTGAAACCCGCTTGGCACTTAGCTCGAATTTTGTGCTTTTCAGCCCAAGTACTCAACCTAGACTCCAAAATTTCGACCGTACAACTTGGCAAAGATACTACCCACTAGAATGGTACGGTAATTGGTGACAATATCTCTCTGACCAGACTTGTGAATAGGAACTACCTTCTTGAAGCACCATCTATCAGGAAAGCCACACCTAATGGCCTCATTCAAGAGAGAAGTGAGTACTGAAATCAGATGGCTACCACCCCACTTAAGTAGTTCAACACATAGTCCATCAAGGTCTTCGGCCTTACCATTGGCCAACTTCTTCAATTGGTACTGGACATCAGCTTCAGAGATGGTGAGAGCAGATCCAAGGCAAGGTGCCATGCTTGGAGCATCAGGGTAAAAGTACAGATCCTTCACATATTCACAAAGCTCATTCACGTCCAGCGATGGAGATGGAGATCTGATGGTTACCTTCTACCAAAAAGCCTTGGGATTGCTCCTCAATTCAAAGCTCAACTCAACCCCCTTGAGTCTCAAGAACGCTCGCTTCTTGCACTTCACCAACTTTCTATAAGAGACAAAAGCCTGATTTTGTGCAATCTGATCAAGAGACCTATCCATAGCTTTGACCCTTGCCATTTTATAGTCAGGATCAAACCACCTATTGCAAGGGAGACCAAGTCTCTTCCTGTGAGAACCTCGTGGAAATAGAGTTGTTGATGTAGATTGAAGAAGTTCAACCAACTGATCACTACGTTGTTGAAAATCAGAACTCCACTCCATAGAGCTCAATTTCTCATGGATAGCTTGTTGATACAAATCTCGCTTGTGAAAATCAAGACGGAGTTTCCCTCTAAAGGCATGGTCAATAGGTAATGTGGTTCTATTGAGGCAAGAAAGAAGGATGACACAAGATAAAGGTGCATGGTCAGATTCAGGTTGAGGATCTAAAACAACAAAATCTGAGACAATGTGTATATCACTGGGTGAGGTGAGCATATAATCTACAGTGCTGGATCCACCAGAAGCATAGCATGTGCTCTTACAAGTTTCTGGAAATTGAGAAAGGCCATTCAAGATCTTCAAGCTACAATTGGTACCAAAGCTCAAAAGTGCTCACTCATGGAGTTGGATATGAGATCTTTGGAAGAGCGGGACCAAGCACTAGAATGATCTATCAAGCTATGGAAAGGGTCATTCTCAAGGTCACTAAACTCAGGAATCTGAGAGATTTGGATCCTAGCATTGAAATCACCAAGGATAAATACTGCACCTTTACTTTGAAATTCAAACACATCCTTTGTCAAGGAGTGGAATGGCTGCATGGTGTTGAATAGATTGGTGATGTCAATGGGGCAAAGTAACAAACAGCAAGGAAGCAAGGTGTAGCAACTCCTCCAATCCTCAACCATTGGTATTGTCCACTTGAGTCTTGACTTATCAAAGAGACTGATTTTTCAAAACCAAATCTGATGTAAGTAGCAATACCTCCAAAACCCCTTCCTCTATGCTGCCTCCGATTGTTCCAAGTTGAACCAACAAGAATGAAACCTTCAATGTCTTGAATGGTGTTTCCTTCATGTTCCCATGTCTCCACAAGATTGATCAGATCAGCATCATCCCACACAGGTTTAGCGCTTGAGTACTTGGTATGTGTGACACCATGAACATTCCAAAACAACACTCTAAGGGTCTGGAATTGCTATGCGGTAGTTGACAACTTCCTTTGGGTGATCACAGCTCTATTGTCTCTCAAGAATGCAACAAAACCTGCTTGTTGAGCCTCCTTCACTTTTGCTAATTCTCCCTTATTTGCTTGCCATTGGAGAGGTGTGAGATTAGGGTCCAACCAAATACGCCGGCCCTTCAGTATAGCCTTGTTATCCATCACTGCATTCCTTTGAGTTTCTGAGCCAAACCTCACCAAAATGCTTCTTGGTTGTGCACCTTCTTGTCCCAATCTATATGCTTGCAAAATCTGAGGATCATGGACTCTCAAAGAATCAGCAATAAACTCACACACTATGGCCTTGGTGTTTTCCTTCTCAGTCTCTGGCAAACCTAAAATTCTCAAGTTCTTCATCTTGACCAATTGGTTCTCCTTCTCAACCTCATGCTCTTGCAAGTAAGAGATTTGAGCCACCTTAGTAGCTTCAGCATAAGACTTCATCTTCACTTCTAGTGTGTCCACAATCTGTTGGAGCCCTCCGCCTTGTGTAGCAATATAGTTGGCTTGTGCTCCCAAGGAAGCAACTTTCTCGGTAGCATCAACTATCCCCTTGGTTGATGTTAACAGAGAAATAGAACTCTTCTTGAGGTCTTGAATCTCTTGGTTGACTAGGTTCAAAGACTCTTTGACACTACTGATCTCAACCTTTACAAATTCCATATCAGTCATGAGAGTACTCATGCATTGGGACATAGGTGCCATGAAGCTTCTAAGGTCCTTGTGGAAATCATTTGCTTTCCTATACATTTCAGCTAATTGTTGTTGCTTCATGGCTATATCAGCAATGTCTTTCACCATCTTGGACTCCTCCATTGTGACAATCACTTATCACTCACAGTCAATCTGGAAGTTTTACTTCCAACACCAAAAATTTAGGATTTTCAAGTAGGCAGCACTACTGTTTTATAATTGTAAGCAATTCTAGGCTGGTGTTGAAGTAAAGACCTTGAAAAGCTGATTCTAATGAGATAAGAATCATCTCATTTGAATATGTGAGTGCAAAGATACTCTCTTTCAAATTGGCAATGCACAGAGATACCAAAGGCTGCAAAATTTGAGGTACCTAGAGCTTCTTATTTGTGACCTAACCTGTAATAATCAATTTTCAGTCTCAAGGTCTGAGGGAGCTGATTCTAAATACACAAAGATTACTTCATTTGGATCATTGAGTACAAAGATACAATAGCTTGAATTTGCACTTCACAATGTTATGATGTCCAAAGAGTCACAGATTTCAAACTGTCACAACTTCCTTATCTGGACTTCAATGTCTACAAATCAGACCTCAATAGAAACCTTGCACAATGCTCGTTCTATTGCCACAAAAACCACTTGATTTGGACCTATAAGTACAGAGAAATCCTCCTTCACATGTGCAGATTCTAACACCAAGTAGTTGCAAGTGCTACAGTGAAACAAATGGTCATATCATCTGCGTTGGATATCCAAATCTTTCAAGTATGGACTCAATAAAAAGCTTATGACCATGTGGTTCTTATGATACAAGAATCACCTGAATTGGATCTATGAGTGAGGAGAACTTGCACTGCAAAGTTCATACTCCAAACACCAAGATGCACGAGATGTGACAGAATGAGAATTACCACCACTGCTTGCTCAGACCTCCATGTGCTGCGAGCTTGGCCTTGAAACAGAGCTTGTAACTCACAGATTCTGATGCAGTAATTTTCACTGGATTTGCACTTGTGACCACAGAGCAATAGCCTTCCCATTTCTCGCACAATAACAAGGACTACTCAAAATTGTCTCAGAATTGAAAAATTCAGATCTCCCTGAGTATTGATCCAAACTGAACAAGGTTTACCTTGAAGGAAAGCTCTCAGTATAGAGTTTCCAATGAGAGTCCAATCACTCCATTTGCCCAAGTGTTGGCAGAGATACAGTTAATCGCATTTATAGTCCAAACCCTAAAATCTACCAAAGATGACAGAATTTGAATCCTTGTAACTCTCTGCACAGATGTGGGTTTTTAGCATGCTTGCACTCAATCGAAAGAGCTCTTCAAGGCGCATTGATTGACACAGAAATCACTCAATTTGGACTCCTTATGATGAAGAAAAGATCTCTTAAGTATTGAACCTCTGTCAGAAAATTCAAGCACTCATAACTTTCGACACAAAGCTCAGAATGGTGCAATCTTGGTGTCCATAGAAAGCTCTTGGCAAGTCGCTCCAAAAAAGGCCAAAATCAAAAGATTTGGATGAGTAAGTGCTGAGATATGACTATCTGAATTTTTGGGAAAATCTCCTATCTCAAACAATGAATCAAAATGAACAATGAAATATAAAGCCCGCAAGACCCAAAGAGTCAAAAGGCTGGAAACACAATACAAAACATATGAAATGTGAGCCTAGGCAAGGACCTAGGGCATTTGACCAACCTGTAACAAATTGGTCCGATGTAAACTAACCTCTGTCATGTACTTCCATAACGCAAAAGCTTCAACCTGTAAGAGAGTTCAAACAATAAAACAATGAAATATAAAGCCCGAAAGACCCAGAGAGTCAAAAGGCTGGAAACACAATACAAAACACATGAAATGTGAGCCTAGGCAAGTGCCTAGGGCATCTGACCAATCTGTAACAAATTGATCCGATATAAACTAACCTCAGTCATGTACTTCCCTAACACTAAAGCTTCAACTTGTAAGATAGTTGAGAAATCACTACAAGTAATCTGATGTCTAACTCTAATCTGCATGTAACAAAGGCAAAATATCAACACATGATGCTCATCCTCAACTTTGCTCATAATACACAATTTGCAAAGTCGCATGGAGTACTCTTTCTACTGCCAACGTCCTTGTTCTACTTCTAGTCTATGAGAACTAGTTCTATATTGAGCAATTTCATGTGTTTTGTATTGTGTTTCTAGCCTTTTGACTCTTTAAGTCTTTCAGGCTTTATATTTCATTGTTTCATTGATAACATGTCTAAGTGAAGTAGAAATCCTAGCCAAGAGATAATCTTGCTCACAATACACCAAAATAGGATTTACAAACTGCTGATAGAACACCATCTTGGTACCAGGCTGCTGCCATAAGCGAAGTTAAAACTGCTCCTTGATCACTTCTCGTAGTGCAATAGGCTCCAACTTCCAATGTCGCTCATAAACATTCCACCTTGTGGCCCATGCAACCAGATCTGTATACCAACCGACAGATAGAGTGGCACAAAATGCTTGGTAGGGAAGCCTCTCATGCTCCATGGACCTCACCTTAGTGGCATATGTGATAGCTTAAAACAAAGCTTCAGCCTCAAGAGGCAAAAACCCGGTTTCATCAAGCATCAATACATAAGGAGTTTGAGTCTGAACTTCCTCCACCTGAAATCAATAAACAATGATGAACAATGAAATATAAAGCCTGAAAGACCCAAAGAGTCAAAAGGCTAGAAACACAATACAAAACATATGAAATGTGAGCCTAGGCAAGGGCCTAGGGCATCTGACCAATCTGTAACAAATTGGTCCGATGTAAACTAACTTTCGTCATGTACTTCCCTAACGCTAAAGCTTCAACCTGTAAGAGAGTAGAGAAATCACGACAAATAATCTGATGTCTGACTCTGATCAGCATGTAACTAGGGCAATCAATAAACACATGATGCTCATCCTCAACTTTGCTCATAATACACAATTTGCAAAGTCGCATGGAGTGCTCTATTTGCTGCCAACGTCCTTGTTCTACTTCTAGTCTATGAGAACTAGTTATATACTGAGCAATAACATGAGTTCTATACTGATAGAACACCATCTTGGTACCGGGTTGCTGCCATAGGCAAAGTAAGAACTGCTCCTTGATCACTTCTCCTAGTGCAAAAGGCTCCAATCTCCAATGGTGCTCCGAAACATTCCACCTTGTGGCCCATGCAATCAGATCTGTATACCAACCGATAGATAGAGTGGCACAAAAAGCTTGGTAGGGAAGTCTCTCATGCTCCATGGACCTCACCTTAGTGGCATATGTGATAGCTAAAAACAAAGCCTCAGCCTCAAGAGGTAAAAATCCTGTTTCAGCAAGCAGCAATACATAAGGAGTTTGAGTCCTCACCCCAAGTTCATCACACAAAAACAATTTTTGAACTTTCTCCACCTTTTGCCACCATGTCTTCTTAGTACCTGGACCCCAAATCTGAGCACCATAGAGAACCACCGGCTGCACAAGGGATCTGAACAGCACCTTCTTCAACTCCCATGTGGTAAGGTGAGCAAGTCTACTGCGGTTCATGAGTGAATACAAAGCTCTAAAGCCTGCATTGATTCTCATCTTCACACAAGTAGACCAACTATAGTCATGAGAACAATGAACAATGAAATATAAAGCGTGAAAGACCCAAAGAGTCAAAAGGCTAGAAACACAATACAAAACACATGAAATGTGAGCCTAGGCAAGGGCCTAGGGAATCTGACCAATCTGTAACAAATTGGTCCGATGTAAACTAACTTCTGTCATGTACTTCCCTAACGCTAAAGCTTCAACCTGTAAGAGAGTAGAGAAATCACGACAAATAATCTGATGTCTAACTCTGATCAGCATGTAACTAGGGCAATCAATAAACACATGATGCTCATCCTCAACTTTCCTCATAATACACAATTTGCAAAGTCGCATGGAGTGCTCTATCTGCTGCCAACGTCCTTGTTCTACTTCTAGTCTATGAGAACTAGTTTTATATTGAGCGATAACATGTCTAAGTGAAGTAGAAATCCTAGCCAAGAGATAATCTTGCTCACAATACAGCAACATAGGATTTACAAACTGCTAATAGAATACCATCTTGGTACCGGGTTGCTGCCATAGGCGAAGTTAAAACTGCTCCTTGATCACTTCTCGTAGTGCAATAGGCTCCAATCTCCAATGTTGCTCCGAAACATTCCACCTAGTGGCCCATGCAATCAGATTTGTATACCAACCGACAGATAGAGTGGCACAAAAAGTTTGGTAGGGAAGTCTCTCATGCTCCATGGACCTCACCTTAGTGGCATATGTGATAGCTAAAAACAAAGCTTCAGCCTCAAGAGGTAAAAACCCTGTTTCAGCAAGCAGCAATACATAAGGAGTTTGAGTCCTCACCCCAAGTTCATCACACAAAAACAATTTTTGAACTTTCTCCACCTTTTGCCACCATGTCTTCTTAGTACTTGGACCCCAAATCTGAGCACCATAGAGAACCACCGGCTGCACAAGAGATCTGAACAACACCTTCTTCAACTCCCATTTGGTAAGGTGAGCAAGTCTAGAGCGGTTCATGAGTGAATACAAAGCTCTAAAACCTGCATTGATTCTCATCTTCACACAAGGAGACCAACTATAGTCATGAGAAAACTCAAGGCCCAAGTACTTATAAGAAGAAACCTGCTCCAATTGCTGTCCATCAAAAAAGAAAGGTGTGACACCTTTAGAACCCACCACAATGACCTTGGACTTGTCAAGGTTCACCTCCATCTTTGTTTGATTGCAAAAGCAAAGTAGAGAATCCAACAGCTTCTGTAAACTCTATGGATTTTTGGAGAGAAGCACTACATCATCTGCATAAAGGAGTGCATGTATCATCCAAGAGCCAACCTGTACACCTGTAGCTCCAGCTTCCATGAGTAGACTCTCTAGATCATCGATGAAGATTCCGAACAGAGTTGGAGACAGAGAGCAGCCTTGGATCACACCCATTGTGCTAAGGACATCTTGAGAGCTCAAAGATGAAAGTTTCACAATCACTTTCTCATAGAGTCTAGAGATAGCACCAATCAGATCAGTTGAAACACCCACTTCAATGAGTCTCTCACTTAGAGATTTCCTCAGCACCTTACCTTTCCTCAGCACCTTATTGACATCACCAATCTATTCAAGCGGATCTCTCAACACCATGCAGCCTTTCCACTCCTTGACAAAGGATGTGTTAGAATTTCAAAGTAAAGGTGTAGTACTTATTGCCCTTGTGTTTCAAGGAGTGGAGTTTCGAAAGTTTGAGAGGAGAGGAGTCCTGAAAGTTTGAGAAGCCATATCTCCCTACATACAGGTCCAAACGTTGCGGTTTTGGTCTCGTTTGAAGCGCCTTGCAAAGACCTTTCCATAGCCACCAAGATTGTGTCATTATGAGCTTTGTGCGAAACGTTATGAATGATTGAAATTTCTGATATAGGAGCTAGACTTGAGAGTTTGAATCTTCATCATATGGTGTCCAAATGGAGTTATTTTTGTGCCATTGGAAGCGCCTTTGGAAGCTCTTTCGATTGATATTAGGCTGGCTTGCAGAGCACTTACACAAAGAAAGTTCTGAAGATTCAAATTCTGCCATCTTTCGTAGATTTTAGGGTTTGAGCTCAATTTTCAACACCTTGTAACTTTTTGGGTCCATGTCCAAATCTTTCAATCTTGGACTCATTGGAAACAGCTGTGAGAGGGCTTCTTTTGAATCCCTGGTTGCTGAAGTTGGAGTTATGTGGAAGAAGTTTCGAAATTTATCAATCTGTGTTCTTGTGCGGTTGGTGGTGCTCAAATCTGCAACTTTCAGAGGCTGGAACTTTGGACTCACATATTTAAATGAGGTGATCTTGGACTCATTAGAAGCATCTTGTCAAGAGCTATTGATTGAAATTCATTTCATTGAATTTGAAGCTTTGTGCTTGAAGTTATGAGCATTTGAATTATGTGATTCAATGAGGTTTAGAAGTTTACCATAGAGAACTCTAGAGGCCATAACTTCATGTCTATGGGCTCAAATGAGTTCATTTTTGATTCATTGGATATAATTTCTCAAGACTTTTGATTGAGTTGTCTATTGTAGATTTTAAAGTACTGTAGCCAAGGTTATGAATTTTCGAAATCTGTAGGATTTCAAAATTTTCATGTAGGAAAAACTCAAATTCAAAAGTTTATAACTTTTGATTTACAAGTCCAAAGGAGTTGATTTTTGGTGTAGAGCTATTGGTGTTCACAGAGTGTGAGTGAACCAGATGATACATTCTCATAGTATCTGTTAGAACTTTTAGAATGGAAGCTTCCAAGATGATGCAAGACATTGCTGAGATAGCTTCAAAACAACAACAGCTTGCTAAAATGTATAGAAAAGCAAATGACTTCCACAAGGAACTCAAGAGCTTTTTTGCCCCCACGTCTCAATGCATGAACACTCTTATGGCAGATTTGCAAACCGTAAGAGCTAATGTCTTGACTGTGAAAGAATCTCTGAATTCAATCACCGTAGATATCCAAGAACTCAAGAAGAGTAGCAATTTGATGTTAGACTCCACCAAGGGTATGGTGGATGCTACTGAGAAGGTTGCTTCCTTGGGAGCACAAGCCACCAACATTGCTTCACAAAATGGAGGGCTGCAAGAGATGGTTGACACATTAGAGGTCAAGATGAAGTCATATGCTGAAGCTACGAAAGTGGCTCAAATCTCGTACTTGCAAGAGCATGAGGTTGAGAAGGAGAACCAATTGGTGAGAATGAAGAACTTGAGGATTTAAGGTTTGCCTGAGATTGAGAAGGAAGACACCAAGGCCATAGTGTGTGAGTTTATTGCTGATTCTTTGAGAGTCAAAAGTGAAGGAGGCTCAACAAGCAGGTTTTGTTGCATTCTTGAGAGATAATAGAGCTGTGATTACTCAAAAGAAATTATCAGCTACTGCATAGCAATTCCAGACCTTTAGAGTACTGTTTTGGAATGTTCATGGGCTCACACATATGTTCATGGGCTCACACATATACTTATGTCAGATTTGGCTTTGAGAAATCAGTCTCTTTGATAGGTCAAGATTCAAGTGGACAATACCAATGGCTGAGGATTGGAGGAGTTGCCACACCTTGCTTCATTGCTGTTTGTTACTTTGCCCCGTTGACATCACCAATCTATTCAAGTGGACTTCTCAACACCATGCAGCCTTTCGATTCCTTGACGAAGGATGTGTTAGAGTTTCAAAGTAAAGGTGCAGTCCTTGTTCTTGTCCAACAGATTGTGGACACATTAGAAGTGAAGATGAAGTCTTATGCTGAAGCTACTAAGGTGGCTCAAATCTCTTGCTTGCAAGAGCATGAGGTTGAGAAGGAGACCCAATTGGTCAGAATGAAGAACTTGAGAATTTCAGGTTTGCCAAAGACTGACAAGGAAGACACCAAGGCCATAGTATGTGAGTTTATTGCTGATTCTTTGAGAGTCCATGATCCTCAGATTTTGCAAGCATATAGATTGGGACAACAAGGTGCACAACCAAGAAGCATTTTGGTGAGGTTTGGCTCAGAAACTCAAAGGAATACAGTGATGGATAGCAAGGCTATACTGAAGGGGCGGCGTATTTGGTTGGACCCTAATCTCACACCTCTCCAATGGCAAGCAAAGAAGGGAGAATTAGCAAAAGTGAAGGAGGCTCAACAAGCAGGTTTTGTTGCATTCTTGAGAGACAATAGAGCTGTGATCACCCAAAGGAAGAGGTCAACTACCGCATAGCAATTCCAGACCCTTAGAGTGTTGTTTTGGAATGTTCATGGTCTCACACATACCAAGTACTCAAGCGCTAAACCTGTGTGGGATAATGCTGATCTGATCAATCTTGTGGAGACATGGGAACATGAAGGAAACACCATTCAAGACATTGAAGGTTTCATTCTTGTTGGTTCAACTTGGAACAAGCGGAGGCAACATAGAGGAAGGGGCTTTGGAGGTATTGCAACTTACGTCAGATTTGGCTTTGAAAAGTCAGTCTCTTTGATAGGTCAAGACTCAAGTGGACAATACCAATGGCTGAGGATTGGAGGAGTTGCTACACTTTGCTTCCTTGCTGTTTGTGTCTTGCACATGTGTGGAGTCCCGAAAGTTTGAGAAGCCATATCTCCCTACATACATGTCCAAACGTTGCGGTTTTGGCCTCGTTCGAAGCGCCTTGCCAAGACCTTTCCATAGCCACAAAGATTGTGTCATTCTGAGCTTTAAGCGAAACGTTATGAGTGATTGAAATTTCTGACACAAGAGCTAGACTTGAGAAATTGAATCTTCATCATATGGTGTCCAAATGGAGTGATTTTTGTGCCATTAGAAGCGCCTTTGGAAGCTCTTTCGATTGATATTACGCTGGCTTGCAGAGCACATACACAAAGAAAGTAATGAAGATTCGAATTCTGCCATCTCTCGGAGATTTTAGGGTTTGAACTCAATTTTCAACACCTTGTAACTTTTTGGTTCCATGTCCAAATCTTTCAATCTTGGACTCATTGGAAAGAGCTGTGAGAGGGCTTTCTTTTGAACTCCTGGTTGCTGAAGTTAGAGTTCTGTGGAAGAAGTTTCGAAATTCATCAATCTGTGTTCTTGTGCGGTTGGTGGTGCTCAAATCTGCAACTTTCAGAGGCTGGAACTTTGGACTCACATCTTCAAATGAGGTGATCTTGGACTCATTAGAAGCATCTTGTCAAGAGCTATTGATTGAAATTCATTTCATAGAATTTGAAGCTTTGTGCTTGCAGTTATCAGCATTTGAATTCTTTGATTCAATGAGGTTTAGAAGTTTCCATAGAGAGCTCTAGAGGCCATAACTTCATGTCTATGGGCTCAAATGAGTTCATTTTTGATTCATTGGATATAATTTCTCAAGAGCTTTTGATTGAGTCATCTATTTTAGATTTTAAAGTACTGTAGCCAAGGTTATGAATTTTCGAAATTTGTAGGATTTCAAAATTTTCATGTAGGAAAAACTCAAATTCAAAAGTTTGCAACTTTTGATTTACAAGTCCAAAGGAGTTGATTTTTGGTGTAGAGCTATTGGTGTTCACAGAGTGTGAGTGAACCAGAGGATACATTCTCATAGTATCTGTTAGAAATTTTAGAATGGAAGCTTCCAAGATAATGCAAGACATTGCTGAGATAGCTTCAAAACAACAACAGCTTGCTGAAATGTATAGAAAAGCAAATGACTTCCACAAGGAACTCAAGAGATTTTTTGCCCCCATGTCTCAATGCATGAACACTCTTATGGCAGATTTGCAAACCGTAAGAGTTGATGTCTTGACTGTGAAAGAATCTCTGAATTCGATCACCGTAGATATCCAAGAACTCAAGAAGAGTAGCAATTTGATGTTAGACTCCACCAAGGGTATGGTGGATGCTACTGAGAAGGTTGCTTCCTTGGGAGCACAAGCCACCAACATTGCTTCACAAAATGGAGGGCTGCAAGAGATGGTTGACACATTAGAGGTCAAGATGAAGTCATATGCTGAAGCTACGAAGGTGGCTCAAATCTCTTACTTGCAAGAGCATGAGGTTGAGAAGGAGAACCAATTGGTGAGAATGAAGAACTTGAGGATTTCAGGTTTGCCTGAGATTGAGAAGGAAAACACCAAGGCCATAGTGTGTGAGTTTATTGCTGATTCTTTGAGAGTCCATGATCCTCAGATTTTGCAAGCATATAGATTGGGACAACAAGGTGCACAACCAAGAAGCATTTTGGTGAGGTTTGGCTCAGAAACTCAAAGGAATGCAGTGATGGGGAACAAAGCTATACTAAAGGGGCGGCGTATCTGGTTGGACCCTGATCTCACACCTCTCCAATGGCAAGCAAAGAAGGGAGAATTAGCAAAAGTGAAGGAGGCTCAACAAGCAGGTTTTGTTGCATTCTTGAGAGATAATAGAGCTGTGATTACTCAAAAGAAATTGTCAGCTATTGCATAGCAATTCCAGACCTTTAGAGTACTGTTTTGGAATGTTCATGGGCTCACACATACCAAGTACTCCAGCGCTAAGCCTTTGTGGGATGATGCTGATCTGATCAATCTTGTGGAGACATGGGAACATGAAGGAAACACCATTCAAGACATTGAAGGATTCACTCTTGTTGGTTCAACCTGGAACAAGCGGAGACAACACAAAGGAAGGGGCTTTGGAGGTATTGCTACTTACGTCAGATTTGGCTTTGAGAAATCAGTCTCTTTGATAGGTCAAGATTCAAGTGGACAATACCATTGGCTGAGGCTGCACCTTTACTTTGAAACTCTAACACATCCTTCGTCAAGGAATGGAAAGGCTGCATGGTGTTGAGAAGTCCACTTGAATAGATTGGTGATGTCAACGGGGCAAAGTAACAAACAGCAATGAAGCAAGGTGTGGCAACTCCTCCAATCCTCAGCCATTGGTATTGTCCACTTGAATCTTGACCTATCAAGGAGACTGATTTCTCAAAGCCAAATCTGACGTAAGTAGCAATACCTCCAAAGCCCCTTCCTTTGTGTTGTCTCCGCTTGTTCCAGGTTGAACCAACAAGAGTGAATCCTTCAATGTCTTGAATGGTGTTTCCTTCATGTTCCCATGTCTCCACAAGATTGATCAGATCAGCATCATCCCACAAAGGCTTAGCGCTGGAGTACTTGGTATGTGTGAGCCCATGAACATTCCAAAACAGTACTCTAAAGGTCTGGAATTGCTATGCAGTAGCTGATAATTTCTTTTGAGTAATCACAGCTCTATTATCTCTCAAGAATGCAACAAAACCTGCTTGTTGAGCCTCCTTCACTTTTGCTAATTCTCCCTTCTTTGCTTGCCATTGGAGAGGTGTGAGATCAGGGTCCAACCAGATACGCCGCCCCTTTAGTATAGCTTTGTTCCCCATCACTGCATTCCTTTGAGTTTCTGAGTTGTGTTTGTGTATTGTGTTTCCAGCCTTTTGACTCTTTGGGTCTTTCGGGCTTTATATTTCATTGTTTCATTCTTTCATTGTTTCAAAATCAAGCCTTCGTTTCATATAGAAAGTTGGTGAAGTGCAGAAAGCGAGCATTTCTGAGACTCAAAGGGGTTGAGTTGAGAGTTGAATTGAGGAGCAATCCCAAGGCTTTCGGGAAGAAGGTAACCATCAGATCTCCATCTCCATCGCTGGACCTGAATGAGCTTTGTGACTATGTGAAGGATTTGTACTTTTTCCCAAATGCTCCAAGCATAGCACCTTGCCTTGGATCTGCTCTCACCATCTCTGAAGCTGATGTCCACTACCAATTGAAGAAGTTTGCCAATGGTAAGGCTGAAGACCTTGATGGACTATGTGTTGAACTTCTGAAGTGGGATGGTAGCCATCTGATTTCAGTACTCACTTCTCTCTTGAATGAGGCCATCAGGTGTGGCTTTCCTAATAGAAAGTGCTTGAAGAAGGTAGTTCCTATTCACAAGTCTGGTCAAAGAGATATTGTCACCAATTACCGTACCATTCTAGTGGGTAGTATCTTTGCCAAGTTGTATGGTCGAATTTTGGAGTCTAGATTGAGTACTTGGGTTGAAAAGCAGAGAATTCGAGCTAAGTGCCAAGCGGGTTTCAGATCAGGCTTTAGTACTTTGGATCATCTATTGGTACTCCATGTTTTGTGGTGGAAATCCAAAGGTGTTGGGCGAGCTCTCTATGTTGCATTTATTGATTTCAGGAAGGCCTTTGATAAGGTGCTTAGGAAATCTCTCAGTGAGAGACTCACTCAAGTTGGTGTTTCAGCTGATCAGATTGAAACAATGAAACAATGAAATATTGATGCTATCTCTAGACTCTATGAGAAAGTGGTAGTGAAACTTTCATCTTTGAGCTCTCAAGATGTCCTTAGCACAATGGGTGTGATTCAAGGCTGCTCTCTATCTCCAACTCTATTTGGAATCTTCATCAATGATCTGGAGAGATTACTCATGGAAACTGGTCTCTCGGCCAATCCAGAGGGTTTACAGAAGCTGTTGGATTCTCTTCTCTTGTTGTGCAATGAAACAAAGATGGAAGTGAACCTTGACAAGTCCAAGGTGATTGTGGTAGGTTCTAAAGGTGTCACACCTTTCTTTTTTGATGGACAGCAATTGGAGCAGGTTTCTTCTTACAAGTACTTGGGCCTTGAGTTTTCTCATGACTATAGTTGGTCTACTTGTGTGAAGATGAGAATCAATGCAGGCTTTAGAGCTTTGTATTCACTCATGAACCGCTCTAGACTTGCTCACCTTACCACATGGGAGTTGAAGAAGGTGCTGTTCAGATCTCTTGTGCAGCCGGTGGTTCTCTATGGTGCTCAGATTTGGGGTCCAGGTACTAAGAAGACATGGTGGCAAAAGGTGGAGAAAGTTCAAAAATTGTTTTTGTGTGATGAACTTGGAGTGAGGACTCAAACTCCTTATGTATTGATGCTTGCTGAAACCGGGTTTTTGCCACTTGAGGCTGAAGCTTTGTTTTTAGCTATCACATATGCCACTAAGGTGAGGTCCATGGAACATGAGAGACTTCCCTACCAAGCTTTTTGTGCCACTCTATCTGTCGGTTGGTATACAGATCTGATTGCATGGGTCACAAGGTGGAATGTTTGTGAGCGACATTGGAGGTTGGAGCCTATTGCACTACGAGAAGTGATCAAGGAGCAGGTCTTACTTTGCTTATGACAGCAACCTGGTACCAAGATGGTGTTCTATCAACAATTTGTAAATCCTATGTTGGTGTATTGTGAGCAAGATTATCTCTTGGCTAGGATTTCTACTTCACTTAGACATGTTATTGCTCAATATAGAACTAGTTCTCATAGACTAGAAGTAGAACAAGGACGTTGGCAGCACATAGAGCACTCCATGCGACTTTGCAAATTGTGTACTATGAGCAAAGTTGAGGATGAGCATCATGTGTTGATTGTTTGCCCTTGTTACATGCAGATTAGAGTTAGACATCAGATTACTTGTAGTGATTTCTCAACTCTCTTACAGGTTGAAGCTTTAGCATTAGGGAAGTACATGACTGAGGTTAGTATACATCGTACCAATTTGTTACAGATTGGTCAGATTCCCTAGGCCCTTGCCTAGGCTCACATTTCATGTGTTTTGTATTGTGTTTCTAGCCTTTTGACTCTTTGGGTCTTTCGGGCTTTATATTTCATTGCTTTATATTTCATTGTTGTTTCATTGGTAAGGCTGAAGACCTTGATGGACTATGTGTTGAACTTCTGAAGTGGGGCGGTAGCCAACTGATTTCAGTTCTCACTTTTCATTTGAATGAGGCAATCAAGTGTGGCTTTCCGGATAGATGGTGCTTCAAGAAGGTAGTTCGTATTCACAAGTCTGGCCAGAGAGATGTTGTCACCAATTACCATACCATACTTGACCTATCAAAGAGACTGACTTCTCAAAGCCAAATCTGATGTAAGTAGCAATACCTCCAAAGCCCCTTCCTTTGTGTTATCTCCGCTTGTTCCAGGTTGAACCAACAAGAGTGAATCCTTCAATGTCTTGAATGGTGTTTCCTTCATGTTCCCATGTCTCCACAAGATTGATCAGATCAGCATCATCCCACAAAGGCTTAGCGTTGGAGTACTTGGTATGTGTGAGACCATGAACATTCCAAAACAACACTCTAAGGGTTATGCAGTAGCTGGCAATTTCTTTTGAGTAATCACAGCTCTATTATCTCTCAAGAATGCAACAAAGCTTGCTTTTTGAGCCTCCTTCACCTTTGCTAATTCTCCCTTCTTTGCTTACCATTAGAGAGGTGTGAGATTAGGGTTTAACCAAATACGCGCCCCTTTAGTATAGCTTTGTTCCCCAGCACTGCATTCCTTTGAGTTTCTGAGCCAAACCTCACCAAAATGCTTCTTGGTTGTGCACCTTGTTGTCCCAATCTATATGCTTGCAAAATCTGAGGATCATGGACTCTCAAAGAATCAACAATAAACTCACACACTATGGCCTTGGTGTCTTCCTTCTCAATCTCAGGCAAACCTAAAATCCTCAAGTTCTTCATTCTTACCAATTGGTTCTCCTTCTCAATCTCATGCTCTTGCAAGTAAAATATTTGAATCACCTTCTTAGCTTTTGCATATGACTTCATCTTGACCTCTAATATGTCAACCATCTCTTGCAACCCTCCATTTTTTGAAGCAATGTTTGTGGCTTGTGCTCCCAAGGAAGCAACCTTCTCCGTAGCATCCACCATACCCTTTGTGGAGTCTAACATCAAATTATTACTCTTCTTGAGTTCTTGGATATCAATGGTGATCCAATTCAAAGATTCTTTCACAGTCATGACATCAGCTCTTATGGGTTGCAAATCTGCCATAAGAGTGTTCATGCATTGAGACATGGGGTTCTTGAGTTCCTTGTGGAAGTCATTTGCTTTTCGATACATTTCAGCAAGTTATTGTTATTTTGAAGCTATCTCAGCAATGTCTTGCATCATCTTGGAAGCTTCCATTCTAAAAGCTCTAACAGATACTATGCAAATCTATCCTCTGGTTCACTGAGGCTCCGTGGACACCAATAGCTCTACAATTATTTTTTCTCATGAACCAAAAATCTACTCCTTTGGACTTGTAAATCAAAATTTATAAACTTTTGAATTTAAACTTTTCGTGCATGGATATTTGGAAATCCTACAGATTTCAAAAATTCCCACCTTCTTCAACTCCCAAGTGAACAATGAACAATGAACAATGAAATATAAAGCCTGAAAGACCCAAAGAGTCAAAAGGCTGGAAAAACAATACAAAACACATGAAATGTGAGCCTAGGCAAGGGCCTAGGGCACAACCAAGAAGCATTTTGGTGAGGTTTGGCTCAGAAAATCAAAGGAATACAGTGATGGATAACAAGGCTATACTGAAGGGGCGGCGTATTTGGTTGGACCCTGATCTCACACGTCTCCAATGGCAAGCAAAGAAGAGAGAATTAGCAAATGTGAAGGAGGCTCAACAAGCAGGTTTTGTTGCATTCTTGAGAGACAATAGAGCTGTGATCACCCAAAGGAAGTTGTCAACTACCGCATAGCAATTCCAGACCCTTAGAGTGTTGTTTTGGAATGTTCATGGTCTCATACAGACCAAGTACTCAAGCGCTAAACCTGTGTGGGAAGATGGTGATCTGATCAATCTTGTGGAGACATGGGAACATGAAGGAAACACCGTTCAAGACATGAAGGTTTCATTCTTGTTGGTTCAACTTGGAACAAGTGGAGGCAACAAAGAGGAAGGGTCTTTGGAGGTATTGCTACTTACGTCAGATTTGGTTTTGAAAAATCAGTCTGTTTGTTAGGCCAAGACTCAAGTGGACAATACCAATGGCTGAGGATTGGGGGAGTTGCTACACCTTGCTTCCTTGCTGTTTGTTACTTTGCCCCATTGACATCACCAATGTTGGTGTATTGTGAGCAAGATTATCTCTTGGCGAGGATTTCTACTTCACTTAGACATGTTATTGCTCAATATAGAACTAGTTCTCATAGACTAGAAGTAGAACAAGGACGTTGGTACCAGATAGAGCACTCCATGCGACTTTGCAAATTGTTTATTATGAGCAAAGTTGAGGATGAGCATCATGTGTTTATTGATTGCCCTAGTTACATGCTGATCAGAGTTAGACATCAGATTATTTGTTAGGATATCTCTACTCTCTTACAGGTTGAAGCTTTAGCGTTAGGGAAGTACATGAAAAAAGTTAGTTTACATCGGACCAATTTGTTACAGATTGGTCAGATGCCCTAGGCCCTTGCCTAGGCTCACATTTCATGTGTTTTGTATTGTGTTTCTAGCCTTTTGACTCTTTGGGTCTTTCGGGCTTTATATTTCATTGTTCATTGTTCAATCTATTCAAGCGGATCTCTCAACACCATGCAGCTTTTCCACTCCTTGACAAAGGATGTGTTGGAATTTCAAAGTAAAGGTGTAGTATTTATCTTTGGTGATTTCAGTGCTAGGATCCAAACCTTTCTGATTCCTGAGTTTAGTGACCTTGAGAATGACCCTTTCCATAGCTTGATAGATCATTCTAGTGCTTGGTCCCGCTCTTCCAAAGATCTCATATCCAACTCCATAGTGAGCACTTTTTGAGCTTTGGTACGAATTGTAGCTTGAAGATCTTGAATGGCCTTTCTCAATTTCCATAAACTTGTAAGAGCACATGCTTTGCTTCTGGTGGATCCAGCACTGTAGATTATATGCTCACCTCACCCAGTGATATACACATTGTCTTAGATTTTGTTGTTTTAGATCCTCAACCTGGATTTGACCATGCACCTTTATCTTGTATCATCCTTCTTTCTTACCTCAATAGAACCACATTAGCTATTGATCATGCCTTTAGAGGGAAACTCCGTCTCGATTTTCACAAGCGAGATTTGTACCAACAAGCTATCCATGAGAAATTGAGCCGTATGGAGTGGAGTTCTGATTTTCAACAATGCAGTGATCAGTTGGTTGAACTTCTTCAATCTACATCAACAACTCTATTTCCACGAGGTTCTCAAAGGAAGAGACTTGGTCTCCCTTGCAATAGGTGGTTTGATGTTGACTGTAAAATTGCAAGGATCAAAGCTATGGGTAGGTCTCTTGATCAGATTGCATAAAATCAAGCTTTTGTCTCTTATAGAAAGTTGGTGAAGTGCAAGAAGCAAGCGTTCTTGAGACTCAAGGGAGTTGAGTTGAGCATTGAATTGAGGAGCAATCCCAAGGCTTTTTGGCAGAAGGTAACCATCAGATCTCCATCTCCATCGCTGGACTTGAATGAGCTTCGTGAATATGTGAAGGATCTGTACTTTTTCCTTGATGCTCCAAGCATGGCACCTTGCCTTGGATCTGCTCTCACCATCTCTGAAGCTGATGTCTAGTACAATAGGTATTTCAAGCTGATGTCTAGTACAATATTTCATTGTTCATTATTCATTGTAAGATTTCAAAATTTTCATGTAAGAAAAACTCAAATTCAAAAGTTTGTAAATTTTGATTTACAAGTCCAAAGGAGTTGATTTTTGGTATAGAGCTATTGGTGTTCATAGAGTGTGAGTGAACCAGAGGATATATTTTTATAGTATCTGTTAGAACTTTTAGAATGGAAGCTTCCAAGATGATGCAAGACATTGCTGAGATAGCTTCAAAACAGCAACAACTTGCTGAAATGTATAGAAAAGAAAATGACTTACACAAGGAACTCAAGAGATTTTTTGCCCCCATGTCTCAATGCATGAACACTCTTATGGCAGATTTGCAAACCGTAAGAGTTGATGTCTTGACTATGAAAGAATCTCTGAATTTGATCACCGTAGATATCCAAGAACTCAAGAAGAGTAGCAATTTGATGTTAGACTCCACCAAGGGTATGGTGGATGCTATTGAGAGGGTTGCTTCCTTGGGAGCACAAGCCACAAACATTGCTTCACAAAAAAGAGGGCTCCAAGAGATGGTTGACACATTAGAGGTCAAGATGAAGTCATATGTTGAAGCTACAAAAGTGGCTCAAATCTCTTACTTGCAAGAGCATGAGGTTGAGAAGGTTGAGAGCCTTTTGAATCTTTGGGTCTTTCGGGCTTTATATTTCATTGTTTCATTGATAACCAATTGGTCAGAATGAAGAACTTGAGGATTTCAGATTTGCCTGAGATTGAGAAGGAAGACACCAAGGCCATAGTGTGTGAGTTTATTGCTGATTCTTTGAGAGTCCATGATCCTTAAATTTTGCAAGCATATAGATTGGGACAACAAGGTGCACAACCAAGAAGCATTTTGGTGAGGTTTGGCTCAGAAACTCAAAGGAATGCGGTGATGGGGAACAAAGCTATACTAAAGGAGCGACATATCTGGTTGGACCCTGATCTCACACCTCTCCAATGGCAAGCAAAGAAGGGAGAATTAGCAAAAGTGAAGGAGGCTCAACAAGCAGGTTTTGTTACATTCTTGAGAGATAATAAAGCTGTGATTACTCAAAAGAAATTGCCAGCTACTGCATAGCAATTCGAGACCTCTAGAGTACTGTTTTGGAATGTTCATGGGCTCACACATACCAAGTACTCTAGCGTTAAGCCTTTGTGGGATGATGCTGATCTGATCAATCTTGTGGAGACATGGGAACATGAAGGAAACACCATTCAAGACATTGAAGGATTCACTCTTGTTGGTTCAACCTGGAACAAGCGGAGACAACACAAAGGAAGGAGCTTTGGAGGTATTGCTACTTACGTCAGATTTGGCTTTGAGAAATCAATCTCTTTGATAGGTGAAGATTCAAGTGGACAATATCAATGGTTGAGGATTGGAGGAGTTGCCACACCTTGCTTCATTGCTGTTTGTTACTTTGCCCCATTGACATCACCAATCTATTCAAGTGGACTTCTCAACACCATGCAACCTTTCCATTCCTTGACGTAGGATGTGTTAGAGTTTCAAAGTAAAGGTGCAGTCCTTGTTCTTGGTGATTTCAATGCTAGAATCCAAGCCTCTCAGATCCGTGACTTGAGCGACCTTGAGAATGATCCTTTCCATAGCTTGATAGACCATTCTAGTGCTAGGTCACGCTCTTCCAAAGATCTTATGTCCAACTCCATGAGTGAGCACTTTTTGAGCTTTGGTGCCAATTGAACAATGAACAATGAAATATAAAGCCCGAAAGACCCAAAGAGTCAAAAGGCTAGAAACACAATACAAAACACATGAAATGTGAGCCTAGGCAAGGGCCTAGGGCATCGGACCAATCTGTAACAAATTGGTCCGATGTAAAGTAACTTCTGTCATGTACTTCCCTAATGCTAAAGCTTCAACCTGTAAGTGAGTTGAGAAGTCACTACAAATAATCTGATGTACCAATCTGTACAGATTTTAGAGTAATCTGATGTTTTACAGATTTTGAAAATTCATAACCTTAGCTACAGTACTTCAAAATCTACAAGTGATGACTCAATCAAAAGCTCTTGAGAAATTCTATCCAATGAGCTAAAAATGAATTCATTTCAGCAAATAGACATGAAGTTATGGCCTCTAGAGTTATCTATGGTAAACTTCTAAACCTCATTGAATCACAGAATTCAAATGCTTATAACTTCAAGCACAAAGCTTCAAATTCAATAAAATGAATTTCAATCAATAGTTCTTGACAAGATGCTTCTAATGAGTCCAAGATCACCTCATTTGCAGATGTGAGTCCAAAGTTCCAGCCTCTGAAAGTTGCAGATTTGAGCACCACCAACCGCACAAGAACACAGATTGATGAATTTCGAAACTTCTTCCATAGATCTCCAACTTCAACAGGAAGGTATTCAAAACAAAGCCCTTTCACAGCTGTTTCAAATGAATCCAAGATTGAAAGATTTGGACATGGAACCAAAAAGTTACAAGGTGTTGAAAATTGAGCTCAAACCCTAAAATCTCTGAGAGATGGCAGAATTCAAAATTTCGTTACTTTCTTTGTGTATGTGACTGCAATGGAGCCTGGTATCAATCAAAAGAGCTTCCAAAGGCGCTTCTAATGCCGGAAAAATCACTCCATTTGGACACCATATGATGAAGATTCGAAGTCTCAAGTCTAGCTCTTGTGTTAGAAATTTCAATCACTCATAACGTTTCGCACGAAGCTCAGAATGACACAATCGTGGTAGCTATGGAAAGATCTTGGCAAGGCGCTTTGAACGAGACCAAAACCGCAACGTTTGGACATGTATGCAGGGAGATATGGCTTCTCAAACTTTTGGGACTCCTCTCCTCTCAAACTTTCGAAACTCCTCTCCAATACACAATCATTGAAGTTGTTGGATTACAGAAGTTGTTGGATTCTATGCTCTTGTTTTGCAATGAAACAAAGATGGAGGTGAACCTTGACAAGTCCAAGGTCATTGTGGTGGGTTCTAAAGGTGTCACACCTTTCTTTTTTGATGGACAGCAATTGGAGAAGCTTTCTTCTTATAAGTACTTGGGCCTTGAGTTTTCTCATGACTATAGTTGGTCTACTTGTGTGAAGATGAGAATAATGAAGGCTTTGGAGCTTTGTATAATACCTTTCTTGGCCTTTTGGCTAAGATCAAGTGTAGTATCTGTTCTTATCAAGTGTAGTATTCACTCATGAATCGCACTAGACTCGCTCATCTTACCACATGGGAGTTGAAGAAGGTGTTGTTCAGATCTCTTGTGCAGCCAGTAGTTCTTTATGGTGCTCAGATTTGAGGTCCAGGTACTAAGAAGACATGGTGGCAAAAGGTGAAGAAAATTCAAAAATTCTTTTTGTGTGATGAACTTGGAGTGAGGACTCAAACTCCTCATGTATTACTGCTTTGGGTATTATTACTTTGGGTCTTTCGGGCTTTATATTTCATTGTCATTGTTTCATTGAACAATGAACAACAATGAAATACAAAGCCTGAAAGACCCCAAAGAGTCAAAAGGCTAGAAACACAATACAAAACACATGAAATGTGAGCCTAGACAAGGCCTAGGGCATCTGACCAATCTGTAACAAATTGGTCCGATGTAAACTAACTTCTGTCATGTACTTCCCTAACGCTAAAGCTTCAACCTATAAGAGAGTAGAGAAATCACGACAAATAATTTGATGTCTAACTCTGATCAGCATGTAACTAGGGCAATCAATAAACACATGATGCTCATCCTCAACTTTGCTCATAATACACAATTTGCAAAGTCGCATAGAGTGCTCTATCTGCTGCCAACATCCTTGTTCTACTTCTAGTCTATGAGAACTAGTTCTATATTGAGCAATAACATGTCTAAGTGAAGTAGAAATCCTAGCCAAGAGATAATCTTGCCCACAATACACCAACATAGGATTTACAAACTGCTGATAGAATACCATCTTGGTACCGGGTTGCTGCCATAGGCGAAGTAAGAACTGCTCCTTGATCACTTCTTGTAGTGCAATAGGCTCCAATCTCCAATGTCGCTCCGAAACATTCCACCTTGTGGCCCATGCAATCAGATTTGTATACCAACCGACAGATAGAGTGGCACAAAAAGCTTGGTAGGGAAGTCTCTCATGCTCCATGGACCTCACCTTAGTGACATATGTGATAGCTAAAAACAAAGCTTCAGCCTCAAGAGGTAAAAACCCGGTTTCAGCAAGCAGCAATACATAAGGAGTTTGAGTCCTCACCCCAAGTTCATCACACAAAAACAATTTCTGAACTTTCTCCACCTTTTGCCACCATGTGTTCTTAGTACCTGGACCCCAAATCTGAGCACCATAGAGAACCACCGGCTGCACAAGAGATCTGAACAGCACCTTCTTCAACTCCCATGTGGTAAGTTGAGCAAGTCTAGAGCGATTCATGAGTGAATACAAAGCTCTAAAGCTTGCATTGATTCTCATCTTCACACAAGTGGACCAACTATAGTCATGAGAAAACTCAAGGCCCAAGTACTTATAAGAAGAAACCTGCTCCAATTGCTGTCCATAAAAAATGAAAAGTGTGACACCTTTAGAACCCACCACAATCACCTTGGACTTGTCAAGGTTCACTTCCATGTTTGTTTGATTGCCAAAGCAAAGTAGAGAATCCAACAGCTTCTGTAAACTCTGTGGATTTGTGGAGAGAAGCACTACATCATCTGCATAAAGGAGTGCAGATATCATCAAAGAGCCAACCTGTACACCTGTAGCTCCAGCTTCCATGAGTACTCTCTAGATCATCGATGAAGATTCTAAACAGAGTTGGAGACAAAGAGCAGCCTTGGATCACACCCATTGTGCTAAGGAGATCTTGAGAGCTCAAAGATGAAAGTTTCACAATCACTTTCTCATAGATTCTAGAGATAGCACCAATCAGATCAGTTGAAACACCCACTTCAATGAGTCTCTCACTTAGAGATTTCCTCAGCACCTTATCAAAGGCCTTCCTGAAATCAATAAAGGCAACATAGAGAGCTCTCCCAACCCCCTTGGATTTCCACCACAAAACATGAAATACCAATAGGTGGTCCAAAGTACTAAAGCCTAATCTGAAACCAGCTTGGCACTTAGCTCGAATTTTGTGCTTTTCAGCCCAAGTGCTCAACCTTGACTCCAAAATTTGACCACACAACTTGGCAAAGACACTACCAACAAGTATGGTACGGTAATTGGTGACAACATCTCTTTGGCCAGACTTGTGAATAGGAACTACCTTCTTGAAGCACCATCTATCCGGAAAGCCACACTTGATTGCCTCATTCAAATGAGAAGTGAGTATTGGAATCAGTTGGCTACCGCACCACTTCAGAAGTTCAACACATAGTCCATCAAGGTCTTCAGCCTTACCATTGGCCAACTTCTTCAATTGGTACTTGACATCAGCTTCAGAGATGGTGAGAGCAGATCCAAGGCAAGGTGCCATGCTTGGAGCATTTGGGAAAAAGTACAAATCCTTCACATAGTCACAAAGCTCATTCAGGTCCAGCGATGGAGATGGAGATCTGATGGTTACCTTCTTCCAGAAAGCCTTGGGATTGCTCCTCAATTCAGTGCTCAAGTCAACTCCTTTGAGTCTCAGAAATGCCCGCTTTTTACACTTCACCAACTTTCTGTATGAAATAAAGGCTTGATTTTGTGCAATCTGACCAAGAGATCTATCCATAGCTTTGATCCTTGCCATTTTGCAATCAGCATCATACCACCTATTGCAAGGGAGACCAAGTCTCTTCTTGTGGGAGCCTCTTGGAAACAAAGAAGTTGGTGTAGATTGAAGAAGTTCAATCAATTGATCACTACGTTGTTGAAAATCAGAACTCCACTCCATAGAACTCAATTTCTCTTGGATAGCTTGTTGGTACAAGTCTCTCTTGAGAAAATCTAGATGAAATTTGCGTCTAAAATCATGGTCTACAGGTAATGTGGTTCTATTGAGGCAAGGGAAAAGGATGGTACAAGATAGAGGTGCATGGTCTGATTCTGGTTGAGGATCTAAAATAGCAAAATCTGAGACAAGATGGATATCATTAGCTGAAGTGAGCATATAATCTATGGTGAAACCAATGAAACAATGAAATATAAAGCCCGAAAGACCCAAAGAGTCAAAAGGCTGGAAACACAATACAAAACATATGAAATGTGAGCCTAGGCAAGGGCCTAGGGCATCGGACCAATCTGTAACAAATTGGTCCGATGTAAAGTAACTTCTTTCATGTACTTCCCTAATGCTAAAGCTTCAACCTGTAAGAGAGTTGAGAAGTCACTACAAGTAATCTGATGTTTAACTCTAATCTGCATGTAACAAGGGCAATCAACAAACACATGATGCTCATCCTCAACTTTGCTCATAATACACAATTTGCAAAGTCGCATGGAGTGTTCTATCTGCTGCCAACGTCCTTGTTCTACTTCTAGTCTATGAGAACTAGTTCTATATTGAGCGATAACATGTCTCAATGAAATAGAAATCCTAGCCAAGAGATAATCTTGCTCACAATACACCAACATAGGATTTACAAACTGCTGATAGAACACCATCTTGGTACCGGGTTGCTGCCATAAGCGAAGTAAGAACTGCTCCTTGATCACCTCTCGAAGTGCAATAGGCTCCAATCTCCAATGTCGCTTAGAAACATTCCACCTTGTGGCCCATGCAATCAGATCTGTATACCAACCGACAGATAGAGTGGCACAAAAAGCTTGGTAGGGAAGTCTCTCATGCTCCATGGACCTCACCTTAGTGGCATATGTGAGAGCCAAGAACAAAGCTTCAGCCTCAAGCGGTAAAAACCCTGTTTCAGCAAGCAACAATACATAAGGAGTTTGAGTCCTCACTCCAAGTTCATCACACAAAAACAATTTCTGAACTTTCTCCACCTTTTGCCACCATGTCTTCTTAGTACCTGGACCCCAAATCTGAGCACCATAGAGAACCACCGGCTGCACAAGAGATCTGAACAATACCTTCTTCAACTCCCATGTGGTAAGGTGAGCAAGTCTAGAGCGGTTCATGAGTGAATACAAAGCTCTAAAGCCTGCATTGATTCTCATCTTCACACAAGTGGACCAACTATAGTCATGAGAAAACTCATGACCCAAGTACTTGTAAGAAGAAACCTGCTCCAATTGCTGTCCATCAAAAAAGAAAGGTGTGACACCTTTAAAACCCACCACAATCACCTTGGACTTGTCAAGGTTCACCTCCATCTTTGTTTGATTGCAAAACAAGAGAAGAGAATCCAACAACTTCTGTAAACTTTGTGGATTGGTAGAGAGGAGCACTCATGTGTTTTGTATTGTGTTTCCAGCCTTTTGACTCTTTGGGTCTTTCGGGCTTTATATTTCATTGTTTCATTACATCATCCGCATATAGTAGTGCATGTATCATCAAGGAGCCAACCTGTACACCTGTAGCTCCAGCTTCCATCAGCACCCTCTCTAGATCATGGATGAAGATTCCAAACAATGTTGGAGATAGAGAGCAACCTTGGATCACACCCATTGTGCTAAGGATATCTTGAGAGCTCAAAGATGAAAGTTTCACAACCACCTTCTCATAGAGTCTAGAGATAGCACCAATCAGATCAGCTGAAACACCAACTTGAGTGAGTCTCTCACTTAGAGATTTCCTAAGCACCTTATCAAAGGCCTTCCTAAAATCAAGAAATGCAACATAGAGAGCTCTCCCAACACCTTTGGATTTCCACCACAAAACATGGAGTACCAATAGATGATCCAAAGTACTAAAGCCTGATCTGAAACCCGCTTGGCACTTAGCTCGAATTTTGTGCTTTTCAGCCCAAGTACTCAACCTAGACTCCAAAATTCGACCGTACAACTTGGCAAAGATACTACCCACTAGAATGGTACGGTAATTGGTGACAATATCTCTCTGACCAGACTTGTGAATAGGAACTACCTTCTTGAAGCACCATCTATCAGGAAAGCCACACCTAATGGCCTCATTCAAGAGAGAAGTGAGTACTGAAATCAGATGGCTACCACCCCACTTAAGTAGTTCAACACATAGTCTATCAAGGTCTTCGGCCTTACCATTGGCCAACTTCTTCAATTGGTACTGGACATCAGCTTCAGAGATGGTGAGAGCAGATCCAAGGCAAGGTGCCATGCTTGGAGCATCAGGGTAAAAGTACAGATCCTTCACATATTCACAAAGCTCATTCACGTCCAGCGATGGAGATGGAGATCTGATGGTTACCTTCTGCCAAAAAGCCTTGGGATTGCTCCTCAATTCAACGCTCAACTCAACCCCCTTGAGTCTCAAGAACGCTCGCTTCTTGCACTTCACCAACTTTCTATAAGAGACAAAAGCTTGATTTTGTGCAATCTGATCAAGAGACCTATCCATAGCTTTGATCCTTGCCATTTTACAGTCAGCATCAAACCACCTATTGCAAGGGAGACCAAGTCTCTTCCTGTGAGAACCTCGTGGAAATAGAGTTGTTGATGTAGATTGAAGAAGTTCAACCAACTGATCACTACGTTGTTGAAAATCAGAACTCCACTCCATAGAGCTCAATTTCTCATGGATAGCTTGTCGATACAAATCTTGCTTGTGAAAATCAAGACGGAGTTTCCCTCTAAAGCCATGGTCAATAGGTAATGTGGTTCTATTGAGGCAAGAAAGAAGGATGACACAAGATAAAGGTGCATGGTCAGATTCAGGTTGAGGATCTAAAACAACAAAATCTGAGACAATGTGTATATCACTGGGTGAGGTGAGCATATAATCTACAGTGCTGGATCCACCAGAAGCAAAGCATGTGCTCTTACAAGTTTCTGGAAATTGAGAAAGGCCATTCAAGATCTTCAAGCTACAATTGGTACCAAAGCTCAAAAAGTGCTCACTCATGGAGTTGGATATGAGATCTTTGGAAGAGCGAGACCAAGTCTCTTCCTGTGAGAACCTCGTGGAAATAGAGTTGTTGATGTAGATTGAAGAAGTTCAACCAACTGATCACTGCGTTGTTGAAAATCAGAACTCCACTCCATAGAGCTCAATTTCTCATGGATAGCTTGTTGATACAAATCTCGCTTGTGAAAAATTGCTTGTTGATACAAATCTCGCTTGTTGATCCACCTGAGGCAAAGCATGTGCTTTTACAAGTTTCTAGAAATTCAGAAAGGCCATTCAAGATCTTCAAGCTACAATTGGCACCAAAGCTCAAAAAGTACTCACTCATGGAATTGGACATAGGATCTTTGGAAGAGTGTGACCAAGCACTAGAATGGTCTATCAAGCTGTGGAAAGGATCATTCTCAAGGTCGCTCAAGTCAGGGATCTGAGAGGCTTGGATCCTAGCATTGAAATCACCAAGAACAAGGACTGCACCTTTACTTTGAAACTCTAACACATCCTTCGTCAAGGAATGGAAAGGCTGCATGGTGTTGAGAAGTCCACTTGAATAGATTGGTGATGTCAACGGGGCAAAGTAACAAACAGCAATGAAACAAGGTGTGGCATCTCCTCTAATCCTCAACCATTGGTATTGTCCACTTGAATCTTGACGTAACAAAGAGACTGATTTCTCAAAGCCAAATCTGACGTAAGTAGCAATACCTCCAAAGCTCCTTCCTTTGTGTTGTCTCCGCTTGTTCCAGGTTGAACCAACAAGAGTGAATCCTTCAATGTCTTGAATGGTGTTTCCTTCATGTTCCCATGTCTCCACAAGATTGATCAGATCAGCATCATCCCACAAAGGCTTAACACTAGAGTACTTGAACAATGAACAATGAACAATGAAATATAAAGCCTGAAAGACCCCAAAGAGTCAAAAGGCTAGAAACACAATACAAAACACATGAAATGTGAGCCTAGACAAGGCCTAGGGCATCTGACCAATCTGTAACAAATTGGTCCGATGTAAACTAACTTCTGTCATGTACTTCCCTAACGCTAAAGCTTCAACCTGTAAGAGAGTAGAGAAATCACGACAAATAATCTGATGTCTAACTCTGATCAGCATGTAACTAGGGCAATCAATAAACACATGATGCTCATCCTCAACTTTGCTCATAATACACAATTTGCAAAGTCGCATGGAGTGCTCTATCTGCTGCCAATGTCCTTGTTCTACTTCTAGTCTATGAGAACTAGTTCTATATTGAGCAATAACATGTCTAAGTGAAGTAGAAATCCTAGCCAAGAGATAATCTTGCTCACAATACACCAATATAGGATTTACAAATTGCTGATAGAACACCATCTTGGTACCAGGTTGCTGCCATAGGCGAAGTAAGAACTGCTCCTTGATCACTTCTCGTAGTGCAATAGGCTCCAATCTCCAATGTCGCTCAGAAACATTCCACCTAGTGGCCCATGCAATCAGATCTGTATACCAACCGACAGATAGAGTGGCACAAAAAGCTTGGTAGGGAAGTCTTTCATGGTCCATGGACCTCACCTTAGTGGCATATGTGATAGCTAAAAACAAAGCTTTAGCCTCAAGAGGTAAAAACCCTGTTTCAGCAAGCAGCAATACATAAGGAGTTTGAGTCCTCACCCCAAGTTCATCACACAAAAACAATTTCTGAACTTTCTCCACCTTTTGCCACCATGTCTTCTTCGTACCTGGACCCCAAATCTGAGCACCATAGAGAACCACCGGCTGCACAAGAGATCTGAACAGCACCTTCTTCAACTCCCATGTGGTAAGGTGAGCAAGTCTAGAGCGATTCATGAGTGAATACAAAGCTCTAAAGCCTGCATTGATTCTCATCTTCACACAAGTAGACCAACTATAGTCATGAGAAAACTCAAGGCCCAAGTACTTGTAAGAAGAAACCTGCTCCAATTGCTGTCCGTCAAAAAAGAAAGGTGTGACACCTTTAGAACCCACCACAATCACCTTGGACTTGTCAAGGTTCACTTCCATCTTTGTTTCATTGCAAAACAAGAGAAGAGAATCCAATAGCTTCTGTAAACTCTGTGGGTTGGTGGAGAGAAGCACTACATCATCTGCATAAAGGAGTGCATGTATCATCAGAGAGCCAATCTGTACACCTGTAGCTCCAGCTTCCATGAGTAGACTCTTCAGATCATCGATGAAGATTCCAAATAGAGTGGGAGATAGAGAGCAGCCTTGAATCACACCCATTGTGCAAAGGACATCTTGAGAGCTCAAAGATGAAAGTTTCACAATCACTTTCTCATAGAGTCTAGAGATAGCACCAATCAGATCAGCTGAAACACCAACTAGAGTGAGTCTCTCACTTAGACATTTCCTAAGCACCTTATCAAAGGCCTTCCTGAAATCAATAAAGGCAACATAGAGAGCTCTCCCAACACCCTTGGATTTCCAGCACAAAACATGGAGTACCAATAAGTGATCCAAGGTGCTAAAGCCCGATCTGAAACCCGCTTGGCACTTAGCTCGAACATTGTACTTTTCAGCCCAAGTGCTCAACCTAGACTCCAAAATTCGACCATACAACTTGGCAAAGACACTACCAACAAGTATGGTACGGTAATTGGTGACAACATCTCTCTGGCCAGACTTGTGAATAGGAACAACCTTCTTGAAGCACCATCTATCCGGAAAGCCACACTTGATTGCCTCATTCAAATGAGAAGTGAGTACTGAAATCAGATGGCTACCGCCCCACTTCAGAAGTTCAACACATAGTCCATCAAGGTCTTCAGCCTTACCATTGGCCAACTTCTTCAATTGGTACTTGACATCAGCTTCAGAGATGGTGAGAGCAGATCCAAGGCCCTTGCCTTGGATCCCCCATGCTTGGAGCATCAGGGAAAAAGTACAGATCTTTCACATAGTCACAAAGCTTGTTTAGGTCCAGCGATGGAGATGGAGATCTGATGGTTACCTTCTTCCAAAAAGCCTTTGGATTGCTCCTCAGTTCAGTGCTCAACTCAACCCCCTTGAGTCTCAAAAATGCTCGCTTTTTGCACTTCACCAACTTTCTGTATGAAACAAAGGCCTGATTTTGTGCAATCTGATCAAGAGACCTATCCATAGCTTTGATCCTTGCCATTTTTCAATCAGCATCATACCACCTATTGCAAGGGAGACCAAGTCTCTTCCTGTGGGAGCCTCTTGGAAAGAAAGTAGTTGATATAGATTGAAGAAGCTCAACCAACTGATCACTACGTTGTTGAAAATCAGAACTCCACTCCATAAAACTCAATTTCTCTTGGATAGCTTGTTGGTACAAGTCTCTCTTGTGAAAGTCTAGATGAAGTTTTCCTCTAAAGGCATGGTCAATAGGTAATGTGGTTCTATTGAGGCAAGGAAGAAGGATGGCACAAGATAGAGGTGCATGGTCTGATTCTGGTTGAGGATCTAAAACAATAAAATCTGAGACAAAGTGGATATCATTAGCTGAAGTGAGCATATAATCTATGGTGCTTGATCCACCAGAGGCAAAGCATGTGCTTTTACAAGTTTCTGGAAATTAAGAAAGGCCATTCAAGATCTTCAAGCTACAATTGGTACCAAAGCTCAAAAAGTGCTCACTCATGGGGTTGGACATAAGATCTTTGGAAGAGCGGGACCAAGCACTAGAATGATCTATCAAACTATGGAGAGGATCATTCTCAAGGTCACTCAAGTCAGGGATCTGAGAGGCTTGGATCCTAGCATTGAAATCACCAAGAACAAGTACTGCACCTTTACTTTGAAACTCTAACACATCCTTTGTCAAGGAATGGAAAGGCTGCATGGTGTTGAGAACTCCACTTGAATAGATTGGTGATGTCAATGGGGCAAAGTAACAAACAGCAATGAAGCAAGGTGTGGCAACTCCTCCAATCCTCAGCCATTGGTATTGTCCATTTGAATCTTGACCTATCAAAGAGACTGATTTCTCAAAGCCAAATCTGACGTAAGTAGCAATACCTCCAAAGCCCCTTCCTTTGTGTTGCCTCCGCTTGTTCCAAGTTGACCCAATAAGAGTGAAACCTTCAATGTCTTGAATGGTGTTTCCTTCATGTTCCCATGTCTCCACAAGATTGATCAGATCAGCATCATCCCACAAAGGCTTAGCGCTGGAGTACTTGGTTTGTGTGAGCCCATGTACATTCCAAAACAACACTCTAAGGGTCTGGAATTGCTATGCAACAGCTGACAATTTCTTTTGAGTAATCACAGCTCTATTATCTCTCAAGAATGCAACAAAGCCTGCTTGTTGAGCCTCCTTCACTTTTGCTAATTCTCCCTTCTTTGCTTGCCATTGGAGAGATGTGAGATCAGGATCTAACCAGATGCGCCGCCCCTTCAATACAACCTTGTTTGCCATCACTAAATTCCTATGAGTTTCTGAGCCAAACCTCACCAAAATGCTTCTTGGTTGTGCACCTTGCTGTCCCAATCTATATGCTTGCACAATTTGAGGATCATGGACTCTCAGAGAATCAGCAATAAATTCACACACTATGGCCTTGGTATCTTCCTTCTCAATCTCTGGCAAACCTGAAATCCTCAAGTTTTTCATTTTCACCAGTTGGCTCTCCTTTTCAACCTCATGCTCTTGCAAGTAAGAGATTTGAGCCACCTTAGTAGCTTCAGCATAAGACTTCATCTTCACTTCTAATGTGTCCACAATCTGTTGGACCCTCCGCTTTGTGTAGCAATGTTGTTGGCTTGTACTCCCAAAGATGCAACCTTCTCAGTAGCATCCACCATCCCCTTGGTTGATGTTAACAGCGAGATAGTACTCTTCTTTAGGTCTTGAATCTCTTGGTTGACCAAGTTCAATGACTCTTTTATAGTGCTGATCTCAACCTTTACAACATCCATATTAGTCATGAGAGTACTCATGCACTGGGACATAGGTGCAAAGAAACTTCTAAGCTCTTTGTGGAAATCATTAGATTTCCTGTACATTTCAGCTAATTGTTGTTGCTTCAAGGCTATATCTGCAATGTCTTTCACCATCTTGGACTCCTCCATTATGCCAATCACTAATCACTCACAATAAATCTAGAAGTTTTACTTCCAACACCAAAACTTCAAGATTTTCAAGGTAGCTTAGCTGTGATTTTACATCACTAAGTACGACTAGCTAGGTATTGAAAGAAGGAACTGGAGAAGTTGGTTCTAATGAGATAATAATCACCTCAAATGGACATGTGAATGTAAAGCTATTACATTCCAAATCAGTGGTGCACAAAGCTACCAAAGGCTGCAAAAATTGGGGTACCTAGAGCTCCAAATCTATCCTCTAAACTCTGTCAATAATTTTTCAATGTAAAGGCTTGACTGAGCTGATTCTAATGACACAAAGATCACTTCATTTGGATCATTGAGTACAAAGATACAATGGTCTGAATTTGCACTTCAAAATGTTGTGATGTACAAAGAGTCACAGATCTCAAATTGTCACAACTTCCTTGTCTGATCTCCAATTGCAACAAATCAAAGCTCAAAAGAAACCTTGCATAGTGCTTGTTCTATTGCCACAAAAACCACTTGATTTGGTTCTATAAGTACAGAGCAATCCTACTTCACATGTGTAGAATTTAACACCAAGTACTTGGAAGTATTGCAATGAAGCAAATGGTCATCTCATCAGCGTTAGATATCCAAATTCTTCAAATATGAAGTCAATAAAAAGCCTATGACAATGTGGTTCTTATGACACAAGAATCACCTGGATTGGGTTTGTGAGTGAGGAGAACTGGCCCTGCAAAGTTGGAACTCTAAACACCAAGATGCATGAAATGTGACAAAATGGGAATTTCCACCACTGCTTGCTCAGACCTCCATGTGCTACGAATTTGGACTTGAAACAGAGCTTGTAACTCACAGATTCTGATGCCGCAATTTTCACTGGATTTGCACTTTTGACTGCAGAGCAATCCTCTCCCAATTCTCGCACATTCACATAGATTACCGAGAGCTTCCTCAGAATTGAAAAATCCAGAACTCTCTGTTTACTCCTCCAAACTGGACAAGCTTTACCTTGAAAGAAAGCTCTCAGCATAAGGGTCCGAATGAGATTCAAATCACTCCATTTGCTCGTGTATTCGCAGAGGTACAATCATTTGAAATTGCAGCTCAAACCCTAAAATCTGCCAAAGAGAACAGGATTCGAACCCTTGTAACTTTCTGCACAAAACTGGTCTTCAAACGGGATTGATATCAATCGAAAGAGCAGGTCAAGGCGCATCCAATGCCACAAAAATCACTCCATTTGGACTTTTGATGATGAAGAAACAAACTCTCAAATGTGGATCCTTTGTCAGAATATTCAATCACTCATAACTCTCTGCAAAAAGCTCAGAATGTAACAATCTTGACAGCCATGGAAAGATCTTGGCAAGGCGCTTCTAACAAGATCAAAATCACAAGGTTTAGACACGTATCGGTTGAGATATGACACTTCAAACTTTCGGGAAATCTACTCTCTCTTCTCCTTCGAATCTTAGTGACCTGCAACAAAACTTCGAATCTTAGTGACTTAGCAACAAAACCTGCTTGTTGAGCCTCCTTCACCTTTGCTAATTCTCCCTTCTTTGCTTGCCATTGGAGAGATGTGAGATCAGGATCCAACCAGATACGCCGGCCCTTCAGTATAGCCTTGTTTGCCATCACTGAATTCCTCTGAGTTTCTGAGCCAAACCTCACCAAAATGCTTCTTGGTTGTGCACCTTGTTGTCCCAATCTATATGCTTGCAAAATCTGAGGATCATGGACTCTCAAAGAATCAGTAAGAAACTCACACACTATGGCCTTGGTGTCTTCCTTCTCAGTCTCTGGCAAACCAGAAATCCTCAAGTTCTTCAATTTGACTTGTTGGTTCTCCTTCTCAACCTCATGCTCTTGCAAGTAAGAAATTTGAGCCACCTTAGTAGCTTCAACATATGACCTCATCTTCACTTCTAATGTGTCCACAATCTGTTGGAGCCCTCCGCTTTGTGTAGCAATGTCACTGGCTTGTGTTCCCAAGGAAGCAACTTTCTCGGTAGCATCAACCATCCCCTTGGTTGATGTTAACAGTGAGATAGTACTCTTCTTCAGGTCTTGAATCTCTTGGTTGACTAGGTTCAAGGACTCTTTTACGCTACTGATCTCAACCTTAACAATTTCCATATCAGTCATGAGAGTACTCATGCACTGGGACATGGGTGCAAAGAAGCTTCTAAGCTCTTTGTAGAAATCATTAGATTTCCTATACATTTCTGCTAATTGTTGTTGCTTCAAGGCTATATTAGCAACATCTTATACCATCTGGGACTCCTCCATTGTGCCAATCGCTAATCACTAATCAGTCACAATCAATCTAGAAGTTTTACTTTCAACACCAAAACTTCTAGATTTTCAAGTAGACATTGCTTCTGTTTTACAGGTCAGAGCACTACTTGGTGGGTGTTGAAGTAAGGGCCTTGAGAAACTTGTTCTTATGAGACAAAAATCAACTCATTTGAATATGTAAGCACAAAGATACTACCTTCCAAATTTGCAATGCTTAGAGCTACCAAAGGCTGCGAAATTTGAGGTACCTAAAGCTGATAATCTGTCCTCTAACCTTAAGAAATGAATTTCCAATGTAAAGGTCTGAGTGAGTTAATTCTAATGACACAAAGATCACTTCATTTGGATCATTGAGTACAAAGATACAATAGCTTGAATCTACACACAAAGTAGTAAATCTTAACTCAAAGTATTTGGCAGTATCAGAGTGAATCAATTGGTCATATCATCTGCCTTGGATACTCAAATTCTCCAAAGTAAAGATTCAATAGAAAGCTTATGACTGTGTGGTTCTTATGATATAAGAATCACCTGCATTGGGTCTGTGAGTGAAGAGAACTGGCCCTCCAAAGCTGGCACTCCAAACACCAAGATTCGAGAGTTGTGACAGAATGAGAATTGTCACCATTGTTTGCTCAGACTTCCATATGCTTTGAGTTTTCACTTGAAACAGAGCTTGTAAGTCATAGGTTCTGATGCATCAATAATCACTGGATTTGCACTTGTGATCACAGAGCAACACCTCTCCAAATTTTCGACCTATAACATGGAGTTCTCAAAACTTCCAGAGAATTCAAAAATCCACAACTCCTTGTATACTGCTCCAAACTATACAAAATTTAGCTTGAAACAAAGCTCTTGGAATGGTGCTTCTAATGAAACCACAATAGCTCCATTTGCTCAGGTATTGGAAAAGATACAAGCATCTGAGTGTCTGCCAAAGAAACTCCAAAATCAAAAACCCTTCATGAAGAATAGATGAGAATTAGAATTGTCACCACTGCTTGCTCAGACCTCCATATGCTGCGAGCTTGGCCTTGAAAGAGAGCTTGTAACGCACAGATTCTGATGCAACAATCTTCATTGGATTTCCACTTGTGACTGCAGAGAAATACTCCTCCAAATTTTTGCACAATCACATAAACTCCTCACGGTTTCCTCAGGATTCAAAATTCTAGAACTCTTTGTGTACTGCTCCAAACTGCACAAGCTTTACCTTGAATGAAATCTCTCATCATAAAGCTTCTATTGAATGCCTAATCACTCCATTTTCAGAAGTATTGGTAGAGATACAGTCATTCGAAATTTCAGTTCAAACCCTAAAATCTACCAAAGAAGATAGAATTCGAATCCTTGTAACTTCTTCCAGAGATGTGATCTTGGAGCGTGCTTGATATCAATCGAAAGAGCTGGTCAATGCGCATCCACTGCCATAAAAATCATTACATTTGGACTCATAACGAGGGCCTAGGGCATCTGACCAATCTGTAACGCTAAAGCTTCAACCTGTAAGAGAGTTGAGAAGTCACTACAAGTAATATGATGTCTAACTCAAATCTGCATTTAACAAGGGCAATCAACAAACCATTGATGCTCATCCTCAACTTTGCTCATAATACACAATTTGCAAAATTGCATGGAGTGCTCTATCTGCTGCCAATGTCCTTGTTCTACTTCTAGTCTATGAGAACTAGTTCTATACTGAGCTATCGCTCAGTGTAAGTGAAAGTAGAAATCCTAGCCAAGAGATAATGTTACTCACAATACACCAACATAGGATTTACAAACTGCTGATAGAACACTATCTTGGTACCGGGCTGCTGCCATAAGCAAAGTAAGAATTGCTCCTTGATCACTTCTTGTAATGCAATAGGCTCCAATCTCCAATGTTGCTCACAAACATTCCACCTTGTGGCCCATGCAACCAGATTTGTTTACCAACCGACAGATAGAGTGGCACAAAAAGCTTGGTAGGAAAGTCTCTCATGCTCCATGGACCTCACCTGAGTGGTATATGTGATAGCTAAAAACAAAGCTTCAACCTCAAGAGGCAAAAACCCAATTTCAACAAGCAGCAATACATAGGGAGTTTGAGTCCTCACCCCAAGTTCATCACACAAAAACAATTTCTGAATTTTCTCCACCTTTTGCCACCATGTCTTCTTAGTACCTGGACCCCAAATCTGAGCACCATAGAGAACCACTGGCTGCACAAGAGATCTGAACAACACCTTCTTCAACTCCCATGTGGTAAGGTGAGCAAGTCTAGAGCGGTTCATGAGTGAATACAAAGCTCTAAAGCCTGCATTGATTCTCATCTTCACACAAGTAGACAAACTATAGTCATGAATCTTGACCTATCAAAGAGACTGATTTCTCAAAGCCAAATCTGAAGTAAGTAGCAATACCTCCAAAGCCCCTTCCTTTTTATGTTGCCTCCGCTTGTTCCAAGTTGACCCGACAAGAGTGAAACTTTCAATGTCTTGAATGGTGTTTCCTTCATGTTCCCATGTCTTCACAAGATTGATAAGATCAGCATCATCCCACAAAGGCTTAGCACTGGAGTACTTGGTTTGTGTGAGCCCATGAACATTCCAAAATAGCACTCTAAGGGTGTAGAATTGCTATGCAATAGTTGACAATTTCTTTTGAGTAATCACAGCTCTATTATCTCTCAAGAATTCAACAAAGCTTGCTTGTTGAGCCTCCTTCACTTTTGCTTATTCTCCCTTCTTTGCTTGCCATTGGAGAGATGTGAGATCAGGATCTAACCAGATGCGCCGCCCCTTCAATACAACCTTGTTTGCCATCACTAAATTCCTTTTAGTTTCTGAGCCAAACCTCACCAAAATGCTTCTTGGTTGTGCACCTTGCTGTCCCAATCTATATGCTTGCACAATTTGAGGATCATGGACTCTCAAAGAATCAATAATAAATTCACACACTATGGCCTTGGTATCTTCCTTCTCAATCTCAGGCAAACTTGAAATCCTCAAGTTTTTCACTCTCACGAGTTGGTTTTCCTTTTCAACCTCAAGCTCTTGCAAGTAAGAGATTTGAGCCACCTTATTAGCTTCAGCATAAGACTTCATCTTCACTTCTAATGTGTCCACAATCTGTTGGAGCACTCCGCTTTGTGTAGCAATGTCGTTGGCTTGTACTCCCAAAGATGCAACCTTCTTAGTAGCATCCACCATCCCCTTGGTTGATGTTAACAGCGAGATAGTACTCTTCTTAAGGTCTTGAATCTCTTGGTTGACCAAGTTCAATGACTCTTTTATAGTGCTGATCTCAACCTTTACAACATCCATATCAGTCATGAGAGTACTCATGCACTGGGACATAGATGCAAAGAAGCTTCTAGAAGTTTTACTTCCAACACCAAAACTTCAAGATTTTCAAGTAAGCTTAGCTGCAATTTTACATCACTAAGTACTACTAGCTAGGTATTGAAAGAAGGAACTGGAGAAGTTGGTTCTAATGAGATAAGAATCACCTCATTTGGACATGTGAATGTAAAGATATTACATTCCAAATCAGTGGTGCACAAAGCTACCAAAGGCTGCGAAAATTAGGGTACCCAGAGCTCCAAATCTATATTCTAAACTCTATCAATAATTTTTCAATGTAAAGGCTTGAGTGAGTTGATTCTAATGACACAAAGATCACTTCATTTGGATCATTGAGTACAAAGATACAATGGTCCGAATTTGCACGTCACAATGTTGTGATGTCCAAAGAGTCACAGATCTCAAATTGTCACAACTTCCTTATCTGGTCTCCAATTGCAACAAATCAAAGCTCAATAGAAACCTTGCACAGTGCTTGTTCTATTGCCACAAAAACCACTTGATTTGGACGTATAAGTACAGAGAAATCATACTTCACATGTGTAGAATTTAACACCAAGTACTTGGAAGTATTGCAGTAAAGCAAATGGTCATATCATCTACGTTGGACACCCATATTTTTCAAATATGAATTCAATAGAAAGCCTATGACAATGTGGTTCTTATGACACAAGAATCACCTAGATTGGGTTTGTGAGTGAGGAGAACTGGCCCTGCAAAGTTTGAACTCTAAACACCAAAATGCATGAAATGTGACAGAATGGGAATTGCCACCACTGCTTGGTCAGACATCCATGTGCTACGACTTTGGACTTGAAACAGAGTTTGTTACTCATAGATTCTCATGCCGCAATTTTCACTCGATTTTCAGTTTTGACTGCAGAGCAATCCTCTCCCCAATTCTCGCACTTTCACATAGATTACCAAGAGCTTTCTCAAAATTGAAAAATCCAGAACTCTGTGTGTACTGCTCCAAACTGGACTAGCTTTACTTTGAAAGAAAGCTCTCAGCATAAGAATTCTTATGACATCCTAATCACTCCATTTTCTTTTGTATTCGCAGAGGTACAATCATTTGAAATTGCAGCTCAAACCCTAAAATCTGCCAAAGATATCAGAATTCAAACCCTTGTAACTTTTTGCACAAAAGTGGTCTTCACATGTGCTTGAAATTATTCAAAAGAGCAGGTCAAGGTGCATCCAATGCCACAAAAATCACTCGATTTGGACTTTTGATGATGACTGCTCTCAAATGTGGATGCTCTATCAGAAAATTCAATCACTCATAACTTTCTAGTCACTCCTCAGAATGTTACAATCTTGATGGCCATAGAAAGATCTTGGCAAGGCGCTTCTAACAAGAACAAAATGACAAGGTTCGGACAAGTAGTGGTTGAGATATGACACTTCAAACTTTTGGGAAATCTCCTCTCTCTTCTCCTTCGAAACAATGAAACAATGAAACAATGAAATATAAAGCCCGAAAGACCCAAAGAGTCAAAAGGCTGGAAACACAATACAAAACACATGAAATGTGAGCCTAGGCAAGGGCCTAGGGCATCTGACCAATCTGTAACAAATTGGTACAATGTATACTAACCTCAGTCATGTACTTCCCTAATGCTAAAGCTTCAACCTGTAAGAGAGTTGAGAAATCACTACAAGTAATCTGATGTCTAACTCTAATCTGCATGTAACAAGGGCAAACAATCAACACATGATGCTCATCCTCAACTTTGCTCATAGTACACAATTTGCAAAGTCGCATGGAGTGCTCTATCTGCTGCCAACGTCCTTGTTCTACTTCTAGTCTATGAGAACTAGTTTTATATTGAGCAATAATATGTCTAAGTGAAGTAGAAATCCTAGCCAAGAGATAATCTTGCTCACAATACACCAACATAGGATTTACAAACTGCTGATAGAACACCATCTTGGTACCAGGCTGCTGCCATAAGCGAAGTAAGAACTACTCCTTGATCACTTCTCGTAGTGCAATAGGCTCCAACCTCCAATGTCGCTCACAAACATTCCACCTAGTGGCCCATGCAATCAGATTTGTATACCAACCGACAGATAGAGTGGCACAAAAAGCTTGGTAGTGAAGTCTCTCATGCTCCATGGACCTCACCATAGTGGCATATGTGATAGCTAAAAACAAAGCTTCAGCCTCAAGTGGCAAAAACCCGGTTTCAGCAAGCAGCAATACATAAGGAGTTTGAGTCCTCACCCCAAGTTCATCACACTACGTTGAAAATCAGAACTCCACTCCATAGAACTCAATTTCTCTTGGATAGCTTGTTGGTACAAGTCTCTCTTGTGAAAATCTAGACAAAGTTTGCCTCTAAAAGCATGGTCTATAGGTAATGTGGTTCTATTGAGGCAAGGAAAGAGGATGGTACAGGATAGAGGTGCATGGTCTGATTCTGGTTGAGGATCTAAAACAGCAAAATCTGAGACAAGATGGATATCATTAGCTGAAGTGAGCATATAATCTATGGTGCTTGATCCACCTGAGGCAAAGCATGTGCTTTTACAAGTTTCTGGAAATTGAGAAAGGCCATTCAAGATCTTCAAGCTACAATTGGCACCAAAGCTCAAAAAGTGCTCACTCATGGAATTGGACATAGGATCTTTGGAAGAGCGTGACCAAGCACTGGAATGGTCTATCAAGCTGTGGAAAGGATCATTCTCAAGGTCGCTCAAGTCAGGGATCTGAGAGGCTTGGATCCTAGCATTGAAATCACCAAGAACAAGGACTGCACCTTTACTTTGAGACTCTTACACATCCTTCGTCAAGGAATGGAAAGGCTGCATGGTGTTGAGAACTCCACTTGAATAGATTGGTGATGTCAACGTGGCAAAGTAACAAATAGCAATGAAGCAAGGTGTGGCAACTCCTCCAATCCTCAGCCAATGGTATTGTCCACTTGAATCTTGACCTATCAAAGAGACTGATTTCTCAAAGCCAAATCTGACGTAAGTAGCAATACCTCCAAAGCCCCTTCCTTTGTGTTGTCTCCGCTTGTTCCAGGTTGAACCAACAAGAGTGAATCCTTCAATGTCTTGAATGGTGTTTCCTTCATGTTCCCATGTCTCCACAAAATTGATTAGATCAGCATCATCCCACAAAGGCTTAGCGCTGGAGTACTTGGTATGTGTGAGCCCATGAACATTCCAAAACAGTACTCTAAAGGTCTGGAATTGCTATGCAATAGCTGACAATTTCTTTTGAGTAATCACAGCTCTATTATCTCTCAAGAATGCAACAAAACCTGCTTGTTGAGCCTCCTTCACTTTTGCTAATTCTCCCTTCTTTGCTTGCCATTGTAGAGGTGTGAGATCAGGGTCCAACCAGATACGCCGTCCCTTTAGTATAGCTTTGTTCCCCATCACTGCATTCCTTTGAGTTTCTGAGCCAAACCTCACCAAAATGCTTCTTGGTTGTGCACCTTGTTGTCCCAATCTATATGCTTGCAAAATCTGAGGATCATGGACTCTCAAAGAATCAGCAATAAACTCACACACTATGGCCTTGGTGTTTTCCTTCTCAATCTCAGGCAAACCTGAAATCCTCAAGTTCTTCATTCTCACCAATTGGTTCTCCTTCTCAACCTCATGCTCTTGCAAGTAAGAGATTTGAGCCACCTTCGTAGCTTCAGCATATGACTTCATCTTGACCTCTAATGTGTCAACCATCTCTTGCAGCCCTCCATTTTGTGAAGCAATGTTGGTGGCTTGTGCTCCCAAGGAAGCAACCTTCTCAGTAGCATCCACCATACCCTTGGTGGAGTCTAACATCAAATTGCTACTCTTCTTGAGTTCTTGGATATCTACGGTGATCGAATTCAGAGATTCTTTCACAGTCAAGACATCAACTCTTACGGTTTGCAAATCTGCCATAAGAGTGTTCATGCATTGAGACATGGGGGCAAAAAAGCTCTTGAGTTCCTTGTGGAAGTCATTTGCTTTTCTATACATTTCAGCAAGCTGTTGCTGTTTTGAAGCTATCTCAGCAATGTCTTGCATCATCTTGGAAGCTTCCATTCTAAAATTTCTAACAGATACTATGAGAATGTATCCTCTGGTTCACTCACACTGTGTGAACACCAATAGCTCTACACCAAAAATCAACTCCTTTGGACTTGTAAATCAAAAGTTGCAAACTTTTGAATTTGAGTTTTTCCTACATGAAAATTTTGAAATCTTACAGATTTCAAAAATTCATAACCTTGGCTATAGTACTTTAAAATCTACAATAGATGACTCAATCAAAAGCTCTTGAGAAATTCTATCCAATGAATCAAAAACGAACTCATTTGAGCCAATAGACATGAAGTTATGGCCTCTAGAGTTCTCTATGGAAAGTTCTAAACCTCATTGAATCAAAGAATTCAAATGCTCATAACTGCAAGCACAAAGCTTCAAATTCTATGAAATGAATTTCAATCAATAGCTCTTGACAACATGCTTCTAATGAGTCCAAGATCACCTCATTTGAAGATGTGAGTCCAAAGTTCCAGCTTCTGAAAGTTGCAGATTTGAGCACCACCAACCGCACAAGAACACAGATTGATGAATTTCGAAACTTCTTCCACAGAACTCCAACTTCAGCAACCAGGAGTTCAAAAGAAAACCCTCTCACAGCTCTTTCCAATGAGTCCAAGATTGAAAGATTTGGACATGGAACCAAAAAGTTACAAGGTGTTGAAAATTGAGCTCAAACCCTAAAATCTCCGAGAGATGGCAGAATTCGAATCTTCATAACTTTCTTTGTGTATGTGCTCTGCAAGCCAACGTACTATCAATCGAAAGAGCTTTCAAAGGCGCTTCTAATGCCACAAAAATCACTCCATTTGGACACCATATGATGAAGATTCAAACTCTCAAGTCTAGCTCCTGTGTCAGAAATTTCAATCACTCATAACGTTTCGCTCAAAGCTCAGAATGACACAATCTTCGGGCCTATGGAAAGGTCTTGGCAAGGCGCTTCGAACGAGACCAAAACCGCAACGTTTGGACATGTATGTATGGAGATATGGCTTCTCAAACTTTCGGGACTCCTCTCCTCTCAAACTTTCGAAACTCCACTCCACTCCACTCCACTCAGATTGTATTCCTGCTATCATGCAGCAATACAATCTGAGTGGAAAATACAAAAACAATTTTTGAACTTTCTCCACCTTTTGCCACCAATGGTTCTTAGTACTTGGACCCCAAATCTGAGCACCATAGAGAACCACCGGCTGCACAAGAGATCTTAACAGGACCTTCTTCAACGCCCATGTGGTAAGGTGAGCAAGTCTAGAGCGGTTCATGAGTGAATACAAAGCTCTAAATCCTGCATTGATTCTCATCTTCACACAAGTAGACCAACTATAGTCATGAGAAAACTCAAGGCCCAAGTACTTGTAAGAAAAAACCTGCTCGAGAGTGGGAGCTTTTTCGAGAGTGTGAGAGAGAAGAGATTTCCCGAAAGTTTAGCATGTCATTTCTCAACACCTACCAGTCCAAACCTTACAATCTTGGTTTTGTTAGAAGCGCCTTGCCAAGGGCTTTCTATGACCACCAACATTGTAACATTCTGAGTTTTGTATCAAAAGTTATGGCCAATTGAATTTTCTGACAAATGATCCATATTTGAGAGTACATTTCTTCCTTTTTACGAGTCCAAATGTAATGATTTTTATGGCAGTGGATGCGCATTGACCAGCTATTTAGATTGATATCAAGCACGCTCAAATATCACATCTCTCTAGGAAGTTACAAGAATTCGAATTTTGTCTTCTTGGCAGATTTTAGGGTTTGAATTGAAATTTCGAATGACTGTATCTCTACCAATACTTCTGCAAATGGAGTGATTAGGCATTCAATAGAAGCTTTATGATGAGAGCTTTCATTCAAGGTAAGGCTTGTGCAGTTTGGAGCAGTACACAAAGAGTTCTAGAATTTTGAATCCTGAGGAAACCGTGAGGAGTTTATGTGATTGTGCGAAAATTTGGAGGGGTATTGCTCTACAGTCACAAGTGGAAATGCAGTGAAGATTGTTGCATCAGAATCTGTGCGTTACAAGCTCTTATTCAAGGCCAAGCTCCCAGCATATGGAGGTCTGAGCAAGCAGTGGTGACAATTCTAATTCTCATCTATTCTTCATGAAGGGTTTTTGATTTTGGAGTTTCCTTGGCAGACACTCAGATGCTTGTATCTTTTCCAATACTTGATAAAATGGAGCTATTGGGGTTTCATTAGAAGCACCATTCCAAGAGCTTTGTTTTAAGCTAAATTGTGTGTAGTTTGGAGCAGTATACAAGGAGTTGTGGATTTTTGAATTCTCTGGAAGTTTTGAGAACTCCATGTGATAGGTCGAAAATTTGGAGAGGTGTTGCTCTGTGGTCACAAGTGCAAATCCAGTGATTATTGATGCATCAGAACCTATGACTTACAAGCTCTGTTTCAAGTGAAAACCCAAAGCATATGGAAGTCTGAGGAAACAGTGGTGACAATTCTCATTCTGTCACAACTCTCGAATCTTGGTGTTTGGAGTACCAGCTTTGGAGGGCCAGTTCTCTTCACTCACAAACCCAATGCAGTGATTAGCGATTGGCACAATGGAGGAGTCCCAGATGGTGAAAGATGTTGCTGATATAGCCTTGAAGCAACAACAATTAGCAGAAATGTATAGGAAATCTTATGATTTCCACAAAGAGCTTAGAAGCTTCTTTGCACCCATGTCCCAGTGCATGAGTACTCTCATGACTGATATGGAAATTGTAAAGGTTGAGATCAGTAGCATAAAAGAGTCCTTGAACCTAGTCAACCAAGAGATTCAAGACCTGAAGAAGAGTACTATCTGGCTGTTAACATCAACCAAGGGGATGGTTGATGCTACCGAGAAAGTTGCTTCCTTGGGAACACAAGCCAGTGACATTGCTACACAAAGCGGAGGGCTCCAACAGATTGTGGACACATTAGAAGTGAAGATGAGGTCATATGTTGAAGCTACTAAGGTGGCTCAAATTTCTTACTTGCAAGAGCATGAGGTTGAGAAGGAGAACCAACAAGTCAAATTGAAGAACTTGAGGATTTCTTGTTTGCCAGAGACTGAGAAGGAAGACACCAAGGCCATAGTGTGTGAGTTTCTTACTGATTCTTTGAGAGTCCATGATCCTCAGATTTTGCAAGCATATAGATTGGGACAACAAGGTGCACAACCAAGAAGCATTTTGGTGAGGTTTGGCTCAGAAACTCAGAGGAATTCAGTGATGGCAAACAAGGCTATACTGAAGGGCCGGCGTATCTGGTTGGATCCTGATCTCACATCTCTCCAATGGCAAGCAAAGAAGGGAGAATTAGCAAAGGTGAAGGAGGCTCAACAAGCAGGTTTTGTTGCATTCTTGAGAGACAATAGAGCTGTGATCACCCAAAGGAAATTGTCAACTACCGCATAGCAATTCCAGACCCTTAGAGTGTTGTTTTGGAATGTTCATTGTCTCACACATACCAAGTACTCAAGCGCTAAACCTGTGTGAGAAGATGCTGATCTGATCAATCTTGTGGAGACATGGGAACATGAAGGAAAACACCATTCAAGACATTGAAGGTTTCATTCTTGTTGGTTCAACTTGGAACAAGCGGAGGCAACACAGAGGAAGGGGCTTTGGAGGTATTGCTACTTACCTCAGATTTGGTTTTGAAAAATCAGTCTCTTTGATAGGCCAAGACTCAAGTGGACAATACCAATGGCTGAGGATTGGAGGAGTTGCTACATCTTGCTTCCTTGCTGTTTGTTACTTTGCCCCATTGACATCACCAATCTATTCAAGCGGATCTCTCAACACCATGCAGTCTTTCCACTCCTTGACAAAGGATGTATTGGAATTTCAAAGTAAAGGTGCAGTACTTATTCTTGGTGATTTCAATGCTAGGATCCAAACCTCTCAGATTCCTGAGTTTGGTGACCTTGAGAATGACCCTTTCCATAGCTTGATAGATCATTCTAGTGCTTGGTCCCGCTCTTCCAAAGATCTCATATCCAACTCCATGAGTGAGCATTTTTTGAGCTTTGGTACCAATTATAGCTTGAAGATCTTGAATGGCCTTTCTCAATTTCCAGAAACTTGAAAGAGCACATGCTTTGCTTCTGGTGGATCCAGCACTATAGATTATATGCTCACCTCACCCAGTGATATACACATTGTCTCAGATTTTGTTGTTTTAGATCCTCAACCTGAATCTGACCATGCACCTTTATCTTGTGTCATCCTTCTTTCTTGCCTCAATAGAACCACATTACCTATTGACCATGCCTTTAGAGGGAAACTCCGTCTTGATTTTCACAAGCGAGATTTGTACCAACAAGCTATCCATGAGAAATTGAGCTCTATGGAGTGGAGTTCTGATTTTCAACAACGTAGTGATCAGTTGATTGAGCTTCTTCAATCTACATCAACAACTCTATTTCCATGAGGTTCTCACAGGAAGAGACTTGGTCTCCCTTGCAATCGGTGGTTTGATGCTGACTGTAAAATGGCAAGGATGAAAGCTATGGATAGGTCTCTTGATTAGATTGCACAAAATCAGGCTTTTGTCTCTTATAGAAAGTTGGTGAAGTGCAAGAAGGGAGCGTTCTTTAGACTCAAGGGGGTTGAGTTGAGGATTGAATTGAGGAGCAATCCTAAGGCTTTTTGGCAGAAGGTAACCATCAGATCTCCATCAGATCTCCATCTCCATCGCTGGATGTGAATGAGCTTTGTGAATATGTGAAGGATCTGTACTTTTTCCCAGATGCTCCAAGCATGGCACCTTGCCTTGGATCTGCTCTCACCATCTCTGAAGCTGATGTCCACTACCAATTGAAGAAGTTGGCCAATGGTAAGGCCGAAGACCTTGATGGACTATGTGTTGAACTTCTGAAGTGGGTGGTAGCCATCTGATTTCAGTACTCACTTCTCTCTTGGATGAGGCCATCAGGTGTGGCTTTCCTAATAGATGGTGCTTCAAGAAGGTAGTTCCTATTCACAAGTCTGGTCAGAGAGATATTGTCACCAATTACCGTACCATTCTAGTGGGTAGTATCTTTGCCAAGTTGTACAGTCGAATTTTGGAGTCTAGGTTGAGTACTTGGGCTGAAAAGCATAGAATTCGAGCTAAGTGCCAAGCGGGTTTCAGATCAGGCTTTAGTACTCTGGATCATCTCTTGGTACTCCATGTTTTGTGGTGGAAATCCAAAGGTGTTGGGAGAGCTCTCTATGTTGCATTTATTGATTTCAGGAAGGCCTTTGATAAGGTGCTTAGGAAATCTCTAAGTGAGAGACTCACTCAAGTTGGTGTTTCAGCTGATCTGATTGGTGCTATCTCTAGACTCTATGAAAAAGTGGTTGTGAAACTTTCATTTTTGAGCTCTCAAGATGTCTTTAGCACAATGGGTGTGATTCAAGGCTGCTCTCTATCTCCAACTCTATTTGGAATCTTCATCGATGATCTAGAGAGATTACTCATGGAAACTGGAGCTATTGGTGTACAGGTTGGCTCTTTGATGATACATGCACTACTATATGCAGATGATGTAGTGCTTCTCTCCACCAATCCAGAGGGTTTACAAAAGCTGTTGGATTCTCTTCTCTTGTTTTGCAATGAAACAAAGATGGAAGTGAACCTTGACAAGTCCAAGGTGAATGTGGTAGGTTCTAAAGGTGTCACACCTTTCTTTTTTGATGGACAGCAATTGGAACATGTTCTTCTTACAAGTACTTGGGCCTTGAGTTTTCTCATGACTATAGTTGGTCTACTTGTGTGAAGATGAGAATCAATGTAGGCTTTAGAGCTTTGTATTCACTCATGAACCGCTCTAGACTTGCTCACCTTACCACATGGGCGTTGAAGAAGGTGCTGTTCAGATCTCTTGTGCAGCCGGTGGTTCTCTACGGTGCTCAGATTTGGGGTCCAAGTACTAAGAAGACATGGTGGCAAAAGGTGGAGAAAGTTCAAAAATTGTTTTTGTGTGATGAACTTGGGGTGAGGACTCAAACTCCTTATGTATTGCTGCTTGCTGAAACAGGGTTTTTGCCACTTGAGGCTGAAGCTTTGTTTTAAGCTATCACATATGCCACTAAGGTGAGGTCCATGGAGCATGAGAGACTTCCCTACCAAGCTTTTTGTGCCACTCTATCTGTCGGTTGGTATACAGATTTGATTGCATGGGCCACAAGGTGGAATGTTTGTGAGCGACATTGGAGGTTGGAGCCTATTGCACTACGAGAAGTGATCAAGGAGCAGTTCTTACTTCGCTTATGGCAGCAGCCCGGTACCAAGATGGTGTTCTATCAGCAGTTTGTAAATCCTATGTTGGTGTATTGTGAGCAAGATTATCTCTTGGCTAGGATTTCTACTTCACTTAGACATGTTATTGCTCAATATAGAACTAGTTCTCATAGACTAGAAGTAGAACAAGGACGTTGGCAGCAAATAGAGCACTCCATGCGACTTTGCAAATTGTGTACTATGAGCAAAGTTGAGGATGAGCAACATGTGTTGATTGTTTGCCCTTGTTACATGCAGATAAGAGTTAGACATCAGATTACTTGTAGTGATTTCTCAACTCTCTTACAGGTTGAAGCTTTAGCGTTAGGAAAGTACATGACAGAGGTAAGTCTCTCATGCTCCATGGACCTCACCTCAATGGCATATGTGATAGCTAAAAACAAAGCTTCAGCCTCAAGAGGTAAAAACCTGGTTTCAGTAAGCATCAATACATAGGGAGTTTGAGTCCTCACCCCAAGTTCATCACATAAAAACAATTTCTGAACTTTCTCTACCTTTTGCCACCATGTCTTCTTAGTAACAGGACCCCAAATCTGAGCACCATAGAGAACTACGGGCTGCACAAGAGATCTGAACAGCACCTTCTTCAACTCCCATGTGGTAAGGTATTTCCCAAATGCTCTAAGCATGGCACCTTGCCTTGGATCTGCTCTCACCATCTCTGAAGCTGATGTCAAATACCAATTGAAGAAGTTGGCCAATGGTAAGGCTGAAGACCTTGATGGACTATGTGTTGAACTTCTGAAGTGGGGCAGTAGCCAGCTGATTTCAGTACTCACTTCTCATTTGAATGAGGCAATCAAGTGTGGCTTTCCGGATAGATGGTGCTTCAAGAAGGTAGTTCCTATTCACAAGTCTGGCCAGAGAGATGTTGTCACCAATTACCGTACCATACTTGTTGGTAGTGTCTTTGCCAAGTTGTATGGTCGAATTTTGGAGTCAAGGTTGAGCACTTGGGCTGAAAAGCACAAAATTTGAGCTAAGTGCCAAGCTGGTTTCAGATTAGGCTTTAGTACTTTGGACCACCTATTAGTACTTCATGTTTTGTGGTGGAAATCCAAGGGTGTTGGGAGAGCTCTCTATGTTGCCTTTATTGATTTCAGGAAGGCCTTTGATAAGGTGCTAAGGAAATCTCTAAGTGAGGGACTCATTGAAGTGGGTGTTTCAGCTGATCTGATTGGTGCTATCTCAAGACTTTATGAGAAAGTGATTGTGAAACTTTCATCTTTGGGCTCTCAAGATGTCCTTAGCACAATGGGTGTGATCCAAGGCTGCTCTCTATCTCCAACTCTGTTCAGAATCTTCATCGATGATCTAGAGAGTCTACTCATGGAAGCTGGAGCTACAAGTGTACAGGTTGGCTCTTTGATGATACATGCACTCCTTTATGCAGATGATGTAGTGCTTCTCTCCACACATCCACAGAGTTTACAGAAGCTGTTGGATTCTCTACTTTGCTTTTGCAATCAAACAAAGATGGAAGTGAACCTTGACAAGTCCAAGGTGATTGTGGTGGGTTCTAAAGGTGTCACACCTTTCTTTTTTGATGGACAACAATTGGAGCAGGTTTCTTCTTATAAGTACTTGGGCCTTGAGTTTTCTCATGACTATAGTTGGTCCACTTGTGTGAAGATGAGAATCAATGCATGCTTTAGAGCTTTGTATTCAATGAAACAATGAAACAATGAAATATAAAGCCCACAAGACCCAAAGAGTCAAAAGGCTGGAAACACAATACAAAACACATGAAATGTGAGCCTAGGCAAGGGCCTAGGGTATCTGACCAATCTGTAACAAATTGGTACGATGTATACTAACCTCAGTCATGTACTTCCCTAATGCTAAAGCTTCAACCTGTAAGAGAGTTGAGAAATCACTACAAGTAATCTGATGTCTAACTCTTATCTGCATGTAACAAGGGCAAACAATCAACACATGATGCTCATCCTCAACTTTGCTCATAATACACAATTTGCAAAGTCGCATGGAGTGCTCTATCTGCTGCCAACGTCCTTGTTCTACTTCTATGAGAACTAGTTCTATATTGAGCAATAACATGTCTAAGTGAAGTAGAAATCCTAGCCAAGAGATAATCTTGCTCACAATACACCAACATAGGATTTACAAATTGCTGATAGAACACCATCTTGGTACCGGGCTGCTGCCATAAGCGAAGTAAGAACTGCTCCTTGATCACTTCTCGTAGTGCAATAGGCTCCAACCTCCAATGTCGCTCACAAACATTCCACCTTGTGGCCCATGCAATCAAATCTGTATACCAACCGACAGATAGAGTGGCACAAAAAGCTTGGTAGGGAAGTCTCTCATGCTCCATGGACCTCACCTTAGTGGCATATGTGATAGCTTAAAACAAAGCTTCAGCCTCAAGTGGCAAAAACCCTGTTTCAGCAAGCAGCAATACATAAGGAGTTTGAGTCCTCACCCCAAGTTCATCACACAAAAACAATTTTTGAACTTTCTCCACCTTTTGCCACCATGTCTTCTTAGTACTTGGACCCCAAATCTGAGCACCGTAGAGAACCACCGGCTGCACAAGAGATCTGAACAGCACCTTCTTCAACGCCCATGTGGTAAGGTGAGCAAGTCTAGAGCGGTTCATGAGTGAATACAAAGCTCTAAAGCCTACATTGATTCTCATCTTCACACAAGTAGACCAACTATAGTCATGAGAAAACTCAAGGCCCAAGTACTTGTAAGAAGAAACATGTTCCAATTGCTGTCCATCAAAAAAGAAAGGTGTGACACCTTTAGAACCTACCACATTCACCTTGGACTTGTCAAGGTTCACTTCCATCTTTGTTTCATTGCAAAACAAGAGAAGAGAATCCAACAGCTTTTGTAAACACTCTGGATTGGTGGAGAGAAGCACTACATCATCTGCATATAGTAGTGCATGTATCATCAAAGAGCCAACCTGTACACCAATAGCTCCAGTTTCCATGAGTAATCTCTCTAGATCATTGATGAAGATTCCAAATAGAGTTGGAGATAGAGAGCAGCCTTGAATCACACCCATTGTGCTAAGGACATCTTGAGAGCTCAAAAATGAAAGTTTCACAACCACTTTTTCATAGAGTCTAGAGATAGCACCAATCAGATCAGCTGAAACACCAACTTGAGTGAGTCTCTCACTTAGAGATTTCCTAAGCACCTTATCAAAGGCCTTCCTGAAATCAATAAATGCAACATAGAGAGCTCTCCCAACACCTTTGGATTTCCACCACAAAACATGGAGTACCAATAGATGGTCCAAAGTACTAAAGCCTGATGTGAAACCCGCTTGGCACTTAGCTCGAATTCTATGCTTTTCAGCCCAAGTACTCAACCTAGACTCCAAAATTCGACCGTACAACTTGGCAAAGATACTACCCACTAGAATGGTACGGTAATTGGTGACAATAGCTCTCTGACCAGACTTGTGAATAGGAACTACCTTCTCGAAGCACCATCTATTAGGAAAGCCACACCTGATGGCCTCATTCAAGAGAGAAGTGAGTACTGAAATCAGATGGCTACCACCCCACTTCAGAAGTTCAACACATAGTCCATCAAGGTCTTCAGCCTTACCATTGGCCAACTTCTTCAATTGGTAGTGGACATCAGCTTCAGAGATGGTGAGAGCAGATCCAAGGCAAGGTGCCATGCTTGGAGCATCTGGGAAAAAGTACAGATCCTTTACATATTCACAAAGCTCATTCACATCCAGCGATGGAGATGGATATCTGATGGTTACCTTCTGCCAAAAAGCCATAGGATTGCTCCTCAATTCAATGCTCAACTCAACCCCCTTGAGTCTCAAGAATGCTCGCTTCTTGCACTTCACCAACTTTCTATAAGAGACAAAAGCCTGATTTTGTGCAATCTGATCAAGAGACCTATCCATAGCTTTCATCCTTGCCATTTTACAGTCAGCATCAAACCACCGATTGCAAGGGAGACCAAGTCTCTTCCAGTGAGAACCTCGTGGAAATAGAGTTGTTGATGTAGATTGAAGAAGCTCAATCAACTGATCACTACGTTGTTGAAAATCAGAACTCCACTCCATAGAGCTCAATTTCTCATGGATAGCTTGTTGGTACAAATCTCGCTTGTGAAAATCAAGACGGAGTTTCCCTCTAAAGGCATGGTCAATAGGTAATGTGGTTCTATTGAGGCAAGAAAGAAGGATGACACAAAATAAAGGTGCATGGTCAGATTCAGGTTGAGGATCTAAAACAACAAAATCTGAGACAATGTGTATATCACTAGGTGAGGTGAGCATATAATCTATAGTGCTGGATCCACCAAAAGCAAAGCATGTGCTCTTACAAGTTTCTGGAAATTGAGAAAGGCCATTCAAGATCTTCAAGCTACAATTGGTACCAAAGCTCAAAAAGTGCTCACTCATGGAGTTGGATATGAGATCTTTGGAAGAGAAGAGCGGGACCAAGCACTAGAATGATCTATCAAGCTATGGAAAGGGTCATTCTCAAGGTCACTAAACTCAGGAATTTGAGAGGTTTGGATCCTAGCATTGAAATCACCAAGAATAAGTACTGCACCTTTACTTTGAAATTCCAACACATCCTTTGTCAAGGAGTGGAAAGGCTGCATGGTGTTGAGAGATCCGCTTGAATAGATTGGTGATGTCAATGGGGCAAAGTAACAAACAGCAAGGAAGCAAGGTGTAGCAACTCCTCCAATCCTCAGCCATTGGTATTGTCCACTTGAGTCTTGGCCTATCAAAGAGACTGATTTTTCAAAACCAAATATGATGTAAGTAGCAATACCTCCAAAGCTCCTTCCTCTGTGTTGCCTCCGCTTGTTCCAAGTTGAACCAACAAGAATGAAACCTTCAATGTCTTGAATGGTTTTTCCTTCATGTTCCCATGTCTCCACAAGATTGATCAGATCAGCATCTTCCCACACAGGTTTAGTGCTTGAGTACTTGGTATGTGTGAGACAATGAACATTCCAAGACAACACTCTAAGGGTCTGGAATTGCTATGCGGTAGTTGAAAATTTCCTTTGTATGATCACAGCTCTATTGTCTCTCAAGAATGCAACAAAACCTGCTTGTTGAGCCTCCTTCACCTTTGCTAATTCTCCCTTCTTTGCTTGCCATTGGAGAGATGTGAGATCAGGATCCAACCAGATACGCCGGCCCTTCAGTATAGCCTTGTTTGCCATCACTGAATTCCTCTGAGTTTCTGAGCCAAACCTCACCAAAATGCTTCTTGGTTGTGCACCTTGTTGTCCCAATCTATATGCTTGCAAAATCTGAGGATCATGGACTCTCAAAGAATCAGTAAGAAACTCACACACTATGGCCTTGGTGTCTTCCTTCTCAGTCTCTGGCAAACCAGAAATCCTCAAGTTCTTCAATTTGACTTGTTGGTTCTCCTTCTCAACCTCATGCTCTTGCAAGTAAGAAATTTGAGCCACCTTAGTAGCTTCAGCATATGTCGCTCCAATGTCGCTCAAAAACATTCCACCTTGTGGCCCATGCAATCAGATCTGTATACCAACCAATAGATAGAGTGGCCCAGAAAGCTTGGTAGGGAAGTCTCTCATGCTCCATGGACCTCACCTTAGTGGCATATGTGAGCGCCAAGAACAAAGCTTCAGCCTCAAGCGGTAAAAATCCTGTTTCAGCAAGCAACAATACATAAGGAGTTTGAGTCCTCACTCCAAATTCATCACACAAAAACAATTTCTGAACTTTCTCCACCTTTTGCCACCATGTCTTCTTAGTACCTGGACCCCAAATCTGAGCACCATAGAGAACCACCGGCTGCACAAGAGATCTGAACAACACCTTCTTCAACTCCCATGTGGTAAGGTGAGCAAGTCTAGAGCGGTTCATGAGTGAATACAAAGCTCTAAAGCCTGCATTGATTCTCATCTTCACACAAGTAGACCAACTATAGTCATGAGAAAACTCAAGACCCAAGTACTTGTAAGAAGAAACCTGCTCCAATTGCTGTCCATCAAAAAAGAAAGGTGTGACACCTTTAGAACCCACCACAATGACCTTGGACTTGTCAAGGTTCACCTCCATCTTTGTTTGATTGCAAAACAAGAGAAGAGAATCCAACAACTTCTGTAAACTTTGTGGATTGGTAGAGAGGAGCACTACATCATCCGCATATAGTAGTGCATGTATCATCAAAGAGCCAACCTGTACACCTGTAGCTCCAGCTTCCATAAGCACCTTCTCTAGATCATCGATGAAGATTCCAAACAATGTTGGAGATAGAGAGCAACCTTGGATCACACCCATTGTGCTAAGGACATCTTGAGAGCTCAAAGATGAAAGTTTCACAACCACCTTCTCATAGAGTCTAGAGATAGCACCAATCAGATCAGCTGAAACACCAACTTGAGTGAGTCTCTCACTTAGAGATTTCCTAAGCACCTTATCAAAGGCCTTCTTGAAATCAATAAATGCAACATAGAGAGCTCTCCCAACACCTTTGGATTTCCACCACAAAACATGGAGTACCAATAGATGATCCAAAGTACTAAAGCCTGATCTGAAACCCGCTTGGCACTTAGCTCGAATTTTGTGCTTTTCAGCCCAAGAACTCAACCTAGACTCCAAAATTCGACCGTACAACTTGGCAAAGATACTACCCACTAGAATGGTACGGTAATTGGTGACAATATCTCTCTGACCAGACTTGTGAATAGGAACTACCTTCTTGAAGCACCATCTATCAGGAAAGCCACACCTAATGGCCTCATTCAAGAGAGAAGTGAGTACTGAAATCAGATGGCTACCACCCCACTTAAGTAGTTCAACACATAGTCCATCAAGGTCTTCGGCCTTACCATTGGCCAACTTCTTCAATTGGTACTGGACATCACCTTCAGAGATGGTGAGAGCAGATCCAAGGCAAGGTGCCATGCTTGGAGCATCAGGGTAAAAGTACAGATCCTTCACATATTCACAAAGCTCATTCACGTCCAGCGATGGAGATGGAGATCTGATGGTTACCTTCTGCCAAAAAGCCTTGGGATTGCTCCTCAATTCAACGCTCAACTCAACCCCCTTGAGTCTCAAGAACGCTCGCTTCTTGCACTTCACCAACTTTCTATAAGAGACAAAAGCTTGATTTTGTGCAATCTGATCAAGAGACCTATCCATAGCTTTGATCCTTGCCATTTTACAGTCAGCATCAAACCACCTATTGCAAGGGAGACCAAGTCTCTTCCTGTGAGAACCTCGTAGAAATAGAGTTGTTGATGTAGATTGAAGAAGTTCAACCAACTGATCACTACGTTGTTGAAAATCAGAACTCCACTCCATAGAGCTCAATTTCTCATGGATAGCTTGTCGATACAAATCTCGCTTGTGAAAATCAAGACGGAGTTTCCCTCTAAAGGCATGGTCAATAGGTAATGTGGTTCTATTGAGGCAAGAAAGAAGGATGACACAAGATAAAGGTGCATGGTCAGATTCAGGTTGAGGATCTAAAACAACAAAATCTGAGACAATGTGTATATCACTGGATGAGGTGAGCATATAATCTACAGTGCTGGATCCACCAGAAGCAAAGCATGTGCTCTTACAAGTTTCTGGAAATTGAGAAAGTCCATTCAAGATCTTCAAGCTACAATTGGTACCAAAGCTCAAAAAGTGCTCACTCATGGAGTTGGATATGAGATCTTTGGAAGAGCGGGACCAAGTACTAGAATGATCTATCAAGCTATGGAAAGGGTCATTCTCAAGGTCACTAAACTCAGGAATCTGAGAGGTTTGGATCCTAGCATTGAAATCACCAAGGATAAATACTGCACCTTTACTTTGAAATTCCAACACATCCTTTGTCAAGGAGTGGAAAGGCTGCATAGTGTTGAGAGATCTGCTTGAATAGATTGGTGATGTCAATGGGGCAAAGTAACAAACAGCAAGGAAGCAAGGTGTAGCAACTCCTCCAATCCTCAGCCATTGGTATTGTCCACTTGAGTCTTGACCTATCAAAAAGACTGATTTTTCAAAACCAAATCTGACGTAAGTAGCAATACCTCCAAAGCCCCTCCCTCTGTGCTGCCTCCGATTGTTCCAAGTTGAACCAACAAGAATGAAACCTTCAATGTCTTGAATGGTGTTTCCTTCATGTTCCCATGTCTCCACAAGATTGATCAGATCAGCATCATCCCACACAGGTTTAGCACTTGAGTACTTGGTATGTGTGAGACCATGAACATTCCAAAACAACACTCTAAGGGTTTGGAATTGCTATGCGGTAGTTGACAATTTCCTTTGGGTGATCACAGCTCTATTGTCTCTCAAGAATGCAACAAAACCTGCTTGTTGAGCCTCCTTCACTTTTGCTAATTCTCCCTTCTTTGCTTGCCATTGGAGAGGTGTGAGATCAGGGTCCAACCAAATACGTCGCCCCTTCAGTATAGCCTTGTTATCCATCACTGCATTCCTCTGAGTTTCTGAGCCAAACCTTACCAAAATGCTTCTTGGTTGTGCACCTTGTTGTCCCAATCTATATGCTTGCAAAATCTGAGGATCATGGACTCTCAAAGAATCAGCAATAAACTCACACACTATGGCCTTGGTGTCTTCCTTCTCAGTCTCTGGCAAACCTGAAATTCTCAAGTTCTTCATCCTGACCAATTGGTTCTCCTTCTCAACCTCATGCTCTTGCAAGCAAGAGATTTGAGTCACCTTAGTAGCTTCAGCATAAGACTTCATCTTCACTTCTAGTGTGTCCACAATCTGTTGGAGCCCTCCGCCTTGTGTAGCAATATCGTTGGCTTGTGCTCCCAAGGAAGCAACTTTCTCGGTAGCATCAACCATCTCCTTGGTTGATGTTAACAGAGAAATAGAACTCTTCTTGAGGTCTTGAATCTCTTGGTTGACTAGGTTCAAAGACTCTTTGACACTACTGATCTCAACCTTTACAAATTCCATATCAGTCATGAGAGTACTCATGCACTGGGACATAGGTGCCATGAAGCTTCTAAGGTCCTTGTGGAAATCATTTGCTTTCCTATACATTTCAGCTAATTGTTGTTGCTTCATGGCTATATCAGCAATGTCTTTCACCATCTTGGAATCCTCCATTGTGACAATCACTTATCACTCACAGTCAATCTGGAAGTTTTACTTCCAACACCAAAAATTTAGGATTTTCAAGTAGGCAGCACTACTGTCTTACAATTGTAAGCACTACTAGGCTGGTGTTGAAGTAAAGACCTTGAAAAGCTGATTCTAATGAGATAAGAATCATCTCATTTGAATATGTGAGTGCAAAGATACTCTCTTTCAAATTGGTAGTGCACAGAGATACCAAAGGCTGCGAAATTTGAGGTACCTAGAGCTTCTTATCTGTGACCTAACCTGTAGTAATCAATTTTCAGTCTCAAGGTCTGAGGGAGCTGATTCTAAATACACAAAGATCACTTCATTTGGATCATTGAGTACAAAGATACAATAGCTTGAATTTGCACTTCACAATGTTATGATGTCCAAAGAGTCACAGATTTCAAACTGTCACAACTTCCTTATCTGACCTTCAATATCTACAAATCAGACCTCAATAGAAACCTTGCACAATGCTCGTTCTATTGCCACAAAAACCACTTGATTTGGACCTATAAGTACAGGGAAATCCTCTTTCACATGTGAAGATTTTAACACCAAGTAGTTGCAAGTGCTACAGTGAAACAAATGGTCATATCATCTGCGTTGGATATCCAAATCTTTCAAGTATGAACTCAATAGAAAGCTTATGACCATGTGGTTCTTATGATACAAGAATCACTTGAATTGGATCTATGAGTGAGGAGAACTTGCACTGCAAAGTTGGTACTCCAAACACCAAGATGCACGAGATGTGACAGAATGAGAATTACCACCACTATTTGCTCAGACCTCCATGTGCTGCGAGCTTGGCCTTGAAACAGAGCTTGTAACTCACAGATTTTGATGCAGTAATTTTCACTGGATTTGCACTTGTGACCCCATAGCAATAGCCTTCCCAATTCTCGCACAATAACAAGGACTACTCAAAATTGTCTCAGAATTGAAAAATTCAGATCTCCTTGAGTATTGATCCAAAATGGACAAGCTTTACTTTGAAGGAAAGCTCTTAGTATAGAGCTTCCAATGAGACTCCAATCACTCCATTTGCTTAAGTGTTGGCAGAGATACAGTCAATCGAATTTATAGTCCAAACCCTAAAATCTGCCAAAGATGACAGAATTCGAATCCTTGTAACTCTCTGCACAGTTGTGGGTTTTTAGCATTCTTGCACTCAATCGAAAGAGCTGTTCAAGGCGCATCCATTGCCACAAAAATCACTCCATTTGGACTCCTGATGATGAAGAAACGATCTCTTAAGTATTGAACCTCTGTCAGAAAATTCAAGCACTCATAACTTTCGCCACAAAGCTCAGAATGGTGCAATCTTGGTGTCCATAGAAAGCTCTTGCCAAGGCGCTCCAAACAAGACCAAAATCGAAAGATTTAGATTAGCAAGTGCTGAGATATGACTATCTGAATTTTCGGGAAAATCTCCTCTCTCAAACTTTCGAAAATCTCTCACAATTTGCAAAGTCGCATGGAGTTACTACCTTCCAAATTTGCAATGCTTCCATACTACCTTCCAAATTTGCAATGCTTAGAGCTACCAAAGGCTGCGAAATTTGAGGTATCTAAAGCTGATAATCTGTCCTCTAACCTTAAGCAATGAATTTCCAATGTAAAGGTCTGAGTCAGTTAATTCTAATGACACAAAGATCACTTCATTTGGAGAGAGACCAGTTTCCATGAGTAATCTCTCCAGATCATCGATGAAGATTCCAAATAGAGTTGGAGATAGAGAGCAACCTTGAATCACACCCATTGTGCTAAGGACATCTTGAGAGCTCAAAGATGAAAGTTTCACTACCACTTTCTCATAGAGTCTAGAGATAGCATCAATATTTCATTGTTTCATTGTTTCAATCAGATTAGCTGAAACACCAACTTGAGTGAGTCTCTCACTTAGAGATTTCCTAGGCACCTTATCAAAGGCCTTCTTGAAATCAATAAATGCAACATAGAGAGCTCGCCCACCACCTTTGGATTTCCACCACAAAACATGGAGTACCAATAGATGATCCAAAGTACTAAAGCCTGATCTGAAACCCGCTTGGCACTTAGCTCGAATTCTATGCTTTTCAACCCAAGTACTCAACCTAGACTCCAAAATTCGACCATACAACTTGGCAAAGATACTACCCACTAGAATGGTACGGTAATTGGTGACAATATCTCTCTGACCAGACTTGTGAATAGGAACTACCTTCTTGAAGCACCATCTATTAGGAAAGCCACACCTGATGGCCTCATTCAAGAGAGAAGTGAGTACTGAAATCAGATGGCTACCACCCCACTTCAGAAGTTCAACACATAGTCCATCAAGGTCTTCAGCCTTACCATTGGCCAACTTCTTCAATTGGTAGTGGACATCAGCTTCAGAGATGGTGAGAGCAGATCCAAGGCAAGGTGCTATGCTTGGAGCATTTGGGAAAAAGTACAAATCCTTCACATAGTCACAAAGCTCATTCAGTTCCAGCGATGGAGATGGAGATCTGATGGTTCTTCCAGAAAGCCTTGGGATTGCTCCTCAATTCAACTCTCAACTCAACCCCTTTGAGTCTCAGAAATGCTCGCTTTTTGCACTTCACCAACTTTCTATATGAAACAAAGACTTGATTTCGAAACAATGAAACAATGAAATATAAAGCCCGAAAGACCCAAAGAGTCAAAAGGCTGGAAACACAATACAAAACACATGAAATGTGAGCCTAGGCAAGGGCCTAGGGCATCTGACCAATCTGTAACAAATTGGTCTGATGTAAACTAACCTCGGTCATGTACTTCCCTAACGCTAAAGCTTCAACTTGTAAGAGAGTTGAGAAATCACTACAAGTAATCTGATGTCTAACTCTAATCTGCATGTAACAAGGGCAAACAATCAACACATGATGCTCATCCTCAACTTTGCTCATAATACACAATTTGCAAAGTCGCATGGAGTGATCTATCTGCTGCCAACGTCCTTGTTCTACTTCTAGTCTATGAGAACTAGTTCTATATTGAGCGATAACATGTCTAAGTGAAATAGAAATCCTAGCCAAGAGATAATCTTGCTCACAATACACCAACATAGGATTTACAAATTGCTGATAGAACACCATCTTGGTACCGGGCTGCTGCCATAAATGAAGTAAAAACTGCTCCTTGATCACCTCTCGTAGTGCAATAGGCTCCAACTTCCAATGTCGCTCACAAATATTCCACCTGGTGGCCCATGCAACCAGATCTGTATACCAACCGACAGATAGAGTGGCACAAAAAGCTTGGTAGGGAAGTCTCTCATGCTCCACGGACCTCACCTTAGTGGCATATGTGATAGCTAAAAACAAAGCTTCAGCCTCAAGAGGCAAAAACCCGGTTTCAGCAAGCATCAATACATAAGGAGTTTGAGTCCTCACCCCAAGTTCATCACACAAAAACAATTTTTGAACTTTCTCTACCTTTTGCCACCATGTCTTCTTAGTACTTGGACCCCAAATCTGAGCACCATAGAGAACCACCGGCTGCACAAGAGATCTGAACAACACCTTCTTCAACTCCCATGTGGTAAGGTGAGCAAGTCTAGAGCGATTCATGAGTGAATACAAAGCTCTAAAGCCTGCATTGATTCTCATCTTCACACAAGTGGTCTGGACCAACTATAGTCATGAGAAAAATCAAGGCCCAAGTACTTGTAAGAAGAAACCTGGTCCAATTGCTGTCCGTCAAAAAAGAAAGGTGTGACACCTTTAGAACCCACCACAATCACCTTGGACTTGTCAAGGTTCACCTCCATCTTTGTTTGATTGCAAAACAAGAGAAGAGAATCCAACAACTTCTGTAAACTTTGTGGATTGGGTGAGAGGAGCACTACATCATCCGCATACAGTAGTGCATGTATCATCAAAGAGCCAACTTGTACACCTGTAGCTCCAGCTTCCATAAGCACCCTCTCTAGATCATCGATGAAGATTCCAAACAATGTTGGGGATAGAGAGCAACCTTGAATCACACCCATTGTGCTAAGGACATCTTGAGAGCTCAAAGATGAAAGTTTCACAACCACCTTCTCATAGAGTCTAGAGATAGCACCAATCATATCGGCTGAAACACCAACTTCCATGAGTCTCTCACTTAATGATTTCCTAAGCACCTTATCAAAGGCCTTCCTGAAATCAATAAATGCAACATAGAGAGCTCTCCCAAAACCTTTAGATTTCCACCACAAAACATGGAGTACCAATAGATGATCCAAGGTACTAAAGCCTGATCTGAAACCCGCTTGGCACTTAGCTCAAATTTTGTACTTTTCAGCCCAAGTACTCAATCTAGTCTCCAAAATTCGACCGTACAACTTGGCAAAGATACTACCCACTAGAATGGTACGGTAATTGGTGACAATATCTCTTTGACCAGACTTGTGAATAGGAACAACCTTCTTGAAGCACCATCTATCAAGAAAGCCACACCTGATGGCCTCATTCAAGAGAGAAGTGAGTACTGAAATCAGATGGCTACCACCCCACTTAAGTAGTTCAACACATAGTCCATCAAGGTCTTCAGCCTTACCATTCGCCAACTTCTTCAATTGGTATTGGACATCAGCTTCAGAGATGGTGAGAGCAGATCCAAGGCAAGGTGCCATGCTTGGAGCATCAGGGAAAAAATATGATCAAGAGACCTATCCATAGCTTTGATCCTTGCCATTTTGCAATCAGCATCATACCACCTATTGCAAGAGAGACCAAGTCTCTTCCTGTGGGAGCCTCTTGGAAACATAGAAGTAGATGTAGATTGAAGAAGTTCAACCAACTGATCACTACGTTGTTGAAAATCAGAACTCCAATCCATAGAACTCAATTTCTCTTGGATAGCTTGTTGGTACAAGTCTCTCTTGTGAAAATCTAGATGAAGTTTGCCTCTAAAAGCATGCTCTATAGGTAATGTGGTTCTATTGAGGCAAGGAAGAAGGATGGTACAAGATAGAGGTGCATGGTCTGATTCGGGTTGAGGATCTAAAATAGCAAAATCTGAGACAAGATGGATATCATTAGCTGAAGTGAGCATATAAACTATGGTGCTTGATCCACCAGAGGCAAAGCATGTGCTTTTACAAGTTTCTAGAAATCAAGAAAGGCCATTCAAGATCTTCAAGCTACAATTGTGTGATGAACTTGGAGTGAGGACTCAAACTCCTTATGTATTGTTGCTTGCTGAAACACGGTTTTTACCGCTTGAGGCTGAAGCTTTGTTCTTGGCTCTCACATATGCCACTAAGGTGAGATCCATGGAGCATGAGAGACTTCCCTACCAAGCTTTTTGTGCCACTCTATCTATTGGTTGGTATACAGATCTGATTGCATGGGCCACAAGGTGGAATGTTTCTGAGCGACATTGGAAGTTGGAGCCTATTGCACTTCGAGAGGTGATCAAGGAGCAGTTCTTACTTTGCTTATGGTAGCAACCCAGTACCAAGATGGTGTTCTATCAGCAGTTTGTAAATCCTATGTTGGTGTATTGTGAGCAAGATTATCTCTTGGCTAGGATTTCTAGTTCATTGAGACATGTTATTGCTGAATATAGAACTAGTTCTCATAGACTAGAAGTAGAACAAGAACGTTGGCAGCAGATAGAGCACTCCATGCGACTTTGCAAATTGTGTATTATGAGCAAAGTTGAGGATGAGCATCATGTGTTTGTTGATTGCCCTTGTTACATGCAGATTAGAGTTAGACATCAATGATAATGAAATGAAATACCTATTGAAGAAGTTGTGAAGAAATCTGATGTTTTACAGATTTCGAAATCAGTCACACAGCTATGAAATCTGTAGTACCTATTGAAGAAGTTGGCCAATGGTAAGGCTGAAGAGCTTGATGGACTATGTGTTGAACTACTTAAGTGGGGTGGTAGCCGTCGGATTTCAGTACTCACTTCTCTCTTGAATGAGGCCATCAGGTGTGGTTTTCATGATAGATGGTGCTTCAAGAAGGTTGTTCCAATTCACAAGGCTAGTCAAAGAGATATTGTCACCAATTAATGTACCATTCTAGTGGGAAGTATCTTTGCCAAGTTGTACGGTCAAATTTTGGAGTCTAAGTTGAGTACTTGGCCTGAAAAGCACATAATTTGAGCTAAGTCCCAAGCGGGTTTCAGATCAGGCTTTAGTACTTTGGATCATCTATTGGTACTCCATGTTTTGTGGTGGAAATCCAAAGGTGTTGGGAGAGCTCTCTATGTTGCATTTATTGATTTCAGGAAGGCCTTTGATAAGGTGCTTAGGAAATCATGAAGTGAGAGACTCATGGAAGTTGGTGTTTCAGCCGATCTGATTGGTGCTATCTCTAGACTCTATGAGAAGGTGGTTGTGAAACTTTCATCTTTGAGCTCTCAAGATGTCCTTAGCACAATGGGTGTGATTCAAGGTTGCTCTCTATCCCCAACATTGTTTGGAATCTTCATCGATGATCTAGAGAGGGTGCTTATGGAAGCTGGAGACTTGGTCAATGAGAGAGCTTTTTCAAGAGTGTGAGAGAGAAGAGATTTCCCGAAAATTTGGCATGTCATTTCTCAACACTTTTATTTCTCAAAGCCAAATCTGACGTAAGTAGCAATACCTCCAAAGCCCCTTCCTTTGTGTTGTCTCCGCTTGTTCCAGGTTCAACCAACAAGAGTGAATCCTTCAATGTCTTGAATGGTGTTTCCTTCATGTTCCCATGTCTCCACAAGATTGATTAGATCAGCATCATCCCACAAAGGCTTAGCGCTGGAGTACTTGGTATGTGTGAGCCCATGAACATTCCAAAACAGAACTCTAAAGGTCTGGAATTGCTATGCAGTAGCTGATAATTTCTTTTGAGTAATCACAGCTCTATTATCTCTCAAGAATGCAACAAAACCTGCTTGTTGAGCCTCCTTCACTTTTGACTCTCAAAGAATCAGCAATAAACTCACACACTATGGCCTTGGTGTCTTCCTTCTCAATCTCAGGCAAACCTGAAATCCTCAAGTTCTTCATTCTCACCAATTGGTTCTCCTTCTCAACCTCATGCTCTTGCAAGTAAGAGATTTGGGCCACTTTCGTAGCTTCAGCATATGACTTCATCTTGACCTCTAATGTGTCAACCATCTCTTGCAGCCCTCCATTTTGTGAAGCAATGTTGGTGGCTTGTGCTCCCAAGGAAGCAACCTTCTCAGTAGCATCCACCATACCCTTGGTGGAGTCTAACATCAAATTGCTACTCTTCTTGAGTTCTTGGATATCTACGGTGATCGAATTCAGAGATTCTTTCACAGTCAAGACATCAACTCTTACGGTTTGCAAATTTGCCATAAGAGTGTTCATGCATTGAGACATGGGGGCAAAAAAGCTCTTGAGTTCCTTGTGGAAGTCATTTGCTTTTCTATATATTTCAGCAAGTTGTTGCTGTTTTGAAGCTATCTCAGCAATGTCTTGCATCATCTTGGAAGCTTCCATTCTAAAAGTTCTAACAAATACTATGAGAATGTATCATCTGATTCACTCACACTCTGTGAACACCAATAGCTCTACACCAAAAATCAACTCCTTTGGACTTGTAAATCAAAAGTTACATACTTTTGAATTTGACAAATTTCTTACATGAAAATTTTGAAATCCTATAGATTTCAAAAATTCATAAACTTGGCTATAGTACTTTAAAATCTTCAATAGAAGACTCAATCAAAAGCTCTTGAGAAATTCTATCCAATGAATCAAAAATGAGGTCATTTGAGCCAATAGACATGAAGTTATGGCCTCTAGAGTTCTCTATGGTAAACTTCTAAACCTCATTGAATCACAGAATTCAAATGCTCATAACTGCAAGCACAAAGCTTCAAATTCTATGAAATTAATTTCAATCAATAGCTCTTGACAAGATGCTTCTAATGAGTCCAAGATCACCTCATTTGAAGATGTGAGTCCAAAGTTCCAGCCTCTGAAAGTTGCAGATTTGAGCACCACCAACCGCACAAGAACACAGATTGATGAATTTCGAAACTTCTTCCACTGAACTCCAACTTCAGCAAGGAGGAATTCAAAAGAAAGCACTCTCACAGCTGTTTCCAATGAGTCCAAGATTGAAAGATTTGGACATGGAACCAAAAAGTTACAAGGTGTTGAAAATTGAGCTCAAACCCTAAAATCTCCGAGAGATGGCAGAATTCGAATCTTCATAAATTTCTTTGTGTATGTGCTCTGCAAGCCAGCCTAGGATCAATCGAAAGAGCTTCCAGAGGCGCTTCCAGTGCCACAAAAATCACTCCATTTGGACACCATATGATGAAGATTCGAACTCTCAAGTCTAGCTCCTATGTCATAAATTTCAATCACTCATAACGTTTCGCAAAAAGCTCAGAATGACACAATCTTGGTGGTTATGGAAAGGTCTTGGCGAGGCGCTTTGAACAAAACCAAAATCGCAATGTTTGGACATGTTTGTAGGGAGATATGGCTTCTCAAACTTTCGGGACTCCTCTCCTCTCAAACTTTCGAAACTCCACTCAAAAACCTCCAATGTCGCTCACAAACAGTTGATCAAATAGATCATCCATGCAAGGTAAGGGGTATTTGTTCTTCACTATTTGCTGATTGAGACCCCGATAGTCAATGCACATGCGCATTGTACCATCTTTCTTCTTCACAAACAAGACCGAAGCCCCATATGGTGATACGTTGGGTTAGATGAACCCTTTCTATAGCATATCCTTAATTTGATTCTTGCACTCCTCCAACTCATGAGGCGATAGGCGATATGGGGCCTTACAGGGCGGTGTCTTCTCCGGGAGTGTCTCAATTTTATAATCTACTCTCCTTTTGGTGGTAATCCTGAGGGTAGATCATCAGGAAAGACATCTTGAAACTCATTTACGACATCCTTCAATTCTCAGGAATTTGTCCCTTGAGTTGTGCACTCTGGACTTCTCTTATTAGACCCATGAAACACCTATCAGTCTTATAGATAGCTATTGTCCCTATGACATAGAGAAGCAATTCTTGCCTATGTGATTTTTCTTTAACCCCAATGATCGACCATTGGTGGGTTCTCACTACTTTCTTCCTCCAAGCTACGATAGGGTTGTAATGCTCCATCCATGGCATACCTAAGATTGCATCATAACGAGCTAATTGTATCACTCACCACTCAATTGCTTCTTGATGTTTTCCTACAGAGAGTGTCACCCGCCTGGGTAATGGTTCAATCCTCTCTGTTTGTCCGTTAGGTAACTCTACTTCTTCACTCTCATCTCTCTCTAGATCCATTCCCAATCTTATTGTAATAGAGCAAGACAAGAAATTCTCTGTGGCTCCTGGATCTATTAACACTCTCACTAGATTGCCTTCTATGACCCCATTTACTACAATCAATTATGAGGTTACCTTTTGGTACCTTTGTGCGCTCGTCTTCTTCCTTCCCTCACTTTTTTGCTTCCTTATTGAGCCAATAAGGCAGTGAGGTACATTTACTGGCGATCTTTGTTTTCCAAAGTGATTTCCACCTCCTTCTCTTCAATGCATCTCTCCATATTGTTCAAAGATTGCATGTATGAAGGTCAAGGGCCTTTGGGAAGTCAAGCGCGACAGTTGGTAGATATATGCCTAATACGACCACAATTGTAACAATGACGTTGTTCTCCTCGTGGGACTCCATTTCTCTATTCTTCTACCCGTCCCCGTTCTCCTTAAAACGGTCGTGCTCCTTGGTCTCGAAACCAAAGGTTGCCCAGTTCTATCGGTACTGGTCCATCCATGGGTGATATTTGTGCCCAATAATGTTGAGGTGGAACTACTCCTTCACCTCCACTTAATGCTCTTGCTATTCTTTGAGTGCAAGCAATGGCTTCAAATACCGTGCAAGGATTTTGTACCATGACTTCTTGGCGAATCCACTCCTTCAACCCTCATTTGAAATTGTTGAGAGCCTCTACTAGACTCATGTTGGTTATTGCGACTTGTAGATCCAAAAATGCCTCCACATACTCTTGTATGTTGTTTTTCTATTTCAATCTCCATAGTCGGATTCGGGCCATCTGCACAAAATCCACTGATTGGAAATTCTTTAGCAATCCTTCTTGCATTGCTGTCCATGTGACCTCCCTTCTCTCGGCCAATGTGGATCATTCCCAAGCGTCGTACCATGTGAGGGCTTTATCGATCAAGTACCCACATGCAAACACGCCTGCATCATGCTTGGTGATCTCTGCTGCCAAGTTGTATAGTTAAATTTTGGAGTCTAGGTTGAGCACTTTGGCTGAAAAGCACAAAATTTGAGCTAAGTGCCAAGGTGGTTTCAGATCAGGCTTTAGTACTTTGGATCACCTATTGGTACTCCATGTTTTGTGGAGGAAATCCAAGGGTGTTGGGAGAGCTCTCTATGTTTCCTTTATTGATTTCAAAAAGACCTTCGATAAGGTGCTCAAGAAATCTCTAAGTGAGAGACTCATTGAAGTGGGTGTTTCAACTGATCTGATTGGTGCTATCTCTAGACTCTATGAGAAAGTGATTGTGAAACTTTCATCTTTGAGCTCTCAAGATGTCCTTAGCACAATGGGTGTGATTCAAGGCTGCTCTCTATCTCCAACTCTGTTTCGAATCTTCATCGATGATCTAGAGAGTCTACTCATGGAAGCCAGAGCTACAAGTGTATAGGTTGGCTCTTTGATGATACATGCACTCCTTTATGCAGATGATGTAGTGCTTCTCTCCACAAATCTACAAAGTTTACAGAAGCTGTTGGATTCTCTACTTTGCTTTTGCAATCAAACAAAGATAGAGGTGAACCTTGACAAGTCCAAGGTGATTGTGGTGGGTTCTAAAGGTGTCACACCTTTCTTTTTTGATGGACAACAATTGGAGCAGGTTTCTTCTTATAAGTACTTGGCCTTGAGTTTTCTCATGACTATAGTTGGTCTACTTGTGTGAAGATGAGAATCAATGCAAGTTTTAGAGCTTTGTATTCACTCATGAATTGAACAATGAAATATAAAGCCCGAAAGACCCAAAGAGTCAAAAGGCTGGAAACACAATACAAAACACATGAAATTGCTCTAGACTTGCTCATCTTACCACATGGGAGTTGAAGAAGGTGTTGTTCAGATCTCTTGTGCAGCCAGTGGTTCTCTATGGTACTCAGATTTGGGGTCCTGGTACTAAGAAGACATGGTGGCAAAAGGTGGAGAAAATTCAGAAATTGTTTTTGTGTGATGAACTTGGAGTGAGGACTCAAACTCCTTATGTATTGCCTCTTGCTGAAACAAGGTTTTTGCCTCTTGAGGCTGAAGCTTTGTTATTGGCTCTCACATATGCCACTTAGGTGAGGTCCATGGAGCATGAGAGACTTCTCTACCAAGCTTTCTTTGAACTCCTGGTTGCTGAAGTTGGAGTTCTGTGGAAGAAGTTTCGAAATTCATCAATTTGTGTTCTTGTGCGGTTGGTGGTGCTCAAATCTGCAACTTTCAGAGGCTGGAACTTTGGACTCACATCTTCAAATGAGGTGATCTTGGACTCATTAGAAGCATCTTGTCAAGAGCTATTGATTGAAATTCATTTCATAGAATTTGAAGCTTTGTGCTTGCAGTTATCAGCATTTGAATTCTTTGATTCAATGAGGTTTAGAAGTTTACCATAGAGAACTCTAGAGGCCATAACTTCATGTCTATTGGCTCAAATGACCTCATTTTTGATTCATTGGATAGAATTTCTCAAGAGCTTTTGATTGAGTCATCTATTGTAGATTTTCAAGTACTGTAGCTAAGGTTATGAATTTTCGAAATCTGTAGGATTTCAAAATTTTCATGTAGGAAAAACTCAAATTCAAAAGTTTATAACTTTTGATTTACAAGTCCAAAGGAGTTGATTTTTGGTGTAGAGCTATCGGTGTTCACAGAGTGTGAGTGAACCAGAGGATACATTCTCATAGTATCTGTTAGAAATTTTAGAATGGAAGCTTCCAAGATGATGCAAGACATTGCTGAGATAGCTTCAAAACAGCAACAGCTTGCTGAAATGTATAGAAAAGCAAATGACTTCCACAAGAAACTCAAGAGCTTTTTTGCCCCCATGTCTCAATGCATGAACACTCTTATGGCAGATTTGCAAACCGTAAGAGTTGATGTCTTGACTGTGAAAGAATCTCTGAATTTGATCACCGTAGATATCCAAGAACTCAAGAAGAGTAGCAATTTGATGTTAGACTCCACCAAGGGTATGGTGGATGCTACTGAGAAGGTTGCTTCCTTGGGAGCACAAGCCACCAACATTGCTTCACAAAATGGAGGGTTGCAAGAGATGGTTGACACATTAGAGGTCAAGATGAAGTCATATGCTGAAGCTACGAAGGTGGCTCAAATCTCTTACTTGCAAGAGCATGAGGTTGAGAAGGAGAACCAATTGGTGAGAATGAAGAACTTGAGGATTTCAGGTTTGCCTGAGATTGAGAAGGAAAACACCAAGGCCATAGTGTGTGAGTTTATTGCTGATTCTTTGAGAGTCCATGATCCTCAGATTTTGCAAGCATATAGATTGGGACAACAAGGTGCACAACCAAGAAGCATTTTGGTGAGGTTTGGCTCAGAAACTCAAAGGAATGCAGTGATGGGGAACAAAGCTATACTAAAGGGGCGGCGTATCTGGTTGGACCCTGATCTCACACCTCTCCAATGGCAAGCAAAGAAGGGAGAATTAGCAAAAGTGAAGGAGGCTCAACAAGGAGGTTTTGTTGCATTCTTGAGAGATAATAGAGCTGTGATTACTCAAAAGAAATTGTCAGCTATTGCATAGCAATTCCAGACCTTTAGAGTACTGTTTTGGAATGTTCATGGGCTCACACATACCAAGTACTCCAGCGCTAAGCCTTTGTGGGATGATGCTGATCTGATCAATCTTGTGGAGACATGGGAACATGAAGGAAACACCATTCAAGACATTGAAGGATTCACTCTTGTTGGTTGAACCTGGAACAAGCGGAGACAACACAAAGGAAGGGACTTTGGAGGTATTGCTACTTACGTCAGATTTGGCTTTGAGAAATCAGTCTCTTTGATAGGTCAAGATTCAAGTGGACAATACCATTGGCTGAGGATTGGACGAGTTGCCACACCTTGCTTCATTGCTGTTTGTTACTTTGCCCCGTTGACATCACCAATCTATTCAAGTGGACTTCTCAACACCATGCAGCCTTTCCATTCCTTGACGAAGGATGTGTTAGAGTTTCAAAGTAAAGGTGCAGTCCTTGTTCTTGGTGATTTCAATGCTAGGATCCAAGCCTCTCAGATCCCTGACTTGAGTGACCTTGAGAATGATCCTTTCCACAGCTTGATAGACCATTCTAGTGCTTGGTCACGCTCTTCCAAAGATCCTATGTCCAATTCCATGAGTGAGCACTTTTTGAGCTTTGGTGCCAATTGTAGCTTGAAGATCTTGAATGGCCTTTCTCAATTTCCAAAAACTTGTAAAAGCACATGCTTTGCCTCAGGTGGATCAAGCATCATAGATTATATGCTCACTTCAGCTAATGATATCCATCTTGTCTCAGATTTTGCTGTTTTAGATCCTCAACCAGAATCAGACCATGCACCTCTATCCTGTACCATCCTTTTTCCTTGCCTCAATAGAACCACATTACCTATAGACCATGCTTTTAGAAGCAAACTTTGTCTAGATTTTCACAAGAGAGACTTGTACCAACAAGCTATCCAAGAGAAATTGAGTTCTATGGAGTGGAGTTCTGATTTTCAACAACGTAGTGATCAATTGATTGAACTTCTTCAATCTACATCAACTTCTTCGTTTCCAAGAGGCTCCCACAGGAAGAGACTTGGTCTCCCTTGCAATAGATGGTATGATGCTGATTGCAAAATGGCAAGGATCAAAGCTATGGATAGATCTCTTGATCAGATTGCGCAAAATCAAGCTTTTGTTTTATATAGAAAGTTGGTGAGTGCAAAAAGCGGGCATTTCTAAGACTCAAAGGAGTTGAGTTGAGCATTGAATTGAGGAGCAATCCCAAGGCTTTCTGGAAGAAAGTAACCATCAGATCTCCATCTCCATTGCTGGACCTGAATGAGCTTTGTGACTATGTGAAGGATTTGTACTTTTTCCCAAATGCTCCAAGCATGGCACCTTGCCTTGGATCTGCTCTCACCATCTCTGAAGCTGATGTCAAGTACCAATTGAAGAAGTTGGCCAATGGTAAGGCTGAAGACCTTGATGGACTATGTGTTGAACTTCTGAAGTGGGGCGGTAGCCAACTGATTTCAACACTCACTTCTCATTTGAATGAGGCAATCAAGTGTGGCTTTCCGGATAGATGGTGCTTCAAGAAGGTAGTTCCTATTCACAAGTCTGGCCAAAGAGATGTTGTCACCAATTACCGTACCATACTTGTTGGTAGTGTCTTTGCCAAGTTGTTTGGTCAATTTTGGAGTCAAGGTTGAGCACTTGGGCTGAAAAGCACAAAATTTGAGCTAAGTGCCAAGCTGGTTTCAGATTAGGCTTTAGTACTTTGGACCACCTATTGGTACTTCATGTTTTGTGGTGCAAATCCAAGGGGGTTGGGAGAGCTCTCTATGTTGCCTTTATTGATTTCAGGAAGGCCTTTGATAAGGTGCTCAGGAAATCTCTAAGTGAGAGACTCATTGAAGTGGGTGTTTCAGCTGATCTGATTGGTGCTATCTCTAGACTCTATGAGAAAGTGATTGTGAAACTTTCATCTTTGAGCTCTCAAGATGTCCTTAGCACAATGGGTGTGATCCAAGGCTGCTCTCTGTCTCCAACTCTGTTCGGAATCTTCATCGATGATCTAGAGAGTCTACTCATGGAAGCTGGAGCTACAGGTGTACAGGTTGGCTCTTTGATGATACATGCACTCCTTTATGCAGATGATGTAGTGCTTCTCTCCACAAATCCACAGAGTTTACAGAAGCTGTTGGATTCTCTACTTTGCTTTTGCAATCAAACAAAGATGGAGGTGAACCTTGACAAGTCCAAGGTCATTGTGGTGGGTTCTAAAGGTGTCACACCTTTCTTTTTTGATGGACAGCAATTGGAGCAGGTTTCTTCTTATAAGTACTTGGGCCTTGAGTTTTCTCATGACTATAGTTGGTCTACTTGTGTGAAGATGAGAATCAATGCAGGCTTTAGAGCTTTGTATTCACTCATGAACCGCAGTAGACTTGCTCACCTCACCACATGGGAGTTGAAGAAGGTGCTGTTCAGATCTCTTGTGCAGCCGGTGGTTCTCTATGGTGCTCAGATTTGGGGTCCAGGTACTAAGAAGACATGGTGGCAAAAGGTGGAGAAAGTTCAGAAATTGTTTTTGTGTGATGAACTTGGGGTGAGGACTCAAACTCCTTATGTATTCCTGCTTGCTGAAACAGGATTTTTACCTCTTGAGGCTGAAGCTTTATTTTTAGCTATCACATATGCCACTAAGGTGAGGTCCATGGAGCATGAGAGACTTCCCTACCAAGCTTTTTGTGCCACTCTATCTGTCGGTTGGTATACAGATCTGATTGCATGGGCCACAAGGTGGAATGTTTCTAAGCGACATTGGAGATTGGAGCCTATTGCACTTCGAGAGGTGATCAAGGAGCAGTTTTTACTTCGCTTATGGCAGCAACCCGGTACCAAGATGGTGTTCTATCAGCAGTTTGTAAATCCTATGTTGGTGTATTGTGAGCAAGATTATCTCTTGGCTAGGATTTCTATTTCATTGAGACATGTTATCGCTCAATATAGAACTAGTTCTCATAGACTAGAAGTAGAACAAGGACGTTGGCAGCAGATAGAGCACTCCATGCGACTTTGCAAATTGTGTATTATGAGCAAAGTTGAGGATGAGCATCATGTGTTTGTTGATTGCCCTTGTTACATGCAGATTAGAGTTAGACATCAGATTACTTGCAGTGACTTCTCAACTCTCTTACAGGTTGAAGCTTTAGCATTAGGGAAGTACATGACAGAAGTTACTTTACATCGGACCAATTTGTTACAAATTGGTCCGATGGCCTAGGCCCTTGCCTAGGCTCACATTTCATGTGTTTTGTATTATGTTTCCAGCCTTTTGACTCTTTGGGTCTTTCGGGCTTTATATTTCATTGTTTCATTGTTTCATTGTTGGAGACCTCCGCCTTGTGTAGCAATATCGTTGGCTTGTGCTCCCAAGGAAGCAACTTTCTCGGTAGCATCAACCATCCCCTTGGTTGATGTTAACAAAGAAATAGAACTCTTCTTGAGGTCTTGAATCTCTTGGTTGACTAGGTTCAAAGACTCTTTGACACTACTGATCTCAACCTTTACAAATTCCATATCAGTCATGAGAGTACTCATGCACTGGGACATAGGTGCCATGAAGCTTCTAAGGTCCTTGTGGAAATCATTTGCTTTCCTATACATTTCAGCTAATTGTTGTTGCTTCATGGCTATATCAGCAATGTCTTTCACCATCTTGGACTCCTCCATTGTGACAATCACTTATCACTCACAGTCAATTTGGAAGTTTTACTTCCAACACCAAAAATTTAGGATTTTCAAGTAGGTAGCACTATTGTTTTACAATTGTAAGCACTACTAGGCTGGTGTTGAAGTAAAGACCTTGAAAAGCTGATTCTAATGAGATAAGAATCATCTCATTTGAATATGTGAGTGCAAAGATACTCTCTTTCAAATTGGCAGTGCACAGAGATACCAAAGGCTGCGAAAATTTGAGGTACTTAGAGCTTCTAATCTGTGACCTAACCTGTAGTAATCAATTTTCAGTCTCAAGGTCTGAGGGAGCTGATTCTTAATACACAAAGATCACTTCATTTGGATCATTGAGTACAAAGATACAATAGCTTGAATTTGCACTTCACAATGTTATGATGTCCAAAGAGTCACAGATTTCAAACTGTCACAACTTCCTTATCTGACCTTCAATGTCTACAAATCAGACCTCAATAGAAACCTTGCACAATGCTCGTTCTATTGCCACAAAAACCACTTGATTTGGACCTATAAGTACAGAGAAATCCTCCTTCACATGTGCAGATTCTAACACCAAGTAGTTGCAAGTGCTACAGTGAAACAAATGGTCATATCATCTGCGTTGGATATCCAAATCTTTCAAGTATGAACTGAATAGAAAGCTTATTACCATGTGGTTCTTATGATACAAGAATCACCTGAATTGGATCTATGACTGAGGAGAACTTGCACTGCAAAGTTGGTACTCCAAACACCAAGATGCACGAGATGTGACAGAATGAAAATTACCACCACTGCTTGCTCAGACCTCCATGTTCTGCGAGCTTGGCTTTGAAACAGAGCTTGTAACTCACAGATTCTGATGCAGTAATTTTCACTGGATTTGCACTTGTGACCATAGAGCAATAGCCTTCCCAATTCTCGCACAATAACAAGGACTACTCAAAATTGTCTCAGAATTGAAAACTTCAGATCTCCCTGAGTATTGATCCAAACTGGACAAGCTTTACCTTGAAGGAAAGCTCTCAGTATAGAGGTTTCAATGAGATTCCAATCACTCCATTTGCCCAAGTGTTGGCAGAGATACAGTCAATCGAATTTATAGTCCAAACCCTAAAATCTGCCAAAGATGACAGAATTCGAATCCTTGTAACTCTCTGCACAGATCTGGGTTTTTAGCATGCTTGCTATCAATCGAAAGAGCTCTTCAAGGCGCATCCATTGACACAGAAATCACTCCATTTGGACTCCTGATGATGAAGAAACAATCTCTTAAGTATTGAACCTCTGTCAGAAAATTCAAGCACTCATAACTTTCGCCACAAAGCTCATAATGGAGCAATCTTGGTGTCCATAGAAAGCTCTTGGCAAGGCGATCCAAACAAGACCAAAATCAAAAGATTTGGATGAGCAAGTGCTGAGATATGACTATCTGTAAGAGAGTTGAGAAGTTGTGAGCAAGATTATTGTGAGCAAGATTATCTCTTGGCTAGGATTTCTACTTCACTTAGACATGTTATCGCTCAATATAGAATTAGTTCTCATAGACTAGAAGTAGAACAAGGACGTTGGCAGCAGATAGAGCACTCCATGCGACTTTGCAAATTGTGTATTATGAGCAAAGTTGAGGATGAGCATCATGTGTTTGTTGATTGCCCTTGTTACATGCAGATTAGAGTTAGACATCAGATTACTTGTAGTGACTTCTCAACTCTCTTACAGGTTGAAGCTTTAGCGTTAGGGAAGTACATGACAGAAGTTACTTTACATTGGACCAATTTGTTATAGATTGGTCAGATGCCTTAGGCCCTTGCCTAGGCTCACATTTCATGTGTTTTGTATTGTGTTTCGAGCCTTTTGACTCTTTGGGTCTTTTGGGCTTTATATTTCATTGTTTCATTGTTGAGATCCAGTTCTCCACTACTCCCATTGTACGCTGCCCCTTGTAAGGCTCGATGTTGCAAGTCTTCTTCATCCGGAGAAGTAATGTGGCTTCATCATTGATAGGGTTTGTAGGCACGGGTGCCTCTCCAAGTACTTCAATTGTAGGTATTGGATTTTGAGATGGCTCTTCTTCTTGCATTGCTTGATCATTCCTGAGAGTCTACACTTGACTTTGTAACGCCTCCATGGTCATCTTAATCTCTCGAAATTTGTTCAACATCCCCTGCATTCCTTGCACTATCTCTTGCAATTGGGGGTCCAATGTTCCTATAACACTCAATTGCTATCTCCTTAACTTCAATAGAGAGTTAATATGATCACTCTGGAGGGCACATGAACTATTGGAACTACCATTGGGACCTCAGAAGCCACCACTCGTTGGTAATATTCCTCACCAAAATTCCTGACCATGAAATCCCTAAACATCACTTTTGGTGAATGAGGCCATCAGGTGTGGCTTTCCTGATAGATGGTGCTTCATGAAGGTAGTTTCTATTCACAAGTCTGGTCAGAGAGATATTGCCACCAATTACCGTACCATTCTAGTGGGTAGTATCTTTGCCAAGTTGTACGGTCAAATTTTGGAGTCTAGGTTGAGTACTTGGGCTGAAAAGCATAAAATTGGAGCTAAGTGCCAAGCATGTTTCAGATCAGGCTTTCGTTATTTGGATCATCTATTGATACTCCATGTTTTGTGGTGGAAATCTAAAGGTGTTGGGAGAGCTCTCTATGTTGCATTTATTGATTTCAAGAAGGCCTTTGATAAGGTGCTTAGGAAATCTCTAAGTGAGAGACTCACTCAAGTTGGTGTTTCAGCTGATCTGATTGGTGCTATCTCTAGACTCTATGAGAAGGTGGTTGTGAAACTTTCATCTTTGAGCTCTCAAGATATCCTTAGCACAATGGGTGTGATCCAAGGTTGCTCTCTATCTCCAACATTGTTTGGAATCTTCATCGATGATCTAGAGAGGGTGCTTATGGAAGCTGGAGCTACTGGTGTACAGGTTGGCTCTTTGATGATACATGCACTACTATATACGGATGATGTAGTGCTCCTCTCTACCAATCCACAAAGTTAACAGAAGTTGTTGGATTCTCTTCTCTTGTTTTGCAATCAAACAAAGATGGAGGTGAACCTTGACAAGTCCAAGGTGATTGTGGTTGGTTCTAAAGGTGTCACACCTTTTCTTTTTGATGGACAGCAATTGGAGCAGGTTTCTTCTTACAAGTACTTGGGTCTTGAGTTTTCTCATGACTATAGTTGGTCCACTTGTGTGAAGATGAGAATCAATGCAGGCTTTAGAGCTTTGTATTCACTCATGAACCGCTCTAGACTTGCTCACCTTACTACATGGGAGTTGAAGAAGGTGTTGTTCAGATCTCTTGTGCAGCCGGTGGTTCTCTATGGTGCTCAGATTTGGGGTCCAGGTACTAAGAAGACATGGTGGCAAAAGGTGGAGAAAATTCAGAAATTGTTTTTGTGTGAAGAACTTGGAGTGAGGACTCAAACTCCTTATGTATTGTTGCTTGCTGAAATAGGGTTTTTACCGCTTGAGGCTGAAGCTTTGTTCTTGGCTCTCACATATGCCACTAAGGTGAGGTCCATGGAGCATGAGAGACTTCCCTACCAAGCTTTCTGTGCCACTCTATCTATTGGTTGGTATACAGATCTGATTGCATGGGCCACAAGGTGGAATGTTTCTTAGCGACATTGGAGATTGGAGCCTATTGCACTTCGAGAGGTGATCAAGGAGCAGTTCTTACTTCGCTTATGGCAGCAACCCGGTACCAAGATGGTGTTCTATCAGCAGTTTGTAAATCCTATGTTGGTGTATTGTGAGCAAGATTATCTCTTGGCTAGGATTTCTACTTCATTCAGACATGTTATCGCTCAATATAGAACTAGTTCTCATAGACTAGAAGTAGAACAAGGACGTTGGCAGCACATAGAGCACTCCATGCAACTTTGCAAATTGTGTATTATGAGCAAAGTTGAGGATGAGCATCATGTGTTTGTTGATTGCCCTTGTTACATGCAGATTAGAGTTAGACATCAAATTACTTGTAGTGACTTCTCAACTCTCTTAGAGGTTGAAGCTTTAGCATTAGGGAAGTACATGACAGAAGTTACTTTACATCGGACCAATTTGTTACAGATTGGTCCGATGCCGTAGGCCCTTGCCTAGGCTCACATTTCATGTGTTTTGTATTGTGTTTCCAGCCTTTTGACTCTTTGGATCTTTCGAGCTTTATATTTCATTGTTTCATTGTTTCATTGGTCTCATTACATAACAAATTTCTACTTGAGTGTTAAAAGGGAAAGGATTTGGGACATTCAAATCCATCACAACAAAATGTAAATTGTCAAATCCCACTCTTTATCGTAAATCACTACAGGCAAAATCACTAGGTTTGGCAAATTCATTACTGTATCCATGAACTCTGCTCCGAAGTGAAAAACCAAATGCACTCTCACTTGCTCGTGCTGAATGTACATAATGTTGATGTTGAATGGATTTAAGAATGGAAAGCAAGGTATTGGATATTGTCCTCCCGGAGCATCCATTTTATCCTCTTAATCTACAAATTACACCAGAATGTCTCTCCTCAAAATTACTCACTCTCAATAGCCCATGTTCTTCCAAGAGGGGTGATCCGCTCTCTTGGACAACACCTGCTCTGATACCATTGTAATACTCCAAGGATAGGAGACCTGAAAAGAAACACACCTGAGAACACACCTTTTCACACTCAAACTCCGATGCCCCAAAGGAGCACCTTCTCTTTATTATATAAACAAAACGGATCTCTCCCAATGAAGCTCCACCATATGATTAGGTACATAGATAGGTGACATGTCAGCAAGCTCCACCCTTGGATTACTTACTTGGATGGGTGACATGTTGGTCCTGGTGCTATATGGTTGGTCAAACAAGCTTTGACTAGAGGGAATCTTTTAGGGAATCTTCTTGTAAGAATCTCAGAATCACGTGGGTGAGGTACCGTTAATAAGCTCTTGACGAGACAAAGCAGGGGGTGGGAATGCTAGCCTTTCCTTTGTTTGGGGGAGGGGAACCCGCACATTTTTTAGGCATAATTCATCCGTTTAGGTCTCCAAAATTGCCTTCAAAGATTAGGTATATTTTGGTTCCAACTCTATTAGTAGAAGTCCCCTTTTGGTGATACCTCTTTCTGATCTATTCAGTCCATCTTGTGTAACATCCTTCCAGATGTTACCAATCCAATTCTCACCTTCAGATCATATGTCTAGCTATTGGTTCTAAGGTTTTCAAATCTATTTTGGTTTTTTGCCCTATTAGTAGAAGTACCCTTTTGGTGATACTTCTGTCCAATATATTTTGACCATCATGTATAACATCATTCCAGATGTTACCAAACCAAATTTCACATCTAGATCATATGGCTAGCTCTTGGTATTACAAATATCCTAGAGTGCATATTAATCGAACTCTCATGGATAAGTTATCCATAAGTTGAAATATTATCTCCATCACTAATCTTGAGATCTAGCTGATCAAGGTGAAAGTATTTCTTTTGTTGTACTAAGATTCTCTCCAAGATCCTTCACCAAAGTCTCTAAAAGTATATTACTCCACTACACTCATGGCCTTTTGGAAGTCCTTTCACTCCACAAACTCTTGCAACTCCTTGGTCTTAGATCTTCTCTCCTCCCAATCTTGGTGAAGAAAGTCCAACATGCAAACCCAAGTCAAGTGAGCCTCTCTTTTCACTCAATCTCTTGCTCTCAAAAGTCAATGGACATGAACTTGCCTTATGTCTCTTTTCTCCATATAAAAAGCACTTAGACTCACTCTTTCCTCCAAGTAGTGTAGGTTCTTGGATCCTCTAAACACTCTCTTCAAATTCTATTCTAAACTCTCTTTTCTCAAATCCACCCCTACAATCACCTCAAACCCTTGGAGAACCTAACATAGCCTCAATTTCCACTCTCGGTGACTCTCCATGTTCCCAAGATGAGTCTAAACGCTCAAACATGCTTTTTGTTGTTCTCACAAGCTTCATGCATGAGATCTAGACTCTACACAATTGACCTTTCTTCACAATGTCACTTGAATCTCTCAAGTGGTATGTCACAGTCTTCTTAAATTTTCCACACTTGATCATAACTCCAGGACGTCCTTCTTTGCAAAATTTCAGATCTTTTCATTGAGTTATTTTGCCTAGGCATCTTTCTATTCAGCACACATATTTCAAATTTGGTCTGAAAACCACCCCCTTCACTTTAAAAACTTATAACTCTCTATTCAAGAATGTTCTCTCTCTCTAATTTTTGCATCAACATGTAAGATACAATGCACTGAATTTTCTTGAAATGTTTCACCACAATCCACTAAAAAATTGAATAAATAATAGACTTTGTATAATTTTCTAGAGAGCATGTAATTACGGGAGCAATTTACCCTTTCAACTTTCAAAAATTCTAACCTAGTGCACACAATAATTTTCACAATTATTTTAAGTGTGTTAATTGAATGATAACCCAAGATATCCTGTGTAGAAATTTCAAGTCTAGATCTCAAACTTGAGATTTTGCACAAAATCACCTTAATCCTCAAAATCTGCAAGCCACTTCACATCATCTCTCCAAATCCTCTCATGTGTACAAGATGTACAAAATCACCTCAAAGACATCATAATGAACTATAGAGTTTAGGAATGGGTCCAAGTTCTCTAACATAAATTCATCCCTCTCTTCCCCTAAAGTTCTCTCCAAGTGAGCTCTCATAGCCTCCTTTTGACTAATATAGAATTGTACATGGAACATTATCTTACATTCTAGAGAGGTCCCAACAACTGAACCAAAAATGTGAGCCAACCTGTCTCTCACTCAAGATGAATCTCTAATGGCTATTATGATAATATACCATGGATTATGATAACACACCAAGAAAGCAAGGAATATCAACTCCATCATACTCCTCCCCAAGGCTAACACTCCAAGACTCAAGACATTGCTCACTAGAGAACTCAATGAGAGAGATAGTTGCAAATGAAAGGATGATGAGTACCTACTCACCCCTTGTTTGTATAGTTGTGAAATAATTATGCACTAAAGTTACTATTTATTACAATAACTCAAGTTATTAGGCTAAAAGTCAAGTAAAGTCAAAAAGTATAAGGAATATCCATCCACATGGGTATATTCTACTAAGCATGTGATCTTATCTTGACCCAACCACGGAGTCAAAGATTCCTTCACATGGGCTATCTTTGGACTATAGAAGAATCAAAAAAAAAAGGTTTGCAAGCACAAGACTTCTCAACTCTTTTCTCAAAGCCAAACACCTAAGAATAATACCAAGTCAACACACTAGAATCCAAAATAGTGGTGCTCATCTTTTCTACTTCCTCTAAAGTAAGTTTCCCACTATCTTAGCTATGACTAAATTTAGCTAATCATGATTAATATAGAACCATCCTTTATCTCTATATAAATAATGTCTCTCAAGTATTTGTAATACCAAGCTAAATATCACAATATCACACACATGCACAAATTGGTGTTATAGTCCAAACTCACCTCTCTACATAGCAAGCACCAAAGTGCTAATTTGGTATCTATTACTAATTTTCTCTCAAGATTATCACATTCTTGTTGAGCTTTTCTTTCTCTAGCTACATGCCCCTCAACTTTGTGCTTCTTATTTCTCTTGAAAGCTTTGAAACTACAAGGTGTCTAAATGTTTGAAAGAAATAAGGTTGCTTCCTTGGGAGCACAAGCCACCAACATTGCTTCACAAAATGGAGGGCTGCAAGAGATGGTTGACACATTAGAGGTCAAGATGAAATCATATGCTGAAGTTATGAAAGTGGCTCAAATCTCTTACTTGCAAGAGCATGAGGTTGAGAAGGAGAACCAATTGGTGAGAATGAAGAACTTGAGGATTTCTGGTTTGCTTGAGATTGAGAAGGAAGACACCAAGGCCATAGTGTGTGAGTTTATTGCTGATTCTTTGAAAGTCCATGATCCTCAGATTTTGCAAGCATATAGATTGGGACAACAAGGTGCACAACCAAGAAGCATTTTGGTGAGGTTTGGCTCAGAAACTCAAAGGAATGCAGTGATGGGGAACAAAGCTATACTAAAGGGGCGGTGTATCTGGTTGGACCCTGATCTCACACCTCTCCAATGGCAAGCAAAGGAGGGAGAATTAGCAAAAGTGAAGGAGGCTCAACAAGCAGGTTTTGTTGCATTCTTGAGAGATAATAGAGTTGTGATTACTCAAAAAAAATTTCAGCTACTGCATAGCAATTCCAGACCTTTAGAGTACTGTTTTGGAATGTTCATGGGCTCACACATACCAAGTACTCCAACGCTAAGCCTTTGTGGGATGATGCTGATCTAATCAATCTTGTGGAGACATGGGAACATGAAGGAAACACCATTCAAGACATTGAAGGATTCACTCTTGTTGGTTCAACCTGGAACAAGCGGAGACAACACAAAGGAAGGGGTGTTGGAGGTATTGCTACTTACGTTAGATTTGGCTTTGAGAAATCAGTCTCTTTGATAGGTCAAGATTCAAGTGGACAATACCAATGGCTGAGGATTGGAGGAGTTGCCAAATTGAAGAAGTCAAATAAGTCAAATTGAAGAACTTGAGGATTTCTGGTTTGCCAGAGACTGAGAAGGAAGACACCAAGGCCATAGTGTGTGAGTTTCTTACTGATTCTCTGAGAGTCCATGATCCTCAGATTTTGCAAGCATATAGATTGGGACAACAAGGTGCACAACCAAGAAGCATTTTGGTGAGGTTTGGCTGAGAAACTCAGAGGAATTCAGTGATGGCAAACAAGGCTATACTGAAGGGGCGGCGTATCTGGTTGGATCCTGATCTCACATCTCTCCAATGGCAAGCAAAGAAGGGAGAATTAACAAAGGTGAAGGAGGCTCAACAAGCAGATTTTGTTGCATTCTTGAGAGACAATAGAGCTGTGATCACCCAAAGGAAATTGTCAACTACCGCATAGCAATTCCAGACCCTTAGAGTGTTGTTTTGGAATGTTCATGGTCTCACACATACCAAGTACTCAAGCGCTAAACCTGTGTGGGAAGATGCTGATCTGATCAATCTTGTGGAGACATGGGAACATGAAGGAAACACCATTCAAGACATTGAAGGTTTCATTCTTGTTGCTTCAACTTGGAACAAGCGGAGGCAACACAGAGGAAGGGGCTTTGGAGGTATTGCTACTTACGTCAGATTTGGTTTTGAAAAATCAGTCTCTTTGATAGGCCAAGACTCAAGTGGACAATACCAATGGCTGAGGATTGGAGGAGTTGCTACACCTTGCTTCCTTGCTGTTTGTTACTTTGCCCTATTGACATCACCAATCTATTCAACTAGATCTCTCAACACCATGCAGCCTTTCCACTCCTTGACAAAGGATGTGTTGGAATTTCAAAGTAAAGGTGCAGTACTTATTCTTGGTGATTTCAATGCTAGGATCCAAACCTCTCAGATTCCTGAGTTTAGTGACCTTGAGAATGACCCTTTCCATAGCTTGATAGATCATTCTAGTGCTTGGTCCCGCTCTTCCAAAGATCTCATATCCAACTCGTATCTCATATCTCATATCGTACCAATTTGTAACACATTGGTCAGATGCCCTGGGCCCTTGCCTAGGCTCACATTTCATGTGTTTTGTATTGTGTTTCCAGCCTTTTGACTCTTTGGGTCTTTTGGGCTTTATATTTCATTGTTTCTTGTTGTTTCTAACTCCATGAGTGAGCACTTTTTGAGCTTTGGTACCAATTGTAGCTTGAAGATCTTGAATGGCCTTTCTCAATTTCCAGAAACTTGTAAGAGCACATGCTTTGCTTCTGGTGGATCCAGCACTATAGATTATATGCTCACCTCACCCAGTGATATACACATTGTCTCAGATTTTGTTGTTTTAGATCCTCAACCTGAATCTGACCATGCACCTTTATCTTGTGTCATCCTTCTTTCTTGCCTCAATAGAACCACATTACCTATTGACCATGCCTTTAGAGGGAAACTCCGTCTTGATTTTCACAAGCGAGATTTGTACCAACAAGCTATCCATGAGAAATTGAGCTCTATGGAGTGGAGTTCTGATTTTCAACAACGTAGTGATCAGTTGATTGAGCTTCTTCAATCTACATCAACAATTCTATTTCCACGAGGTTCTCACATGAAGAGACTTGGTCTCCCTTGCAATCGGTGGTTTGATGCTGACTGTAAAATGGCAAGGATGAAAGCTATGGATAGGTCTCTTGATCAGATTGCACAAAATCAGGCTTTTGTCTCTTATAGAAAGTTGGTGAAGTGCAAGAAGCGAGCGTTCTTGAGACTCAAGGGGGTTGAGTTGAGCATTGAATTGAGGAGCAATCCTAAGGCTTTTTGGCAGAAGGTAACCATCAGATCTCCATCTCCATCGCTGGATGTGAATGAGCTTTGTGAATATGTGAAGGATCTGTACTTTTACCCTGATGCTCCAAGCATGGCACCTTGCCTTGGATCTGCTCTCACCATCTCTGAAGCTGATGTCCACTACCAATTGAAGAAGTTGGCCAATGGTAAGGCTGAAGACCTTGATGGACTATGTGTTGAACTTCTGAAGTGGGGTGGTAGACATCTGATTTCAGTACTCACTTCTCTCTTGAATGAGGCCATCAGGTGTGGCTTTCCTAATAGATGGTGCTTCAAGAAGGTAGTTCCTATTCACAAGTCTGGTCAGAGAGATATTGTCACCAATTACCGTACCATTCTAGTGGGTAGTATCTTTGCCAAGTTGTACGGTTGAATTTTGGAGTCTAGGTTGAGTACTTGGGCTGAAAAGCATAGAATTCGAGCTAAGTGCCAAGCGGGTTTCAGATCAGGCCTTAGTACTCTGGATCATCTATTGGTACTCCATGTTTTGTGGTGGAAATCCAAAGGTGTTGGGAGAGCTCTCTATGTTGCATTTATTGATTTCAGGAAGGCCTTTGATAAGGTGCTTAGGAAATCTCTAAGTGAGAGACTCACTCAAGTTGGTGTTTCAGCTGATCTGATTGGTGCTATCTCTAGACTCTATGAGAAAGTGGTTGTGAAACTTTCATCTTTGAGCTCTCAAGATGTCCTTAGCACAATGGGTGTGATTCAAGGCTGCTCCCTATCTCCAACTCTATTTGGAATCTTCATCGATGATCTGGAGAGATTACTCATGGAAACTGGAGCTACTGGTGTACAGGTTGGCTCTTTGATGATACATGCACTACTGTATGCAGATGATGTAGTGCTTCTCTCCACCAATCCAAAGGGTTTACAGAAGCTGTTGGATTCTCTTCTCTTGTTTTGCAATCAAACAAAGATGGAAGTGAACCTTGACAAGTCCAAGGTGATTGTGGTAGGTTCTAAAGGTGTCACACCTTTCCTTTTTGATGGACAGCAATTGGAGCAGGTTTCTTCTTACAAGTACTTGGGCCTTGAGTTTTCTCATGACTATAGTTGGTCCACTTGTGTGAAGATGAGAATCAATGCAGGCTTTAGAGCTTTGTATTCACTCATGAACCGCTCTAGACTTGCTCACCTTACCACATGGCCGTTGAAGAAGGTGCTGTTCAGATCTCTTGTGTAGCCGGTGGTTCTCTATGGTGCTCAGATTTGGGGTCCAGGTACTAAGAAGACATGGTGGCAAAAGGTGGAGAAAGTTCAGAAATTGTTTTTGTGTGATGAACTTGGGGTGAGGACTCAAACTCCTTATGTATTGTTGCTTGCTGTAATCGGGTTTTTGCCACTTGAGGCTGAAGCTTTGTTTTTAGCTATCACATATGCCACTAAGGTGAGGTCCATGGAGCATGAGAGACTTCCCTACCAAGCTTTTTGTGCCACTCTATCTGTCGGTTGGTATACAGATCTGATTGCATGGGCCACAAGGTGGAATGTTTCTGAGCGACATTGGAAGTTGGAGCCTATTGCACTACGAGAAGTGATCAAGGAGCAGTTCTTACTTCGCTTATGGCAGCAGCCCGGTACCAAGATGGTGTTCTATCAGCAGTTTGTAAATCCTATGTTGGTGTATTGTGAGCAAGATTATCTCTTGGCTAGGATTTCTAATTCACTTAGACATGTTATTGCTCAATATAGAACTAGTTCTCATAGACTAGAAGTAGAACAAGGACGTTGGCAGCACATAGAGCACTCCATGCAACTTTGCAAATTGTGTATTATGAGCAAAGTTGAGGATGAGCATCATGTGTTGATTGATTGCCCTTGTTACATGCAGATTAGAGTTAGACATCACATTACTTGTAGTGATTTCTCAACTCTCTTACAGGTTGAAGCTTTAGCATTACGGAAGTACATGATTGAGGTTAGTTTACATCGTACCAATTTGTTATAGATTGGTCAGATGCCCTAGGCCCTTGCCTAGGCTCACATTTCATGTGTTTTGTATTGTGTTTCCAGCCTTTTGACTCTTTGGGTCTTTCGGGCTTTATATTTCATTGTTTCATTGTTTCTTGGTGATTTCAATGCTAGGATCCAAGCCTCTCAGATCCCTGACTTGAGCAACCTTGAGAATGATCCTTTCCACAGCTTGATAGACCATTCTAGTGCTTTTCAAAAGTTTTGGCTCACATTTCATGTGTTTTGTATTGTGTTTCCAGCCTTTTGACTCTTTGGGTCTTTCGGGCTTTATATTTCATTGTTTCATTGTTTCATTGCTTGGTCACGCTCTTCCAAAGACCCTATGTCCAATTCCATGAGTGAGTACTTTTTGAGCTTTGGTGCCAATTGTAGCTTGAAGATCTTGAATGGCCTTTCTCAATTTCCAGAAACTTGTAAAAGCACATGCTTTGCTTCAGGTGGATCAAGCACCATAGATTATATGCTCACTTCAGCTAATGATATCCATCTTGTCTCAGATTTTGCTATTTTAGATCCTCAACCAGAATCAGACCATGCACCTCTATCTTGTACCATCCTTTTTCCTTGCCTCAATAGAACCACATTACCTATAGACCATGCTTTTAGAGGCAAACTTCGTCTAGATTTTCACAAGAGAGACTTGTACCAACAAGCTATCCAAGAGAAATTGAGTTCTATGGAGTGGAGTTCTGATTTTCAACAACGTAATGATCAATTGATTGAACTTCTTCAATCTACATCAACTTCTTTGTTTCCAAGAGGCTCCCACAAGAAGAGACTTGGTCTCCCTTGCAATAGGTGGTATGATGCTGATTGCAAAATGGCAAGGATCAAAGCTATGGATAGATCTCTTGGTCAGATTGCACAAAATCAAGCCTTTGTTTCATACAGAAAGTTGGTGAAGTGCAAAAAGCGGTCATATTTGAGACTCAAAGGAGTTGAGTTGAGCATTGAATTGAGGAGCAATCCCAAGGCTTTCTGGAAGAAGGTAACCATCAGATCTCCATCTCCATCACTGGACCTGAATGAGCTTTGTGACTATGTGAAGGATTTGTACTTTTTCCCAAATGCTCCAAGCATGGCACCTTGCCTTGGATCTGCTCTCACCATCTCTGAAGCTGATGTCAAATACCAATTGAAGAAGTTGGCCAATGGTAAGGCTGAAGACCTTGATGGACTATGTGTTGAACTTCTGAAGTGGGGCAGTAGCCAGCTGATTTCAGTACTCACTTCTCATTTGAATGAGGCAATCAAGTTTGGCTTTCCGGATAGATGGTGCTTCAAGAAGGTAGTTCCTATTCACAAGTCTGGCCAGAGAGATGTTGTCACCAATTACCGTACCATACTTGTTGGTAGTGTCTTTGCCAAGTTGTATGGTCAAATTTTGGAGTCAAGGTTGAGCACTTGGGCTGAAAAGCACAAAATTCGAGCTAAGTGCCAAGCTGGTTTCAGATTAGGCTTTAGTACTTTGGACCACCTATTAGTACTTCATGTTTTGTGGTGCAAATCCAAGGGTGTTGGGAGAGCTCTCTATGTTGCCTTTATTGATTTCAGGAAGGCCTTTGATAAGGTGCTTAGGAAATCTCTAAGTGAGAGACTCATTGAAGTGGGTGTTTCAGCTGATCTGATTGGTGCTATCTCAAGACTCTATGAGAAAGTGATTGTGAAACTTTCATCTTTGAGCTCTCAAGATGTCCTTAGCACAATGGGTGTGATCCAAGGCTGCTCTCTATCTCCAACTCTGTTCGGAATCTTCATCGATGATCTAGAGAGTCTACTCATGGAAGCTGGAGCTACAAGTGTACAGGTTGGCTGTTTGATGATACATGCACTCCTTTATGCAAATGATGTAGTGCTTCTCTCCACAAATCCACAAAGTTCACGGAAGCTGTTGGATTCTCTACTTTGCTTTTGCCATCAAGCAAAGATGGAAGTGAACCTTGACAAGTCCAAGGTGATTGTGGTGGGTTCTAAAGGTGTCACACCTTTCTTTTTTGATGGACAGCAATTGGAGCAGGTTTCTTCTTATAAGTACTTGGGCCTTGAGTTTTCTCATGACTATAGTTGGTCCACTTGTGTGAAGATGAGAATCAATGCAGGCTTTAGAGCTTTGTATTCACTCATGAACCGCTCTAGACTTGCTCACCTTACCACATGGGAGTTGAAGAAGGTGTTGTTCAGATCTCTTGTGCAGCCGGTGGTTCTCTATGGTGCTCAGATTTGGGGTCCAGGTACTAAGAAGACATGGTGGCAAAAGGTGGAGAAAGTTCAGAAATTTTTTTTGTGTGATGAACTTGGGGTGAGGACTCAAACTCCTTATGTATTGCTGCTTTGCTGAAACTGGGTTTTTTCCACTTGAGGCTGAAGTTTTGTTTTTAGCTATCACATATGCCACTAAGGTGAGGTCCATGGAGCATGAGAGACTTCCCTACCAAGCTTTTTGTGCCACTCTATCTGTCGGTTGGTATACAGATCTGATTGCATGGGCCACAAGGTGGAATGTTTGTGAGCGACATTGGAGGTTGGAGCCTATTGCACTACGAGAAGTGATCAAGGAGCAGTTCTTACTTTGCTTATGGCAGCAGCCCGGTACCAAGATGGTGTTCTATCAGCAGTTTGTAAATCCTATGTTGGTGTATTGTCAGCAAGATTATCTCTTGGCTAGGATTTCTACTTCACTTAGACATGTTATTGCTCAATATAGAACTAGTTCTCATAGACTAGAAGTAGAACAAGGATGTTGGCAGCAGATAGAGCACTCCATTCGACTTTGCAAATTGTGTTCTATGAGCAAAGTTGAGGATGAGCATCATGTGTTGATTGATTGCCCTTGTTACATGCAGATTAGAGTTAGACATCAGATTACTTGTAGTGATTTCTCAACTCTCTTACAGGTTGAAGCTTTAGCGTTAGGGAAGTACATGACAGAGGTTAGTTTACATCGGACCAATTTGTTACAGATTGGTCAGATGCCCTAGGCCCTTGCCTAGGTTCACATTTCATGTGTTTTGTATTGTGTTTCCAGCCTTTTGACTCTTTGGGTCTTTCGGGCTTTATATTTCATTCTTCATTGTTTCTTGGTATTGGATTCCCTTATGATATTTATTGCCTTACTAACTTTCATACCAAACCACTCCAAAGAATTTACCCTTGGTAGCAATGCCAAAAGGCATATGATAACCAATGTCAACCAAGAAGTGATAAAATAATAAGAAACATGTCATTTCCTCAAAGCATATGGGTTGGAAATGGCTAAGTTTGAAAAGAATATCATAATTTGCAATTCTATATTGTTACATATGTAACCTCTTTGGCATGAAGTACTCCCAAAAGGTAATGTCACCCTCTATGCCGCACTATGGCAACAAGGAAAACCAAATAATCATTTTCACTATAACTATTTCTTGGAAGTGATTACTCAATCAACCTCAAAGTGGCTACTTCACTATGAAGACCCCAACTTCAAAGAGCATGTATTGCACTTCCTTGAATGCACTATTCCCGAGGCTCTTTCCATTGATGCAACTCTTCTTCTTTGCTCTTGTGGTACTATTCAACACTATAGTTTATTTTTTATCCATCAATGTATTGCTTTGCTCCTTTGGAACTCTCAATGATTCCTAACCCTAGTCACAAGTGCAAGTGGTTCCTCAGACTCAATTACTTGGGTTCCTACTATGAAGTTTCCTCATAATTACTCAATGAAGGTATGCATCAATACTCAAAATTATGCAAGTAGAAGAATAACAAACAACCTAACTTGTCATCACAACACGCACTCCTGGTCTATTGAGCATCACTTCTAGCATTACCAAGGAAGAATGAATAGCATGCCTAAAAGGAAAGAACATAAATGCAATTTTTTCACACCAATCCAAGCCAAATAGACGTACAATCAAGCATGCAAGCATGAAGAAGATCCAAACACAATAAAATTAGCAAACCTCTCCATCTTTTGGTAGAAATGTGCTTTAGAGCCTCCTTGATCTATTGAAGAGCTGCTCTTAATCTATACTTCAAGTTTGCATCCAATCTGTTCTCTAGGTAGGGAAATTCTATGCCTCTTGACAAGGAAAATTTTATGAGACTCGGATGAGGATAAATTTTTCTCTATAATTCCAATTAAAATGTTCTAAGACTCAATAAAAAGCATGTAAGATATGCTTCACAATGATACAAATCAAGTATCAATTTGACCACTATATATATCTTGATAATGTATCAAACTTTGCCAGATTTTTTTAGTTCCATGCTTGATTCTTAAATCCTAAGTGAGTCTCAAGTCTTGATTCTTGCATACTTTTTAGCCAAATTTTGGTCAAAGGTTTCACATGAAATAGTAGAAAATACTTTTAAAAGCTGCATTCTTTCACTCATAACTTCAAATTGGAGATTTGACATTCAATTGTAGTTGGACATAGAATTATTCCATTGAGCTTATTACATTATTTCCAATATAGTTTGTTATACCAGATCTCATTATCTATAAACCTTGAGCTAACCAAATTTTTTACATGATTATTTGTGCTCTTGTCTAATTATTTGTACAATTTCATGGCTTTATCTGACCCCAATCTCTAGGTATAGATAGATTCCCAAGTTGAGCAAACTTTTGAGCTCTATAGACCCATATATATTTGATCCAAGACGTTTGATTCTCTATTTAAAAGTTTTACATAAAACTTTGCACATAGGTACAAGACTTAACCACCACAATAATGGAATATTTCATAGGTTGACTCAAACTAGAACTTGAAAGGTGACTAAAGCACCAAACCTTATTATAATATCCTTCCCAATACCTTGATTTTGAATACTACAACTTCAATTGATCAGATCAGATTTTTGGATTGACTTAAATGGAAACTTTCATTACAACTAGCATTTTATTTACTTTCCAACTCCATTCACAAATCATGAAAATTTGGAACAGAACTCTCAAAATTCTTCAATTTGTGCCCTTAAGTATAAATTTAACCCTCATTGCTTCAATTAATCATATCCCACTCATAGTTTTCTCAAACCAAATTTGGTTTGCTCTCTCCAAAAATGGTCTTTTCTCCCCAAGTACAATTATTTAACTTCCTTAAACGTCAAAATTTCTAGACTCACACCTATTTGGACTCAATTTCCTATCTTTTTGTCATTAGTCATATTTCCTTTTGACACATGGACCCTTAACTCCACCTTGAAAGCCTTGAGTGAAAGTAAATCCCTCTCATTCTGCAAAAGCTCAAGAAGGATTCTTGGGGTTTCCATCACCAAAACTATAAATGCATGCCCAAAATGTGCTACCATCCAAGCTAGAAAGTTATCATGGTGTAAAATCTGAAGCTTGATGAGGAAAGGATTCAAAAGTGGCAGATCAAGAGTGTAGAACATCTTTGGTTCAAACTCTTCTTCTAACTCTCTAGCTCCCATACAGTACTACAACTCATTCTTCCCAATGTACTCCTCTCACTCAAGACTCCTAAGACTAAAAACCTTCTTTTTCTTATCTATCAAGTCTCCACTGCCTATATACATTAGAGCTCTCAAAAAGGACAAGTTTGTAATCCATGTGGCAAATCACTTAAATGTAAATAGATTTCTCATATGGTAATTGCTCAATCATGGGTCCATTGTAAAATCTACTCCAAAATTATGGAGATAAATATCACTAATTACTTTTTCATAATGACTTTTTCGTAGGCTATGCAAACCACAACGCTTCAACATGTTAGTAAAGGTATCAATTCTTCACCAAATACAACATAAAATTTTATCTTCTTTGGACTTACTACTCCAAATATTACATCTACAAAGGTTCTACAACTAAGAATAATGTCTACATATAGGAAATACTTCTTCTCCAAAGATCTTTGGCCTAAGGTACTATTGCAAAGTAATACCTTCACCGTTACAAATTTTAATCCTAATTCCTCCTTTCCTTTGGGTTCTTCATCAGGTTTCTCCTTTGACTTCTCTTGATCTTTGGGAGCTTTACTTCTTGGGTGGGGATGAGGAGTTCTTTGGACCAAAATTGTGTTTCTTCTTATTAATTTTGGCCTAGCCTTCTTGATTTGCACTTTGCTCTTTTGGATTTGGTGTAGCATGTGCATCTTCATATTGCTCCAGTCCTTTGGATTTAGATGTTGACTCCTGCAAATTAGGGGAGTTTATTTCCTCTCCTTCTTCTTCCTTTGTATCTTCTACTTCTTCCTTCAAAAAAAGCATTTATTACTTGAGGATCTTTCTGGATCTCTTGGTTGGTTTTTGAAATCTTAATGATGCCAATCTCTTCTTCTTGAACAAGGTAGTTCCTTCTTTATCCACTGGTACAAAATTTCCAATCTCTACATATTTCTCATATGTTGCTTGATACTCCCAAAATACATCCCTCCCTTTGGGTAAGGTGAAGTACCCCTTTGGGTGATACTGGCTTGGAGATTTCTTCCTCTCTTCCTTCATAAGTAGGTTAAGCTCTATGTAGAAATGTATAGCAAATGGGGCAAAATATGTTGCTCTGCTATCTTCCTTGAAATCCTTATCATTCACCAAGCTTGTAGGTAGAACATATGTGCCCTATTCACTTCCTCGCTTTGGTACATATACTCAAAGAAGATGGTATGATTGTTGTTAATATAGGATGTTCTTTTTGGCATGAATAATTTCATGATAGACTCCACAATTGCACTTTGAGCTAGGCCCTTGTAATTGCACATCCTTTACCCATTTTTGGTAGATCACTTTTTTTTGAATGAGTTTACATTCCACATATTCACCTCTTTGTCCAGATTTTTAAACTTAGTCTCCATGGTGATGCTTCCAGTTTGACCTACATCTAAATGGAAGACATTCCTCTAATTCTCTTCTGTCCAAGCAAAGGGATTCCCTTGAAGATCATTTGATTCTCTTTCCAACATGCTTCTCATCTCCTAGATGATCCTAAAATTACTAAGTTCCTAGTTCCAAAGCAAAAAGGAGAGATGCTTGCTTTGGACCATCTCACTTGCAATAGATTGCACACTTGTTGATTGCTAAGGCATGGAGCATTGGCTCAAGGATCTTGGGAGTAAATACCATGTTTCTTATTAGAATGTTACAAGAATAAAGAACCAAATTTAGACAACTAAAAGGACTATGAAGAATTATGAACAACTATAAAGATCTAGGATTTGCTTGCTCTTTCGGTTTGAGATTGAAAACTAACTATTGGTATAAATTGAATTTGCTTGAGTGCATTCTATTTTATAACCATGGTTTCTCAAACAGTTGGAGAGTAGTCACTGTCTACACATGTGAAACCTTTGGTAGACACCAATGGCACTCACTAGCATTTCTTGATGTAGGTGGTGGCACATTCCAATGGTGTATGATGCTCAGGCCCAAAGATCTTTAGGTAAAACTTACTTTTGTACTTGAGTTATTTGCCTCCAATTATTCTTTGAACTTGACTTCTTTGGGATGATCTCTTTGGAATGCATTTGTCTTTGTACTTGTTTCCTTTGTACCGTTGCATGTACAAACACAACTCCAAAGAGAACTCAACTACGAGGGTTTCTTTTCTTGAATTAACTATTATTCTATTGTATCCTTATGAAAAAGAGAGAAATTTTTTTGGAAAATAGATGTGCACCACACATGTTTAATCATATTGTTACTTATCTAGTAAAACTAGAAGGTTATTTCTTGAGTCAATGAGCAAAGAGAAGTTTTATTTAAAAAAAACACTAGATGTATAAAGTCTCATAATTCCATAATAAAAAGGAAACATAACAATTATGTCTCATTTAGAAGGATTTAGGAAGTATGCAATATATAGGATAAATTAGGTTATTTATGTACTCCTTTAGATAAGATATGTAATATATTTGGATATTTTGATAATATATCTCCTCATGCATTGGTTGGTAAGGATGAGGATGTAAATAAAATGAATATCAAAAAATATCAATGGACAAGGTGAAATAATTGGTGTAAAAGGATGAGCCCATAGGAAAAGGAATAATACTATAGAAGAACAACCCTAAACAAAGTCATTCCCTTTACATATGTGTTGAGTATGGAGGTAAAAGAAGAGAGTAGATTGTCAAATGCTCATTTTAAATTTATTGATGAGCCTAAATAAGTAGAAACCAAACCTCAAGATCAAGAGTGTTCAGTTGAGGGAATAAATGAGCTTGATGAGTTTGCTTTAGATGGACTTCTCAAGGTCAAGAGTATGAAGTTGAGGGAGAACCATGACGGATAAGAAGATCACTAAAGCTTATCTAAAATGGCATTCATAGTTACACAATTTTTAAAGTAGCTTATCATTCATTGCAATCAAAAGGTTATAATTACCTTTCTTTCTTATCATGTCAAATTCTGAAGTTAGTTCCAACGCAAAGGAGGCAAATTGAGCTAGAAGGTTTAAAGTAAGAATGGACACCATATATTGCTTTAGGTAATTTATTATTAACAACATCTTTTCAACTTCTTTTATTTTAAATTCTCTTGATAAAAGAAGAACACATAAAATTAAAATTTATGAAGTTTGAAAAGTGCCATCCACCTAAATAAAGAATTGTTACAAGTAATGAAGAAACTATCTTAGATACTCTCTTAACATTTAGCTTATATCTAAAAAATCTACAACATGAAAGCAAAGAGGTAAAAGGACCAATAGGGAAGGAGATTTGATTGAATATTGCAATTGGTCCCAGAGGAAGTGAATTAGAGTAGGATGTTTAAGGTAATGATCTAGACTATGGTCTATTGCAATTTTTTTAAGAGAAAGGGAATTGTGCTAGGAGGTTTAAGGTACCAATGGATACCATGTATTACAATTGGTTTAATTTGCCTTCTTACCTATTCTACCTTGTTCTAGAACCATGTATTGCAATCAGTTTTAGAGAAGGGAAATGTAGTAGGATATTCATGGTAATGATGGACACCATATATATTAATTGGTTTAATTTGCTCTCTTATCTATCCAACTTGTTCTAGAGCCATATGTTGTAATCAGTTTTAGGGAAGGTGAAGTGTGCTAGGATATTTAAGGTAATGATGGACACCATATATATTAATTGGTTTAATTTGCCCTCTTATCTATCTACCTTGTTCAGGAACCATAGGATATCATGGCTTAAGAAGAAGTTGCAATCTTTCAATCTAGAGTATATGATAATAGCATGATAGACAAAACAACAAATAAAGCTATTGATGTAACCGCCAAGTCTTTTCTTATCTTGCTCAAAGACCAGGGAATCTTAGATTTGCAAAGACCAAAGTGAAGATAGTGGTAGATAGCAAAAGCGCTTTCAAGTCAAGATTAAAAGAGCAAAAGTACCCAAAGCCAAATTAGATAGAGGTTGAATCATTTAGAGTCCTTGTCTAAAGACCCTATTGGAGCATAGTCCCATTTTACCCTCTTTTGTCTCTTCCTTGTTGGGCTTGATGGGAAGACCCCATCTTTTTGTGTTAGCTACATGGCCACCTTTTTTCTCTAAAGACCCTAGGCAAAAAGAAGAGCACTTTATTGCTTTACTTGAGCTAGTCCTTCTACCTTTGCCTCAAGCATAAGGTTTGTATTTAGATTGCAAGAAAATCCTTAATACAAACTTTGTACATATTCCATCTTCCAAGCTTTTGTTTTTGTCGCGTATAGTGTATATTACTCAATTTTGGTTCTTACATATGCTAGATATATTATCAATACCCAAGTTGTTTCGACATGACGTGAAGGTAGAGTGATCTAAGAGCTTTACTACCTATTTATCACTCTATTTTGCTTTTCAAAACATGCTAGATACATTATCAATGCTGATCTTTTAAACATTGGTTTGAAGATACGGTGGATCCTAAGAGCTTTGACTATACATATGACTAATTTGATCTAATCTGAAGGTTCTATTAGCTCTCTTTTCTCCTTGATGCATTAAAAATATATGTAAAATATTTTATAAAATTTCTTTATTCCTTAATAATTTCTTTCATAATTTTTTTAAGTGTATACCTAGAGTGTGAAATTTTCAAATTTTAAATCTATTTTCTTGAAATTCAAATTTATGAATTTTAATCAATGTAGTATGAGATTAAAATTGCAGATAATTAAATATAAATTAATATTTTTAAATTTGTAAATATATTCATATATATCTTTTAATCATTTATTATATTTATTGAACTATTTTTTTGTTAAATTATCATATTTAACTTCATATAATGGAGATTTGACTTGACTTTGTGTCAGTAGACATTTAAGTTTTGGAAATTCATATTTGAATTGTTTAAATGGAAATTTGAGGTTACTGAAATAGTTATTTGAATTTTGACTTTTGACTTCGTTGAACTTGACTTTTGGGTTCAAGAATTGGATATTTGACTTTGATCGGAGTTGTGCATTTGACTTGCTAGAAACTGGGTATTTGGGGAATAGAAAATGGTATGTAGATGGTTGCTTCCGGACTTTAGGAAGGCTATTTCTAGTAGTTAGATAGATAAGGTTTCTCTTTACACTTCTCCTTGTATCTTTACCAAAGTTTAAGCTCGATATTTTATGGATAAATATTTCGAACAGTTTGATTGAAAAAACAGAAATAAGATTTTATATTCTAGACTTGGGTTTTAAGATAATTTTTTCAGGGAATGAAAAGTGCATGGTTAATATTCCTCTAAACATTGAAGAGGCTACAAAAACTAGTTTTAGTTTAGAAAAGCACATCAAATAAAGTATACTTCATATAAAATAGAATGAACAGAATGATCCAATTTTCGGAGTGGAATATGAATCAGAAAATACACTCGTCGTGTCTGATATTCAAATCAAACTGTGTTACAAGCAATCCATTTATTAATTTTTAACTCTTTTAGATTTTTAAAATCTTAATGATCGCTTCTTACTCACTACTTTGAGGCCTTTCCCTTTGGCGTTAGATTCTTATACTTTCGTAAAGAGACATATACCTCTACAGCGTTAATGGAAAGGACATTTATTATTTCCCATAATATACAGAAACTTACTAATACCTTGACAAGAAAGGTATTATTTCCAAATATAAACTAATTCTCTTCTCTCGGTATCCTCTTCATCTACGCTTTGCAAATTAACTCTCCTCCATAAAGAAATCTATAACTTGGATCATGTAGAGCTTCCATAGAATGATAGCATGTTCTTCTCTCCAGTTTGTGGGCGGATTTCAATTCCACTCGCCATCAAGAAGTACATACAAGATCATTTCCTTCTCTCTAGCCTTGGGGATAAAGAGATACAACAATGAAAATTTGTGATTAAAAAATCAATTATTTCTTTGCAGAATTTGTATGATGCTTGTAGTTTAGTTTTAGTTAGTTACTTATTCTTATATCACTATATGAAATTATTAATTTGATTCATATTTTATAATTTTTAAAATTAATTTTTTTAAAAGTTGAATTTTGGTTAGAAAAACAAGAATAAAAATTTAGAGAGTTGGTTTATAGATTTGGACACTTGAGTTATATAGTATGGATGTTTTAATTATCGAATATTCTAAAATCCGTAACTGAATATCTGACTACTACAAAAATTGGACCGAGAAAGTTATTTTTAATCAACATATGGTCTGAGGGGAAAAGTTGAAACTACCTGAAGTTCTTACAATCAAATTAAAAAGAGGTACGAAAGAGCAGGTTCCACGAATTGAAGAGAATAGCTAAAGTATCGTAAGAACTCCAGACCATTTAGGGGTCCCGTCCCTTGCACTCCTCTTAGTTACTGAGATAATGAAATGTGATATAAATTACCTTTTGAAAGACAAAGCTGGTAATCCCCCGTATCCAATGCGGAAGAGCCATTAAGAGTGGCTGCTTTTTATTCTCGTGCAGTTAATCGTGGACATGTGAACTTGGTAGAGTGTTCAACCATGTCACCTGCTGGCAGAGATGCAAGCTGCCACGTGTCGAACTAAGTGCTCACTAAAGCAAGCCTCGCTTAATGTCTCACGAGTGGTATCGGTGTGGACGTAGTAGCTCTGTACTTTAGCCGTTCAAGTGGCTGTATTAGAAGATGGAGTTTTGACATCTACCACATGCCTGAATTTGCTCAATATCTGCAGTTGTAAGTAGACTTTTTCGCTCCAACCAACCAGAGCTGCTGCAGACTGATTCACAGAGGGGGACTTGAGGCATTTCAACTTTGACTGACAGCCGGGATACAGCATGAACCGATCGCAGAAGGGGGAGAACACCAAGCATGAGCAGTTGTCCAGCGTTATGCACCTGATTGTGCCTCCGGCTCAAGTGTGGGAAGCATTCAAGGACTTGCACAACCTTCTTCCACGGTTGTTGCCGGGGTTCATAGAGAGATATAATTTCCTGGAAGGAAAGGGCAAGGTGGGGAGCATACGGGAGATAAAGTATGGTTTGGGTGAGTTATAGATTGCAGTTCCTCATCTTCTGCATTCCTGATCTCCGTATGTTTCCATGACTTTTGGCAGATATAAATCTGTCTGTCGCTTCGATGAGCCGTTCCATATTCCATGGCTTTTACTTTTGGCCGGGAGGATCCTGTACTTATCTTGTGCATGCATCTATTCTTTACTGAGTTCAGTGTCCGTAGCAACGTTGTCCTCAATCTGTGTTCAGAAAAATGTTTGGTGAATGTTGCCCGTTTGATCCGCGATCGACTTTCCTCATCGTATGGGATCTGGTTTCTTACCCATTACCCATAGGTAGCGAGCTTAGTATGAGATGTTTCTTCCTGAATCGTAAGAAGATCAGAAGATGACGTTTGCGGTTTTTCATCGGATAGCTCTATCTGTCACCAGACCGTAAAACTTTACGGTATTCAAATGTCACAGATGTTACAATTGAGACGCGTTCTTTGAGTCAGCAGATCTCTTTCCGTGAAGAACAGTTCTCTATATTTCATCTATATTTCATATCTGCAATAGCATTTTCTCAAGCAAAAATACAAGATGACTCTCTAGCTGCAGCAGGAAGCTTGGACGGGACGACAGCGAGGACCTCGCTAGGAAATAGAGTCAGTTAGAAACTTTGAATTGGAAGGCAGGAAGTGAGTTCCGATGGCTGTCAATGTAAGTGACCAATTAGCTGTTCACAGTTAGCAACCTCCTACACGTAGCACCCTAAGGCATCTCTTCGGACACTTACTGTTACTAGGATAATTCGCATACCACTGGTCCTCTGTCCACTCTCTTTGAATGAACCCTATGAAGTACTTCGAAGTTTTCATGGGCTTCATGCGCGGCAGTAGTACATTGCTTGTAGGTCCTATCAACGAAGAAAGATAGAAATTTCTTTTAGATTTGCATAGTAACTTTCAAAATCAAACGAAAATAACTTATTCTTTATCCCATTCCAATGTGATCAGGACAAGACGAAGATTTGTAGCAGCAGGACTTGTTAATGGTCAAACTGACGGATTGATTCATCTGGCTCCAGCGGTTCCAGGTCTTTCTTACAGCAAAGAACGGATTGACGTTCTAGACGAGGAGAAGCGAATTTGCACTTACAGCGTCTTGGCGGGTGAGATAATGGACAATTTTAGCTCCTACAAAACAACATGGCAATTTCTTCCAGAATCACCTGGCCAAGGGACGGAAGTCAAGTGGATGGTAAAGTACGTTCCGAAAACTGACCACGGAACTGTAGAGCAATTCAGGGATTCCGCACTTCTACTAATGAAGCAGCTCGAAGGTCACTTGATTGCGACCGGAGAATACACTCCAGGCTCAGAAGACCAAAAGTTACGCGCAGCTTTATTTAACTGATCTCGCTTCTACACAGAATTCAAACTCAAATTAGAACATCCAATTTGGGATGTACTGATTTCATTTCATCATCTTGTTCACTAATACAATAAATTGTTAAAACAGAGTGGCGAGGGAGATTCATGGAACTGACAGAGAAAACGAATTTTCCTCATTGTAGTCTAAGACCGTAAAAGCTGTGTAGAGATTTGCTTTCTAAGATCACCCTTTATATCAGAAAGCAAATCACCAGAAATGCTCGTTAGCATCTAGCTTATTATAATGATCAGGAGATACTGAACACGTCTCATACTGTACTCAAATTTGTATTCTGTGCCACAATTCAGATTAAAGAGAGACGGTTTTAGTAGTTTGAATGCCTTCACCGTTCTGCATATAATCTCCTCGCGGATAGTTTTGGCAAGATTTGCCACTGAAATCCTGCAATCTACAGCAAATTAAAAGAACGAAACATGACACTTAGGGTCCGGGTCCACTAATGTTTCATTATTTTGTTGATGGTATTGTGTAAATCAAGCTCGATGACGATAGAAGACATTTATCATTTCACATCATTAGATATATTAATAAAATATACTAAGACAAACATATTTTTATTTTTCCAATACAAGAAATAATTTAAATGTATGAAGTATCTCGAGAGTAGGTTTTGACTTCTAGAAAATTTTATATGATTTGACATTATTTTCAAGAGGGACCATATTTTCATAATCATAAAATTTGGTTGGAACATAACATGCAAGGTATGATGGAAAGAACATTCATTGCACAATACTTAAAAACAGATTTTACCAAGCAAAACATTCTCTATGGTCACTTTCACAAACCTTAAAAACGTTCATGGCATCAAACGTGAAAATCTTATATATTATATGTAAGACGAAAGAAAAATATTCAGAGAACAAATAAACGGACCCATTCTATGCGACTTCGACCTAATGGACCCCGAAGTACCATGTGATTCGATGTGGTATGTGTAAGTAATAGCTTGCGTGGGGTGAGTTGTGTTGGCAACCAACGATTCATGAATATGGTATGCGTGTCAAGCTGTCCAACGCCATTCCTATGAAATCTCGTGGTGTACTTCTCTCGGTCCGAACAGTTTGTGAAATTTATTGTCACCCAGGGTTGATGCACCCTAACAAGACTTAAATTGAGGAAGTGTGAAAAGGGCCACCGCTGAAAAAACACTAAGGATGGGAAGACCCATCAAGCCTTATAAGGGTGAGACAAAATAGGTTAAATGGGGCTTAGCCACAATAGAGTCAATATGAGAAATCTGCCCTATCGCACCTAGGATATCCCAGCTGTGCAAGTCTTATGGTCTACCAATAACTAGAACATCCAAAGAAGCAGCATCTAATGTGATTGTTCTCCTATGGATTGCACTAGCCATGGCTCTCTCTAGAACAATGGACACATGCAGTCCAAAATATGTTACAAAGTATGAGAGCGAGAGTGGTACTCCAGGCACCTAACATGATAAGCTCTCATGTTGTCCAAAATAGGTTACAAAGTATGAGAGTGAGAGTGGTACCCCTGGCACCTAACATGATAAGCTCTCATGCACTCCTTGACAAATGTTTCAAAAGTGGTGTCCATCACTTCATATAACTCCAAGGCTAGAGGAACAAAGAGGTGAACTCGCTGCATACCCCTATACTTGGAGACCTTGCAAGCTGCTGCTGCACTCACTGCCTATCCAAGGGGATGGGTAATCACTCCCTCCAAAATTGTATCAAGCGTAGGATCCATAACCACAACATCTGCTATTGTCACCTTATCATCTCGGACCAACTATGAGTCTGCCCTAACATGTGTCGTTTGCAAAGCATATAAATGTTCCTTCCAAGTGAAGTATTTACTCTCTTGTGCCATAGCAAACACTATGTCCCTAATAGCATCATGGGTTATCCTTTGTCCTCCAAAAGGACACCGTGTCATATGTACGGTTGTTGCATCTAGTGTAGAACCACACTCGCAAGTGAGTAATGAAGATGCATATGGGTGGACCAAACCTAAGTGAAACCTCATCACTGTAGAGAAAGTAGCTGATGCAAGTTAGAATGCCCTAATGCAAGGTCGAGCTAGGATCCAAGAGTATGCACCCTTGCTGGAGCAAGAGCAAAGATGTGTTGTAGTAGCATGAGGTATGGAGGAGTCAACTAAGAGAGAATGTAGCATATGTTGAGATTGTTGCTCCATCAAGGAAGAGTATAAACCTCTAGTCCAATCTGATGATAGTGAAGCAAAAGATGGAAAGTCCTTGCATGCACATGGGGATAGACTATCTCTCATATGCCACAGTAAAATTTGGAGAGAAAAGGATCTATCTTCCACCTCTATCACATAAGTCTCCAAAACTGGCCTCTCAACAACCACAAAACAAGAGGAAAGTAGGGGTGTTGAGAGATCCCAAATACCCAAAAATTCTATAAGTGTCATCTCCTCCATAGATAGCAAGCCAACCCCTCTACACAAAAGCCATCTGTCTATGTGCCAAATCCCTTGGTCCAATAATATCACCAAAGACTCCCATAGTCCTCTTATCAAAGACTCTTAGATGTGATAGGAAGTACAAGGAAGGAGGAACGGTGGGGAGGAGGTAAGTCAGTCAACAAGCAATATTAGAGGAGAGTATACCAAATGCCATAACGGATCTCCTAGTAATAGAAGGTCATCCACATAGAGAACATCCTTTGCAAGGGCAACGTCTAAGAAGTGTGTGACAAAATCCATGTATCCTACATGCACTCCAAGAACACATAGTCCATCTATAGATGTAATACACTCCTTTGGAAGCTCAAGGTGGGGAGGGATACCTAAAGGGGACCATGCTTTGCACTTTGACACCTTATTCTCAAGCCTACTAGATGTAGCTCGGTAGTCAAGAAGTCAAAGGCCTGCCTAATCTGATCTATAGGGCCTCCAATGTGTGTATCATCTACCAAGGAAAAAACACACATTGGCATGGTCAAAGTAGTAGATAAGAGAGCTCTAAAGTGAGCCATGGAAAATAAGAGTCCTCTTAAAGGATCTCCCTAATGTGTACTAATAGCTAAGTCCAAGTATGTGTTTCCCTCTTGTGGACAACCGTGCTGGTAGTAAAGGGAAGCAGGAGAGCCATGAAAAGACCACACAAAAGTAATAAGACTTGGCAAGGATCCACTAGTCTCCCTAAGCTCTCTAAAGATAGATGCTCATGAGATGCCATTAAAAGTATTCTCAACATCCACCTGTAGTATTACCCACTCCGGATGGATATCTAGAAGTGCCCTAATGCCTAGAGATATAGCCTCACATCCTCTAGGTGTAGCTACTCCAAATTGGTGTGGATTGAGGGGCTATCTTAAGTGAGAATGATATTGGAGGACAATGGTGTGACTGACCAAACACAAAAATATCTCTCCAATAGTAATCTAATGCCCCTTGTGTCCTTTTCCATCATGAGAAGTCAACTAGAACCTAACACCCAACTAATAGACATAGGAATGTCTCCTCTTGGTATTGCTATAGTCACCTAAAACAACTTGGTAAAACCACTAGAAGGATCATCTGCTTGAAAGCAATCCTAAGATGCTCATCTACCATCCCTAACAAGCCTCTTGAGGAAATTCGAGGGGTAATGTGCAATGCTTGTACAAAAAGTGACTTATCAGGACATAAAGGCTGCTCAAGCTGATAATCTGAGACCTCTAGTGGTAATCATTCTCTTACCATAGGATATAGTAAATATAGGGAAAAGATAGTCTCATCAATAGGACAAGCCATAGACAAAGGGTGTAGTGCTTGTGCTGCTCTACTAAACTCTACTGCTTAATCTAATGTCCTACACTATCATAATTGAGTGTACTCTATGGTACCATGTGGCAAAACCTATCTCCTAAAACATGCAGCCCTAATAGAATCCTCCTGAAGGGCCGTCCAATTCCTTGTTCAAAATTGATGTATTCTAGTAGCCACCTCTCTATGCCCCGCACGTCCCCTTCTAGCATAACAAATACACCATCAAGGAGTAAGAGGAATAAGAACCATGCTAACTCGTCCAAGGGATCACATGCCAAACAATCAAGTGGTAGGCAAAAGCTTGTCTAGCCTCATGATGGAATGTATGGGGTAGTCTATGAAATAGATGTGGACATGGAAAACTAGTTTCAAATAACCCCAAAATGCAATCCACTTGAGAAGATAACCACTCCCATGACTCAATCGGTATCCTTGGAACGGTCAACAAAAGGATAGAGGACGCATGCATAATCCCGAGTATCACTATTGTTGATGTGGCCACTTGCCCCACGTGAACATCCCACGTGGCCTAATCATAGTCCTTGTGCATAATTCCCACATGGATCTTTATCCCTTGGAGGTAAAATGTCAATGATACACCGAGCATGGTATATCCTAAGCCGCTCTATGCGGACCCACATGGGGAGGTGTAACCATGGCTAGCACAAGAGTAACAATAGTAACACATGATGCTCCTCTCCATATCTACACATACTCAAATCACAACAAGGCTTAAAGTGTAAGAAGTCCTGAAACGATTGTTTCAATTTCAATTAAAAACAGAATGTTTTAGAATGCATTCTAAAGTAAATCATATTAAAAGAAACGTTTGGAAATAGTAAACTTCTACAAATTAGAATTCTCAATTTCAGTTAATCCGAAGAGTAGTTATCATCCATATCATTTGATGGTGCCTTGAACTTTACCTCGTCGAACATAGAATCAAAATGTTCCCTCTCTTATGCTCTTTTTTTGTTATATGATGGCGCCTTGAACTTTGCCTCTTCGAACACAAAACCAAAATGCTCCCGTTCATACGCTCTTTTATGACATGGTAAATTCGAATACAGATGAATTTCCACAACAGGTCACAATATGGATGAATAACAATATCAGACCACAAATAGAGTTAAATAGACACCAACAACAATGCGATGGGTTTTGCGCCACCACTTGTGAACTTGTCAACGGTTCAAAAAAAATGTTTTAAAAACATTAAAAACACATGTAAACGTTTTAAAACGTTCGCTTAGTTACAGATTTAAAACGTTTCCATAGTAAGAAACCTCTTTTTATTTTTTTTTTGGGCCAATTTGGGAGTTGGCCAAGTAAAACTGCACAAAATGGAGTCCGTCGAGGATCTTTGACTCCTAATTTTTAAAATAATATACATATAGTTCAAATTTTAAAAAAATAATTTTATACGGGCTTAAATCTAGAAAATCCATCTAAGAAAGGTGTTTCTTTAGAAGAATAATTTTCTATTTGATTTTTCTAGAATGTTTTGAACTAGTCATCTTTTATAATACAGACTATTTTATAAATATCTTTCATATAACATAAAAATTATCTTGGTGATGTTGACTGATTTTACAATCTACATTGACTAACATCTTCAGAAAACCAATGTACTAATTCCAATTTTAAAAATATAATTTATACTAATCTTACTAAAAATTCTGTAATTAAAAGAACATACAAATTAATATTTTTATCTAGCCTTCTTGACACTCCAAGATCAAGAAAAATATGATACGAAAGTGGTCCAAGCCCCTAAGTCTATCTCATGCATAATCGACAAGGAGAAGCGAGTGGTTTCCTAATTATGGTCATGACTAGATAAATATCTCCTGAGTCGCAGCTATTTATCCATATACTGTGATTCGAAGCTTTGATGAATCCGTCAAAGATTATGGGTCGTATAGTAGCACCGTCATCATGCCTACACAACACAAACTGGAAAAAGAACGAGATGGACTTAACAATACCCAAGTAGTGAAAAGACTTGACAATACCCTTGGTTCCACGTGTTCCACCATGTCACACCTATATTATAATCCGTAGGCATGATTTTGTAAATCGGTCCTAGGACTCGGTTGCGATCGGAGGAATCAATCGAGCCGAGGATTCTGTAGAATCAAGATCCTCCAAGTTTCCATAAATTTGGGATTCTCAAGGTTTAGATCAACTTGGGATTCTTGTTAAACTTTCCGATCATCTAATCATCAAACTAAAGTATTGTCAATTAGCTGAACTGTAATTTGGTTCTTGCTTTTGGAGAGTTGCAATGCAAGACCCTTTTAGTTTGGTATAACATGGTCGCGAGCTAGAGGCTTATGTTTGAGAGTAAAGGCCACTTCCCTTTTAGCGATAGGCTATTTCTCTTTCGGTGATGGATAACAAGAAAGATGGAAAGATCCATCAAGCTATACAAGGAGGAGACATAAGAGGTAAAGGAACTGCTGCATAAGAGATGGACTTAATAGTATCCCAAATACTAGAAAGACTTAACAAGACCCTTGATTCCACCATGTATTATAGTTTGTAGACATGATTTTGTAGTAAGATCAGTGACCGGTTGGGCTGTGATAGGAGGAATCAATAGAGGTGAGTATTCTACAAGATCAAGATCCTCAAGGTTTTGATAAATTTGGGATTCTTGTTGAACTTCCCATGCCATTTTAATCATCAAACTAAAGTATCATCCATTAGCTGAATAGTAATTTTGTTCTTGCTTTAGGGTGTACAATTGTCGTAAAAGATTGAGCAAAGAAATAGGAGAATCCAAGATTGGAGTGAAAGATCACACTGGTGCTCTTGAATAAGGAAAACTCTGAATGCCTAGCATGAGCTTGGGATTTGATATTAATAGGGAAGCATACAAGGCTTCTCGAGAAGCTTCTCAAGAAGTATCGTAAAAATTGCTTTCTTAGAGTGAAAGCCAAGCTAACCAAGAAGCTTCTCAAGAAGCTTTCTTCTAGAAGTCACCTATTTGGTGTGGCAAGCTAAGCTTCTTAGGAAGCTTCACAAGAAGTTTTCTCCTAGAAGTCATTACTTGGCATACACATTACCCAATACTTGGAAGGTACTAAGTAGCTTCATATATGCTTCTAGAATATTCTTATAATTCTTGGGCTAATTTGGCCTTATTTTTATTTCATTAGTCTTGACTAACTCATTACTAAACTCTATATATTCCCGCATGGCTAGTTGGGGATGTCCTTGCCACCATGGAGGCTTCAAACTCCTGGATGTCCATTTGTGCATTCTGGAGATGAGAAAGAGGCTCCCAAGTGGCATCATGAAGGGGATACTCTTTCAAAGGACTTTGTACTTAGTATGTTGTTTGCATCTGCGTTGAATGTGGCAACGTGCAAGGATACAATCTTCATACTTCTCATAATTGTTGATAGAGACAAGAGGAGAAGAGATTGGACACAAGAAGAAAAGGAAGATGGATGAGAAACAAAGTGTTTCAACTTGAAAACATGAAATACAAGGTGGATTTGCTTGTGATAAGGCAAGGCAAGGCAAGTTGATAAGCAATTGGAAAAATGACGTGAGTGACATCAAATGGACTTATCTAATTAAAATTAATTTTACAGACTTGGGTATCAAGTGGGAGGTGTAACAATATGGAGTTTAGCGACGTAGTTAGTAAAGCTAATGAAATAGAGAATGGGCCAAATTAGCCTTGAATATTCTAGAAGCATCTATGAAGCTTCTTAGAAAGCTTCCTAACTAGTTAACTTGCGCCCCAAGCAGGTTGCTTCTAAAAGGAAGCTTCTAGAAGCTTCTAACTAGCTTAGTTTGCACGCCAAGTAGGCGGCTTCTAGAAGGAAGCTTCTTGAAAAGCTTTCTAGTTAACTTGGCTTGCACTCTAAGAAAGCGGCTTGGGGAAGCTTCTTGAAAAGCTTCTCAAGGGCTTTGTATGCTACCTTTAAATACTAAAGCCAAAGCTCATGCTAAGCATTAGGACTTTTCCCTCATTCAAGCGTCCTAATGTGAGGTTCCATTCTCCTATTTCTCTCCTCAATTTTGGTCTTTTACATTGGTATTAGAGCAGGAATGGGATGGATGGAATTTATGGACTACCAAATCCACTTCTGCCAAACCATTAGGATTTTCATGCCAGATATTACCCAAGCATCATTTCACAAAATTCATCACCTCGTGCTGTGGGCAGGATTTTATACATATGATCACCGTGTCTAAGGAACCCTTGATACTTCCGGTTGTAACTTATGGAGAATGGTGGACGTGCTGCATCTATGTACTAATCAATAAGATAAAATGGGAGTAGTAGGATAGAGTAGAAGCTATGGTGGCAATACCGGATGTTATCCTTGCAATGAAGCAACAAATCAAGCACCTTACTCAATTGCTCGATGAATGAGATCAGCAATGACAAGAACAAAATTTGAGCTAAGTGCCAAGCTGGTTTCAGATCAGGCTTTAGTACTTTGGACCACCTATTGGTACTCCATGTTTTGTGGTGGAAATCCAAGGGTGTTGGGAGAGCTCTCTATATTGCATTTATTGATTTCAGGAAGGCCTTTGATAAGGTGCTCAGGAAATCACTAAGTGAGAGACTCACTGAAGTGGGTGTTACAGCTGATCTGATTGGTGCTATCTCTAGACTCTATGAGAAAGTGATTGTGAAACTTTCATCTTTGAGCTCTCAAGATGTCCTTAGCACAATGGGTGTGATTCAAGGTTGCTCTCTATCTCCAACTTTGTTTGGAATCTTCATCGATGATCTCGAGAGTCTACTCATGGAAGCTGGAGCTACAGTTGTACAGGTTGGCTCTTTGATGATACATGCACTCTTTTATGCAGATGATGTAGTGCTTCTCTCCACAAATCCGCACAGTTTACAGAAGCTGTTGGATTCTCTACTTTTCTTTTGCAATCAAACAAAGTTGGAGGTGAACCTTGACAAGTCCAAGGTGATTGTCGTTGGTTCTAAAGGTGTCACACCTTTCTTTTTTGTTGATAGCAATTGGAGAAGGTTTCTTCTTATAAGTACTTGGGCCTTGAGTTTTCTCAGGACTATAGCTGGTCTACTTGTGTGAAGATGAGAATCAATGCAGGCTTTAGAGCTTTGTATTCACTCATGAATCGCTATAGACTTGCTCATCTTACCACATGGGAGTTGAAGAAGGTGTTGTTCAGATCTCTTGTGCAGCTGGTGGTTTTCTATGGTACTCAGATTTAGGGTCCATGTACTAAGAAGACATGGTGGCAAAAGGTGGAGAAAATTCAGAAATTGTTTTTGTGTGATGAACTTGGAGTGAGGACTCAAACTCCTTATGTATTGCCGTTTGCTGAAACAGGTTTTTTGCCTCTTGGGGCTGAAGCTTTGTTCTTGGCTCTCACATATGTCACTAAGGTGAGGTCCATGGAGCATGAGAGACTTCTTTACCAAACTTTTTATGCCACTCTATCTATTGGTTGGTAAACAGATCTGATTGCATGGGCCACAAGGTGGAATGTTTTTGAGCGACATTGGAGATTGGAGCCTATTGCACTTCGAGAGGTGATCAAGGAGCAGTTCTTACTACGCTTATGGCAGCAACCCGATACCAAGATGGTGTTCTATAAGCAGTTTGGAAATCCTATGTTGGTGTATTGTGAGCAAGATTATCTCTTGGCTAGGATTTCTACTTCATTGAGACATGTTATCGCTCAATATAGAACAAGTTCTCATAGACTAGAAGTAGAACAAGGGCGTTGGCAGCAGATAGAGCACTCCATGCGACTTTGCAAATTTTGTTCTATGAGCAAAGTTGAGGATGAGCACCGTGTGTTTGTTGATTGCCCTTGTTACACGCTGATCAGAGTTAGACATCAGATTACTTGTAGTGATTTCTCAAGTCTCTTACAGTTGAAACTTTAGCATTAGGGAAGTATATGACAGAGATTAGTTTACATCGGACCAATTTGTGACAGATTGGTCAGATACCCTTCGCTTACATTTTATGTGTTTTGTATTGTGTTTCCAGCCATTTGACTCTTTAGGTCTTCCAGGCTTTATATTTCATTGTTTCATTGTTTCATATAGAGAGAGCGCCAATTTGAGATAAAGAAGATCGCATTTGATTTCCAAAACCCAAGGTGTTTTGAAAGAAAGAATCTTCCAGGCACAGTAGAGAGTTTTGTGTTTGACTACGAACGTTACTTTGAAGCCACCAATCTTCAAGATGAACAGAAATAGATTCTCTTGGTTTCTAGCCAATTAGATGGTGTAGCAAAACTTTGGTGGTGATTTCGAGTGGAGCAAGCAGAACAACAAATTGTTGCACCAATTTAACATGGGCAAAATTCAAGGATGCAATATTTGGTTCTATTTCAAACTATAAATGCCATCCAAGCTACACAAGATAAATTTGCGGAGTTGGAGCAAGTTGGCTCAATAAGGAGTTACATCACACAATTTTAGAACATCATCATGCAGAATCTAGATATACAAGAAGGTGAAGTTCTAGATTGATTTATGTGGGGATTGAAGTCATAAACCAAATTGGAGGTGACCATGCGGGAACCACAAAACATAGAAGAAGCCATGCAATTGGCTGAGCGCTTTGATTCCTTGGTGGCAACAACTTGGTCTTGACCTTGACCTACACAAGGCCTACCAGTACACTATGCACGGGTGGAAGAACCGACACCAATGGAGATTGATGCTATCCAACGGAGACCACTTGGTACAGTGGATAGACAAAGATTGCAAAAAAATGGAGGTTTTTTTTATTATTGCCAAGTTGGACATTGAATTGTTGAATGCCCACTTAGGAATGGGCGACCCCGACAAGTTGCCTAGATGGAGTTTGTGGAACAAAATGATCAGGGAAACAAGGAATCCCAATAGGAGATTTTGTGCCGCCTATTGAGAGCTAGATTAGTTCCAATGGGATTGAAGGCTTGACTTATGTAAGTTTGCTTCACTTGCAAGGTATGATATCTAATCTTGGTTTTAGGATTTTGGTTGATTTTGGAAGTTTAGAGAATTGCATGTCTATACAAGTAGCAAAGGAATTGGGTATTCTTATCAAGCCAGTGATTGAAAGTAGTTTGATGATGGTGGATGGTAGAAAGGGTTCTGCATTCCGCACTTGGCATCCTATTACCTTCAAGATTGGGAAGGAGTATTTGGAGTATATGAGGTTTGTAATGGCACCTCTATACTATGATATCATTCTGGGTCTACCTTGGCTTGAATGTCATAAGGTTCAATTTGATTGGACCCAAGGACAAATTCAAGTACAACACTAAAGTAGGAATTTCCAATTAGATTGTCTAGTACCTCAGAGTAAGACACCTAAAAATAGTCAGTCCCAAGATGAGAAGTTTGTCAAGAAGGTAGCCATAGAGCAAACCTTGAAGAGATATGAGTCCCAAGATGAGAAGTTTGCCAAGAAGGCAACCATGGCTCAAGCTTGGAAGAGAGATGAGTCTCTGGAAGGGAAGTTGGCTAGTAAAGTAGCCATAGAGCAAGCTTTGGAGGAAGATAAGTTTGTATTCACGGTGTGGATCAAGGCGATTGCACAAGAACAATCTAAGGAGGGCCAAGGGTCTCTCATCAAGCAATGGTTGATTGGATAGTTCAAGAGTTTGCAGATGTGTTTCTAGATGATCTACCAAAGGGATTACCCTCTGATTGAGGTATACCCTTCAAGATCAAGTTATTGCTCGGTAGTACTCTAGTGAGTAGACCGATCTATCTGCTCTCACCAAAGAAGTTGGAGGAGTTACAAACAACACTTATAGAGTTATTGGAGAAGGACTTCATACGATATAGTACCTCTCCTTGGGGAGCATCGATACTATTTGTTCCAAAGAAGAATGAAGGACTTTGTTTTTGTATTGATTATTGTGGGCTCAATAAGCAAACCGTGAAGAATGCATATCCCTTGCCTTGGATCAATGACTTACTTGATCAACTAAGTGGAGCATGCTACTTTTCCAAGTTGGATCTTTGCAACGGCTACTAGAAAATTCCTATTGATAGTGGGGATGTGCAAAAGACTGCCTTTTGCACAAGGTATGGGCATTTTAAGTGGAGAGTTCTACCTTTCAAACTCACTAATGCTCCAACGGTCTTCATAGATCAGATGCATTGCCTATTGGATAGACTATTGGATTGGTCCGTAGTGGTGTTCTTGGATGATATCTTAATCTATAGTAAGACAAAGGTAGAACATGTGAATCATGTACAAGAAGTCCTAAGACAACAACGACAATGGAAATTTTACTGCAAGAAGTCGAAGTGTGCCTTTTGGCAGAAGGAGGTTACCATCTTGGGTCATAAGATCTCATCAGAGGGGATCAAGATGGAAGAAGAGAAAATCAAGGCCCTTACTGATTGGCCTACCCCAAAGAATGCTACCAAAGTACGGGCATTCAATGGATTGGCCAATTTTTACCGACGATTCATCCACTATTATGCTCATGAGGCTGCACCATTGACTGACCTCTTGGGAAATAGCTTGAACTTCCAATGGACCACCAAGCATGAAGAAGCATTCCAAAAGCTAAAGCATATGGTGTCTTCAAGACACATTCTTCAACCATATGATCATCAACTACCTTGTGTGGTTGATTTTTATGCTTCTAACTTTGCAATTGGAGTTGTGTTGTAACAAGAATTCCTAGATGGACTACATCCCATTGCCTTTTGTGTCTTGCAGACTAAATACATATGAAAGAAATTACTCTACTCAAGATCAGGAACAACATGCAATGGTATATGCCACCAAGGTATGGAGGCATTATCTCTTGGGGAAACAAGTGATCATGTGAATTGATCACAAGCCATTATTGCAAACCTTACACTTAGAACACATGAAGAGTTGACCTCATCAATTCATAACCTTGGCTACAGTACTTCAAAATCTACAAGTGATGACTCAATCAAAAGCTCTTGAGAGATTCTATCCAATGAATCAAAAATGAACTCATTTGAGGCAACAAACATGAAGTTATGGACTCTAGAGTTATCTATGGTAAACTTCTAAACCTCATTGAATCACGAAATTAAAATGCTCATAACTTCAAGCACAAAGCTTCAAATTCTATGAAAACAACTTCAATCAATAGATCTTGACAAGATACTTCTAATGAGATCAAGATCACCTCATTTGAAGATGTGAGTCCAAAGTTCTAGCCTCTGAAAGTTGCAAAGACGAGCACCACCAACCGCACAAGAACACAGATTGATGAATTTCGAAAATTCTTCCACCGAACTCCAACTTCAGCAAGCAGGTATTCAAAAGAAAGAACTTTCACAGCTGTTTCCAATGAGTCTAAGATTGAAAGATTTGGACTTGGAACCAAAAAGTTACAAGGTGTTGAAAATTGAATTCAAACCCTAAAATCTCCGAGAGATGACAGAATTCGAATCTTCATAACTTTTTGTGTGTGTGTGCTCTGCAAGCGCGCTTGGTATCAATCGAAAGTGCTTCCAAAGGCGCTTCTAATGCCATAAAAATCACTCCATTTGGACACCATATGATGAAGATTCGAACGCTCAAGTCTAGCTCTTGTGTTAGAAATTTCAATCACTCATAACGTTTTGTACAAAGTTCAGAATGATATAATCTTGGTGGCTATGAAAAGGTCTTGGCAAGGCGCTTCGAACGAGACCAAAATTGGAACGTTTGGACATGTATGTAGGGAGATATGGCTTCTAAAACTTTCAGTACTCCTCTCCTCTCAAACTTTCGAAACTACACTCCGCTTTCAATGGAGTGCAGAAACTCCATTGAAAGCTTTCTATCATGGGTATTCAGTATAGAAGAAATGTGATTAGAACTTTCAAGAAGAGTATACAGGATTTTAATAATTGCCTTCCTTGAATCAATCTGAACTCCAGCAGAAGTGAGGTCAAGTAAGATTACTTTGAATCTTTGAATATAATTCTCCATAGTATCTTCTTGGGTCCAATATTATGATATTCATACTCCGCTTCATTTTGCTTTGCCAAATATTGTGGTTCAAAATAAGCTCTAATAATATCCCACTGATTCTTTGATGTCTTCGCTCTAATATACAACTCAAATTTGGATGAGGAGACACTAGTAACCAACTGAAAAGTTCTTCATTGTCTTTGTTTTTGTCCTCAAATGCTTTGATTTCTTCATCCTTTTGCATATCCTCCATTGTCTTCTCACCTGTCACTATGGACAAAAGATCTTCCCTCTGGAAACAAATCTCCATAGTAGTCTTCCACATTAAATAATTAGTAGCATCTAGCGTCTCATGGATGGAAATCTGTGTGTACATATAACCTTATGGAATGGTACCGCTGTACTTTTACAAAGCAAAATAATTGATTCACAAACCCAGTACATAGAGTCTACACACACAGACCCACAGCCCATCAACATTCCTGGGTATTAGGTTTCTCTCATCTTGTATATGGAATATACATCTTTGCTCAGTGAACCTGACTCTTAGCTCACTTATATAGCTACTGGAATGTTCCTTCATCAGTACTCATATTCTACTTACATCAGTCTCTTAGGATTAATTAGTTACAAGACCATACCAGTCTCTTTGGACTGATCATTGACAGGTACACAAGTCACACTGTGTTCATTCCTCAGTCACTCCACAAGGGAGTTACATCAGTCCCTTTGGACAGATTATTGACAGAAACACAAGTCACAAATCACGCGGTGTTCACTCCTCAGTCAGCCACTCTACAAGGGAGTCACTCTGGATGAGAGTTCACTGAAATAGTTTTCACTAGCATGAACCCGCGGGCTAAAGGCCAATATTGATGCAGGCTGTTGCCGTTGCTATGGTACAAACTGTTCCACCGAGTTGGTAAAACTCCGTACTCTTGATATACCAAAGCTATGCACACAAGAGTTTTACGTGCATAAGCTCCAGTGTAAAGAAGGTCAATCTTGCGAAATGCCATCACGTTTCTAGGGAATCTCCATAGTCGTCGAAATTAACACGGGATGTTATGTGATAAACGCCGTTACCAACCTCATGAAAGTGACTAATTCAACTGGGGGACTTGAGATATACATGCTGGCATACGCTTGTGTTTCGGACCGTGAGGCTTCAACCCAGTTCCAGCAAAAGAGATTCACCCATATCTAGCTGACATCGTTGGTTCACCGTAGAGCAGATGCCCTTCGGTGATCCGAGCCAGTGCAAGAAGCATTTGTTTGCTCCTTTCCAGCTCGGTCACCACGTCTGCTTCTTTGAGCTTCGTTTCGTCAGTTTCGTACTCAATGAGATACTTCATTTTCGTCTTCGAGTCGCCCAAAGGAGTCAGAGAGATAGTTGACAAAAAAATTGTGAATCCTAGAGCAATGTGCCCTCCTTCCACCTCTTCACTCACGAGTGTATGGGCTTTCTCGTCGATTTTCAGTAGTTTATCCTTCACATATGCACCCTCCGGAGCAACTGCAGTTAGGCAATCAGAAGCTTAGGGGAGTGATATATGCACTAACTTTCTACAATTCAGAGTGCTCCGCAAAGGTTTAACTCATCCTTTTACATACCATGTAACTCCGTACAGATCTCTGAACACACGACCATGACTAGAATAAAGCACCGCTGGAGCAATTTGGACGGAAATGTTTACTTGACCCGTATTTAATAGTTCGCGTAAGTGAGTCCCAGGATTTCAATTCGCCCTCCACCTTCACTTGGATGCTGGAGATGAACTTGGGAGCGATTTTGGGCAGGAGATCATGAGCGTTCTTGCAAGCATCGAAGAAGATGGCTACAGGTACAGCCAGGTCTCCTTTGAACTCATAACTGCCAACTTTCCCCGACATGACTGCTGAAGGTAGATCTGATGAGATCGGAGCAGAATGGAGTTCCAAGCTGCTCCAGGGAGGCAGTGATTCCGACAAACTGTGACATCATGCGTTTCTTATATAGTCTTCCTTCCTTCTTCATATATTTTTCAACCCGGGCTAACTATTTCTCGGGACGGTGAGTTCCTTGCATGATAACAATCTCAATTATTTTCATGATTTCAATTTAAGTTATTATATTCTCCAGTTTCAGAAGTCCCAAATGCATCTTTAACCCACCAAGTATAGAAAATTGATAAGAGCCTAGTACAGCAGAGATGGACTTAACGGTACCCCAAGTTAGCAGAAACCTTAACAATACCCTTGTTCCACCGTGTCACACTTCTGTAATAAGAGAAGCGTGACACGTTAGTAGGCATGATTTTGTGCTACCAAAAAGAAAAGATTTTCGTGATCTCGTGTCAATGTTCTTTTTTTAAAGCATTAGGATCCGGATCTCGGTTGAGATCGGAGGAATCGATCGAGCCGAGGATTCTTTAGGATCAAGATACTCGAGGTTTCGATAAATTTGGGAATACGTGTTGAACTTTCCGTAATTATTTTTATCGTCAAACATAAGTATCGTCAAATAGCTGAATTGTAATTCGGTTCTTGCATTTAGGGTGCACAGTTGCAATGCAGGGCCTTTTATAGAAAGTACGATTTCAAATGGAAGATAGATTCCAATTTCAGAATCTAAAGGTATCGTTTACTATGATTTTTCTCTAAAACTGGTCCTCTAGGTTATTGTGAACGTCTACCTAAACAATGTCACGTGTACCACCATCTAACAACCAATAACAAACAATAACGTGCTGCTAAGTCTTCTCTGCCGTGAAGTAGCAATCTCAGATCATTAAGATTCGAGTTGAAGCGACAATATCATCTTCTCGTAATATTTTTCTTGTTTCTACGCTTTAAGTATCTTGAGTGCGATCATTTGTGTATCTATCTAAACAGCGTCCCACATGTCGGTGGTTTTATATTATCTCGTTTTCTCGACTTTGTTTTGTGTTGGTATGATGACGGTGCTACTATACAGCACACAATCCTTGACGGATTTCATCACAGCTTCGAATCACAGTATATGGAAGAATATTTGTTCCAGGAGATATTATCAACAGCCATGACTTTAATTATCAGGCCGCTCGCTTCTTCCTGCCATTATGCACGAGTTAGACTACGGGACTTTGACCACTTGTGTCATATTTCTTTTTATTTTGTGATGTCAAGATGGCTAAAAAAGGATATGTTTTTCACGTTTATTTAATTACATAAATGTAATTATTAAAATAAAAATTTAATCTATTCCTGAAAATTGGAAAGAATATATCGATTGTCTGAAAAACCTTTATCAATGGATATCATAATATCCGTAAACATCACGATGATATTTTCTTTAAGTATTTGAAGAATAATTATAAGAAATTTATTTTTTTATATGACTAGTTCAAAACGTTCTAGAAAAGATTGAAGAGAAAAGTGTTCTCTCTAAAAAATCACCCTTAATGAATATTTTTAATTTAAACCATGTAAAATATTTAGTGTTCTAAATTTAGACCATAAATTTTTTTTTAAAGGTAGGAGTCAAAGACCCCCAAACGACCTTTTTCTTCCCATTATTACTTGCTCAACCTCCAAGTTCGCAAAAAGGCTTCACTAACCGCCTTCATAGGGTGCATCAACCCTATGTGAAAATAAATGTCAAAAACAGTTCGGACTGAGGAACTAGACCAAAAGATTTTGATAGAAATGGTTTTGAATAATTTCACATACAAAAGAATTATTGGTTGCCAACACGATGTACATAAACTGACCCTCAAGTACCATACCACATCAGATGACATGGTACTTGAGGGTCAGTTAGCTCGAAGCGCCAAATATGGGTCCGTTTACTCTTTCTCTGAATGCTCAAGCTCTCACGTGTTTTTCATAAATGCGCTATATATAATATAGAATTCAAAATTGATGTCGTGTCCTCTTTAAATATTGTGAAGTGACCATAGAGAGTGTCTTCTTACTTGGTAAAATTTGTTTTAAATTTTTGTACAATGATGGTTCTTTCCATTATACCTTGCATATGATGAAATAATGCATCAATCAACATTCTTTTGCTTATGAAAACATGTTCCTCGTTAAAATAATTTCAAACAAACAAACCAAATTCTCTAAAATTGAACGTACTCTCCATATTCCTCATACAACTTAAAATATTTCTAATTTTTGTAAAATATATTTATACATTCCTCAAATATAATAAACGTAATAGTGTGCAAGTCTTCTATCGTCATCGAGCTTGATTGGGATGGTCACAAGGGGCAAAGACCTTCAACTGACTCCAGTTTTTGCATTTTTACTTGGCCAACCATAAGTTGGCAAAAAGACTCCGCCAACCCCCTTGAAGCCTTGATATGGTGCATCAAACCCTTTATGACAGTAAAATTCACAAACAGTTCGGACTGAGAGAACAGACCACGAGATTTCAGAGGAATGGCGTTGGACAAGATGGCACCACCAGAAAATCATTGTCGCCAACACGGACTCAACCAACATTTATTCACAAATGCAGTATCGGATCACATGTTACTGCGGGGTCGGTTGGGTTGAATTTGCAAATATGAACTCCATTTACGCTTTCTCTGAATATTTTGAATTATCTTACACATGATATAAACTTTCACAATTTAATCACATGATCTTACTCAAGTATTGTAAAGTGACTATAGAGAATGTCTTCTTGCTTGGTAAAATCTATTTTGAAATAATATTGCAATGATCTTCTTTTTTATACCTTGCATTTTATGTTACAATCAGAATTTTTCATTATAGTAACATGGTACGCATTACAAGAATCTCAAATTAATAAAATTATTTCAAAATGACTCATAAATTAAAGATATTTCTTATTTTTGAAAAAAAATATTTCTAAAAATATTTACATTAATATGTTTCCCAAATCTAGTAAATGTTATAAATATCTTCTATCATTATTAAGCTTGATTTGAACTATACCATCAGCAAATAATAAAATATTATTGAACTCGGACCCTAGGTATCATTGTTCAGTTTACTTGTTCTTTTTTTACTTTAAATTGCAAGATTCAGGTAGCAAATCTCGTCAAAATCATCTATACAAATAGATTGTATGCAGAATAGCAAAAGCCAATCAAACTACTAGAACCTATCATGTTTAATCTGAATTGTGGTTTAGAATAAAAATTTGAGTACAACATATGTTCGATACCTCCTGATCATTATCATAAGCGAGAAGATAATGAGCATTTTTAGTGATTTGCTATCCACTACACTTGTTTCCTTCATGTAACGATGATTCTCTACATAGAAAGGTTTTATTTAAAGTACAAGTATGTAAAGTGAGTTCAGACTATATCCCATATACATATCTAGTCTTTAGTAATGGATTAAAAGGCTCATTTTCTTCTTGTTGACCTAGTCATTCCTCATTAGGACACATCTTTACTCTTACTCTAGCAAGTGTATAGGCACTCAAATTCTAGTTCAATATCTTAGATCCTAGCTCAACACTGCATTAGTGCATTCAATGAACAATGAAATATAAAGCCCGAAAGACCCAAAGAGTCAAAAGGCTAGAAACATAATACAAAACACATGAACTGTGAGCCTAGGCCAAAGCCTAGGGCATCTCACCAATCTGTAACAAATTGGTCCGACGTAAACTAATCTCTATCATATACTTCCCTAATGCCAAAGCTTCAACCTGTAGGAGAGTTGGGAAATCACTACAAGTAATCTGATGTCTAACTCTTATGTGCGTGTAACAAGGGCAATCAACAAACACATGGTGCTCATCCTCAACTTTGCTCATAGTACACAATTTGCAAAGTCGCATGGAGTGTTGTATCTGCTGCCAATGCCCTTGTTCTACTTCTAGTCTATGTGAACTAGTTCTATATTGAGCAATAACATGTCTAAGTGAAGTAGAAATCCTAGCCAAGAGATAATCTTGCTCACAATACACCAACATAGGATTTACAAACTGTTGATAGAACACCATCTTGATACCGGGTTTCTGCCATAAGCGTAGTAAGAATTGCTCCTTGATCACCTCTCAAAGTGCAATAGGCTCCAATCTCCAATGTCTCTCACAAACATTCCACCTTGTGGCCCATGCAATCAGATCTTTATACCAACCAATAGATAGAGTGGCACAAAAAGCTTGGTAGAGAAGTCTCTCATGCTCCATGGACCTCACCTTAGTGGCATATACGAGAGCCAAGAACAAAGCTTCAGCCTCAAGAGGCAAAAACCCTGTTTCAGCAAGCAGCAATACATAAGGAGTTTGAGTCCTCACTCCAAGTTCATCACACAAAAACAGTTTCTGAATTTTCTCCACCTTTTGCCACCATGTCTTCTTAGTACCTGGACCCCAAATCTGAGTACCATAAAGAACCACCGGCCGCACAAGAGATCTGAACAGCACCTTCTTCAACTCCCATGTGGTAAGATGAGCAAGTCTAGAGCGATTCATGAGTGAATACAAAGATCTAAATCCTGCATTGATTCTCATCTTCACACAAGTAGACGAGCTATAGTCATGAGAAAACTCAAGGCCCAAGTACTTATATGAAAAAACCTGCTCCAATTGCTGTCCATCAAAAAAGAAAGGTGTGACACCTTTAGAACCCACCACAATCACCTTGGACTTGTCAAGGTTCACCTCCATCTTTGTTTGAGTGCAAAAGCAAAACAGAGAATCCAATAACTTTTGTAAACTCTATGGATTTGTGGAAAGAAGCACTACATCAACTGCATAAAGGAGTGCATGTATCATCAAAGAGCCAACCTGTACACCTGTAGCTCCAGCTTCCATGAGTAGACTCTCTAGATCATCTATGAAGATTCAAAACAGAGTTGGAGATAGAGAGCAGCCTTGAATCACACCCATTGTGCTAAGGACATCTTGAGAGCTCAAAGATGAAAGTTTCACAATCACTTTCTCATAGAGTCTAGAGATAGCACCAATCAGATCAATTGAAACACCCACTTCAGTGAGTCTTTCACTTAGAGATTTCCTGAGCACCTTATCAAAGGCCTTCCTGAAATCAATAAATGCAACATAGAGAGCTCTCCCAACACCCTTAGATTTCTACCACAAAACATGGAGTACCAATAGATGATCAAAAGTACTAAAGCCTGATCTGAAACCAGCTTGGCACTTAGCTCAAATTTTGTACTTTTCAACCCAAGTGCTCAACCTAGACTCCAAATTTTGACGATACAACTTGGCAAAGACACTACCAACAAGTATGGTACAGTAATTGGTGAAAACATCTCTCTGGCCAGACTTGTGAATAGGAACTACCTTCTTCAAGCACCATCTATCAAGAAAGCCACACTTGATTGCCTCATTCAAATGAAAGTGAGTACTGAAATCAGTTGGCTACCACCCCACTTCAGAAGTTCAACACATAGTCCATCAATATCTTCAGCCTTACCATTGGCCAATTTCTTCAATTGGTACTTGACATCAGCTTTAGATATCGTGAGAGTAGATCCAAGGCAAGGTGCCATGCTTGGAGCATTAGGGAAAAAGTACAGATCCTTTGCATAGTCACAAAGCTCATTCAGGTCCAGCAATGGAGATGGAGATATGATGGTTACCTTCTTCCAAAAAGCCTTAGGATTGCTCCTCAGTTCAGTGCTCAACTCAACCCCCTTGAGTCTCAAAAATATTTGCTTTTTGGACTTCACCAACTTTCTGTATGAAACAAAGGCCTGATTTTGTGCAATCTGATCAAGAGACCTATCCATAGCTTTGATCCTTGCCATTTTGCATTCAGCATCATACCACCTATTTCAAGGGAGACCAAGTCTCTTCCTATGAGAGCCTCTTGGAAACAAAGAAGTTGATGCAGATTGAAGAAGTTCAACCAATTGATCACTATGTTGTTGAAAATCAGAACTCCACTCCATGGAACAAGTCTCTCTTGTGAAAATCTAGACAAAGTTTGCCTCTAAAGGCATGGTGAATAGGTAATGTGGTTCTATTGAGGCAAGGAAGAAGGATGGTACAAGATAAAGGTGCATGGTATGATTTTGGTTGAGGATCTAAAACAACAAAATCTGAGACAAGATAAATATCATTAGTTGAAGTGAGCATATAATCTACGGTGCTTGATCCACCTGAGGCAAAGCATGTGCTTTTACAAGTTTTTGGAAATTGAGAAAGGCCATTCAAGATCTTCAAGCTACAATTGGCACCAAAGCTCAAAAAGTGCTCACTCATGGGGTTGCACATGAGATCTTTGGAAGAGTGTGACCAAGCACTAGAATGGTCTATCAAGCTATGGAAAGGATCATTCTCAAGGTCACTCAACTCAAGGATCTGAGAGGTTTGGATCCTAGCATTGAAATCACCAAAAACATGTACTGCACCTTTACTTTGAAATTCCAACACATTTTTTGTCAAGGAGTGGAAAGGCTGCATGGTGTTGAGAACTCCACTTGAATAGATTAGTGCTGTCAACGGGGCAAAGTAACAAACAGCAATACAATAGCAATACCTCCAAAGCCCCTTCCTATGTGTTGCCTCCGCTTGTTCCAGGTTGAACCAACAAGAGTGAATCCTTCAATATCTTGAATGGTGTTTCCTTCATGTTCCCATGTCTCCACAAGATTGATCAGATCAACATCATCCCACAAAGGCTTAGCGCTAGAGTACTTGGTATGTGTGAGCCCATGAACATTCCAAAATAGCACTCTAAGGGTCTTGAATTGCTATGCAATAGTTGACAATTTCTTTTGAGTAATCACAGCTATATTATCTCTCAAGAATACAACAAAACCTGCTTGTTGAGCCGCCTTCACTTTTGCTAATTCTCCCTTCTTTGCTTGCCATTGGAGAGGTGTGAGATCAAGGTCCAACCAAATATGCCGCCCCTTCAATATAGCCTTGTTATCCATCATTGTATTCCTTTGAGTTTTTGAGCCAAACCTGACCAAAATGCTTCTTGGTTGTGCACCTTGTTGTCCCAATGTATATGCTTGCAAAATCTGAGAATCATGGACTCGCAAAGAATCAGCAATAAACTCACACACTATGGCCTTGTTGTCTTCCTTCTCAGTCTCTCGCAAACCTGAAATCCTCAAGTTCTTCATTCTGACCAATTGGTTCTCCTTCTCAATCTCATGCTCTTGCAAGTAAGAGATTTGAGCCACCTTCGTAGCTTCAACATATGACTTCATCTTGACCTCTAATGTGTCAACCATCTCTTGCAACCCTCCATTTTGTGAAGCAATGTTGGTGGCTTGTGCTCCCAAGGAAGCAACCTTCTTGTAGCATCCACCATACCCTTGGTGGAGTCTAACATCAAATTGCTACTCTTCTTGAATTCTTGGATATCTACGGTGATCGAATTCAGAGATTCTTTCACAGTCAAGACATCAGCTCTTACGGTTTGCTAATCTGCCATAAGAGTGTTCATGCATTGAGATATGGGGGTAAAAAAGTTGTTGAGTTCCTTGTGGAAGTCATTTGCTTTTCTATACATTTCAACAAGTTGTTGCTGTTTTGAAGCTATCTGAGCAATGTCTTGCATCATCTTGGAAGCTTCCATTCTAAAAGCTCTAAATAGATGAGAATATATCCTCTGGTTCAATCAGGCTCTGTGAACACCAATAGCTCTACAAATAATTTTTCTCATGAACTAAAAATCTACTCCTTTGGACTTGAAAATCAAAAGTTACAAACTTTTGAATTTGAAACTTTCCTACAGTTTTCAAAAATTTACAACCTTGGCTACAATACTTGAAAATATACAAGTGATAACTCAATCAAAAGCTCTTGAGTACCTCTTTCAAATGAACAAAAAATGAACTCATTTGAGCCAATAGACATGGAGTTATGGCCTCTAGAGTTTTCTATGGTAAACTTTTAAACCTCATTGAGTCCAGAATTCAAATGCTTATAACTTCAAGCAGAAAGCTTCAAATTATATGAAAACAATCTCAATCAATAGCTCTTGACAAGATGCTTCTAATGAGACCAAGATCACCTCATTTGAAGATGTGAGTCCAAAGTTCCAACCTCTCAAAGTTGCAGATTAGAGCACCACCAACCGCACAAGATCATAGATTGTTGAAATTCGAAACTTGTTCCACAGAACTCCAACTTGAGTAAGCAGGTACTCAGAAGAAAGCCCCTTCACATGTGTTGCCAATGAGGCCAAGATTGAAATATTTGGACATTGAACCAAAAAGTTACAAGGTGTTGAAAATTGAGCTCAAACACTAAAATCTTTGAGAGATGGCAGAACTTGAATCTTCATAACTTTCTGTGTGTATGGGCTCTGCAAGCGTGCCTGGTATCAATCAAAAGATCTTCCCAAGGCGCTTCTAATGCCATAGAAATCACTCTATTTGGATACATATAATGAATCACACACATCAGGGTTGGACCCTGATCTTTAGAGTGGAGTGGAGTTTCGAAAGTTTGAGAGGAGAGGAGTCCCGAACGTTTGAGAAGCCATATCTCCCTACATACATGTCCAAACGTTGCGGTTTTGGTCTTGTTCGAAGCGCTTTGCCAAGACCTTTCCATAGCCACCAAGATTGTGTCATTCTGAGCTTTGAGCGAAACGTTATGAGTGATTGAAATTTCTGACACAGGAGCTAGACTTGAGAAATCGAATCTTCATCATATGGTGTCCAAATGGAGTGATTTTTGTGGCATTAGAAGCGCCTTTGGAAGCTCTTTCGATTGATACTACGCTGGCTTGCAGAGCACATACACAAAGAAAGTTATGAAGATTCGAATTCTGCCATCTCTCGGAGATTTTAGGGTTTGAGCTCAATTTTCAACACCTTGTAACTTTTTGGTTCCATGTCCAAATCTTTCAATCTTAGACTCATTGGAAAGAGCTGTGAGAGGGCTTTCTTTTGAACTCCTGGTTGCTGAAGTTGGAGTTCTGTGGAAGAAGTTTCGAAATTCATCAATCTGTGTTCTTGTGCGGTTGGTGGTGCTCAAATCTGCAACTTTCAGAGGCTGGAACTTTGGACTCACATCTTCAAATGAGGTGATCTTGGACTCATTAGAAGCATCTTGTCAAGAGCTATTGATTGAAATTCATTTCATAGAATTTGAAGCTTTGTGCTTGCAGTTATCAGCATTTGAATTCTTTGATTCAATGAGGTTTAGAAGTTTCCATAGAGAACTCTAGAGGCCATAACTTCATGTCTATTGGCTCAAATGAGTTCATTTTTGATTCATTGGATAGAATTTCTCAAGAGATTTTGATTGACTCATCTATTGTAGATTTTAAAGTACTGTAGCTAAGGTTATGAATTTTCGAAATCTGTAGGATTTCAAAATTTTCATGTAGGAAAAACTCAAATTCAAAAGTTTGCAACTTTTGATTTACAAGTCCAAAGGAGTTGATTTTTGGTGTAGAGCTATTGGTGTTCACAGAGTGTGAGTGAACTAGAGGATACATTCTCATAGTATCTGTTAGAAATTTTAGAATGGAAGCTTCCAAGATGATGCAAGACATTGCTGAGATAGCTTCAAAACAGCAACAGCTTGCTGAAATGTATAGAAAAGCAAATGACTTCCACAAGGAACTCAAGAGCTTTTTTGCCCCCATGTCTCAATGCATGAACACTCTTATGGCAGATTTGCAAACCATAAGAGTTGATGTCTTGACTGTGAAAGAATCCCTGAATTCGATCACCGTAGATATCCAAGAACTCAAGAAGAGTAGCAATTTGATGTTAGACTCCACCAAGGGTATGGTGGATGCTACTGAGAAGGTTGCTTCCTTGGGAGCACAAGCCACCAACATTGCTTCACAAAATGGAGGGCTGCAAGAGATGGTTGACACATTAGAGGTCAAGATGAAGTCATATGCTGAAGCTACGAAGGTGGCTCAAATCTCTTACTTGCAAGAGCATGAGGTTGAGAAGGAGAACCAATTGGTGAGAATGAAGAACTTGAGGATTTCAGGTTTGCCTGAGATTGAGAAGGAAGACACCAAGGCCATAGTGTGTGAGTTTATTGCTGATTCTTTGAGAGTCCATGATCCTCAAATTTTGCAAGCATATAGATTGGGACAACAAGGTGCACAACCAAGAAGCATTTTGGTGAGGTTTGGCTCAGAAACTCAAAGGAATGCAGTGATGGGGAACAAAGCTATACTAAAGGGGCGGCGTATCTGGTTGGACCCTGATCTCACACCTCTCCAATGGCAAGCAAAGAAGGGAGAATTAGCAAAAGTGAAGGAGGCTCAACAAGCAGGTTTTGTTGCATTCTTGAGAGATAATAGAGCTGTGATTACTCAAAAGAAATTGTCACCTATTGCATAGCAATTCCAGACCTTTAGAGTACTGTTTTGGAATGTTCATGGGCTCACACATACCAAGTACTCCAGCGCTAAGCCTTTGTGGGATGATGCTCATCTGATCAATCTTGTGGAGACATGGGAACATGAAGGAAACACCATTCAAGACATTGAAGGATTCACTCTTGTTGGTTCAACCTGGAACAAGCGGAGACAACACAAAGGAAGGGGCTTTGGAGGTATTGCTACTTACGTCAGATTTGGCTTTGAGAAATCAGTCTCTTTGATAGGTCAAGATTCAAGTGGACAATACCATTGGCTGAGGATTGGAGGAGTTGCCACACCTTGCTTCATTGCTGTTTGTTACTTTGCCCCGTTGACATCACCAATCTATTCAAGTGGACTTCTCAACACCATGCAGCCTTTCCATTCCTTGACGAAGGATGTGTTAGAGTTTCAAAGTAAAGGTGCAGTCCTTGTTCTTGGTGATTTCAATGCTAGGATCCAAGCCTCTCAGATCCCTGACTTGAGTGACCTTGAGAATGATCCTTTCCACAGCTTGATAGACCATTCCAGTGCTTGGTCACGCTCTTCCAAAGATCCTATGTCCAATTCCATGAGTGAGCACTTTTTGAGCTTTGGTGCCAATTGTAGCTTGAAGATCTTGAATGGCCTTTCTCAATTTCCAGAAACTTGTAAAAGCACATGCTTTGCCTCAGGTGGATCAAGCACCATAGATTATATGCTCACTTCAGCTAATGATATCCATCTTGTCTCAGATTTTGCTGTTTTAGATCCTCAACCAGAATCAGACCATGCACCTCTATCCTGTACCATCCTTTTTCCTTGCCTCAATAGAACCACATTACCTATAGACCATGCTTTTAGAGGCAAACTTCGTCTAGATTTTCACAAGAGAGACTTGTACCAACAAGCTATCCAAGAGAAATTGAGTTCTATGGAGTGGAGTTCTGATTTTCAACAACGTAGTGATCAATTGATTGAACTTCTTCAATCTACATCAACTTCTTTGTTTCCAAGAGGCTCCCACAGGAAGAGACTTGGTCTCCCTTGCAATAGATGGTATGATGCTGATTGCAAAATGGCAAGGATCAAAGCTATGGATAGATCTCTTGATCAGATTGCACAAAATCAAGCTTTTGTTTTATATAGAAAGTTGGTGAAGTGCAAAAAGTGGGCATTTCTAAGACTCAAAGGAGTTGAGTTGAGCACTGAATTGAGGAGCAATCCCAAGGCTTTCTGGAAGAAAGTAACCATCAGATCTCCATCTCCATCGCTGGACCTGAATGAGCTTTGTGACTATGTGAAGGATTTGTACTTTTTCCCAAATGCTCCAAGCATGGCACCTTGCCTTGGATCTGCTCTCACCATCTCTGAAGCTGATGTCAAGTACCAATTGAAGAAGTTGGCCAATGGTAAGGCTGAAGACCTTGATGGACTATGTGTTGAACTTCTGAAGTGGGGCGGTAGCCAACTGATTTCAATACTCACTTCTCATTTGAATGAGGCAATCAAGTGTGGCTTTCCGGATAGATGGTGCCTCAAGAAGGTAGTTCCTATTCACAAGTCTGGCCAAAGAGATGTTGTCACCAATTACCGTACCATACTTGTTGGTAGTGTCTTTGCCAAGTTGTATGGTCGAATTTTGGAGTCAAGGTTGAGCACTTGGGCTGAAAAGCACAAAATTCGAGCTAAGTGCCAAGCTGGTTTCAGATTAGGCTTTAGTACTTTGGACCACCTATTGGTACTTCATGTTTTGTGGTGCAAATCCAAGGGGGTTGGGAGAGCTCTCTATGTTGCCTTTATTGATTTCAGGAAGGCCTTTGATAAGGTGCTCAGGAAATCTCTAAGTGAGAGACTCATTGAAGTGGGTGTTTCAGCTGATCTGATTGGTGCTATCTCTAGACTCTATGAGAAAGTGATTGTGAAACTTTCATCTTTGAGCTCTCAAGATGTCCTTAGCACAATGGGTGTGATCCAAGGCTGCTCTCTGTCTCCAACTCTGTTCGGAATCTTCATCGATGATCTAGAGAGTCTACTCATGGAAGCTGGAGCTACAGGTGTACAGGTTGGCTCTTTCATGATACATGCACTCCTTTATGCAGATGATGTAGTGCTTCTCTCCACAAATCCACAGAGTTTACAGAAGCTGTTGGATTCTCTACTCTGCTTTTGCAATCAAACAAAGATGGAGGTGAACCTTGACAAGTCCAAGGTGATTGTGGTGGGTTCTAAAGGTGTCACACCTTTCTTTTTTGATGGACAGCAATTGGAGCAAGTTTCTTCTTATAAGTACTTGGGCCTTGAGTTTTCTCATGACTATAGTTGGTCTACTTGTGTGAAGATGAGAATCAATGCAGGCTTTAGAGCTTTGTATTCACTCATGAACCGCAGTAGACTTGCTCACCTCACCACATGGGAGTTGAAGAAGATGCTGTTCAGATCTCTTGTGCAGCCGGTGGTTCTCTATGGTGCTCAGATTTGGGGTCCAGGTACTAAGAAGACATGGTGGCAAAAGGTGGAGAAAGTTCAGAAATTGTTTTTGTGTGATGAACTTGGGGTGAGGACTCAAACTCCTTATGTATTCCTGCTTGCTGAAACAGGATTTTTACCTCTTGAGGCTGAAGCTTTGTTTTTAGCTATCACATATGCCATTAAGGTGAGGTCCATGGAGCATGAGAGACTTCCCTACCAAGCTTTTTGTGCCACTCTATCTGTCGGTTGGTATACAGATCTGATTGCATGGGCCACAAGGTGGAATGTTTCTGAGCGACATTGGAGATTGGAGCCTATTGCACTTCGAGAGGTGATCAAGGAGCAGTTCTTACTTCGCTTATGGCAGCAACCCGGTACCAAGATGGTGTTCTATCAGCAGTTTGTAAATCCTATGTTGGTGTATTGTGAGCAAGATTATCTCTTGGCTAGGATTTCTACTTCATTGAGACATGTTATCGCTCAATATAGAACTAGTTCTCATAGATTAGAAGTAGAACAAGGACGTTGGCAGCAGATAGAGCACTCCATGCGACTTTGCAAATTATGTATTATGAGCAAAGTTGAGGATGAGCATCATGTGTTTGTTGATTGCCCTTGTTACATGCAGATTAGAGTTAGACATCAGATTACTTGCAGTGACTTCTCAACTCTCTTACAGGTTGAAGCTTTAGCATTAGGGAAGTACATGACAGAAGTTACTTTACATCGGACCAATTTGTTACAAATTGGTCCGATGCCCTAGGCCCTTGCCTAGGCTCACATTTCATGTGTTTTGTATTGTGTTTCCAGCCTTTTGACTCTTTGGGTCTTTCGGGCTTTATATTTCATTGTTTCATTGTTTCATTAAAACTCTCAAATCTTGATCCTCTCTCAGAAATTTCAATCACTCATAACGTTTTGCAAAAAGCTCAAAATGATGCAATCTTGGTGGCTTTGGAAAGCCCTTGGCAAGGCGCTTGGAACGAGACCATAATTGCAACGTTTGGGCATGTAAGTAGTGAGATATGGCTTCTCAAACTTTCAAGATTCCTCTCCTCTCAAACTTTTGAAACTCCACTCAAACTCCACTCCAGAATACAAGCTCTTAAATATTAGGTTGATTTTGCATTAGGGCATTTTGACTTGCACAAGTTACTTTCTTTCAAGCTATAAATGCTACCTCTTAGACTTAAACTTGAGTGAGGTTATGCCTCATGTTATTTATGATGATATCGAGGTGGTGCTATTCATAGTTTAGTTTATATGTTACCTTCTTATCATACCTAAAGAACTCCTTTAGGTGTTGATAACTAAGATAGAGATGACAAGTGTTCCAAGGATATTGACATCAAAGTACTACTCTATGTGGAAAGATGAGTTTTGAAATTTCAACTTCACAAAAGCCATGCGTTTTCCAAGTGTGAGAAATGAACTATACTCAAGATAAAGTTGATGATTAAGAGGACTATCAATGTACATGCACAGTTGGAATGAAAGCATAAGGTAAACTCTAAAATAATGCAATCAAGTAACCCATGAGTAACTACTAAAATACCTATGACTACCAACACTACCACTCTAGCATGTAAGTAAACTAGCCTCAGTGCTAGAAATATCATGACAATTGTCATGCATATATATATTACTACACAACATACATCGTTGTCAATATCATACACTATAGAAGCATAACTCACACATAAGTCATACATGAACTCTAAAGTGCCATAATTGCCACACTAGCTGGTGGTTAGGTCCCTCTAACTCCAAATAGCCATCTACTCCAAGTATATGGTATATACCCTATGGTGGGTGAAAATCAGGAGGCCGTCTGATCTACAGGGCCTACAATGTGTGTATCATCTGCCAAGGAGAGAAATACACAACTTGGCATGGCCAAAGTAGTAGATAGAAGAGCTCTAAAGTGAGCCATGGCAAAGTAGTAGATAGAAGAGTTCTAAAGTGAGCCATGGCAAATAAGGGCCCTCCCAAAGGATCACCCTGATGTTTACCAACAACTGACTCCAAGACGGTGACTCCCTCTTGTGAACCACCATGCTGGTAGTAAAGGGAAGCAAGAGAGCCATAAAAAGACATCACAAAAGGAATGAGACTTGCCAAAGATCCACCAGCCTCCCTAAAGCTCTCTAAAGATGGATGCACATGAGACGCTATTAAAAGCGTTCTCAACATCCACCTGTAGGACGACCCACTCCGGATAGATATCTAAGAGTTGCTCTAATGCCTAGAGATATAGCCTCACATCCTCCAAGTGTAGCTACTCCAAACTGATGTGGACTGAGGTGCTAAAGAAAGTCGTACCATTGTCCTTTAGCATCGACAATGGTACAATTGACCAGACACAAAAAGATCTCTCCAATAGCAATCGGTCTAATCCCCCCGTGTCCTTCTCCATTGCAAGAAGTCGACTAGCACCTAACACCTAACTAAAAGACATAGGAATGTCTCCTCTCCCTACTGCTACAACTACTTGAAACAACTCGGTAAAACCACTAGAAGGATCATTTGCCTTGAAGCAATCTCTAAGGTGCTCATAAACTATCCCTGACAAGGCTCTTGAGGAAAGACAAGGGGCAGTGCACAATGCTTGTGCAAATAGCAACCTATCAAGACATAAAGGCTGCTCAGGCTGATAATCTAAGACCTCTAGTGGTAGTCCCTCTACTGCTATAGGATGTAGTGAGCATAAGGAAGAGATAGTCTCATCAGTAGGACTCGCTATAGACAAAGGATGTAGTGCTCATGCTACTCTACTAAACTCTCCCGCCTGACCCAATGTCCTACACCGTTGTAATTGAGTGGACTTTGTGGTATCCTATGGCAATGCCTATCTCCTAAATCATATAGCCCTAACAGACTCCTCTTGAAAGGCCGCCCAATCTCCCGCTCGGAATTGATGAAATCTAGCAGCTACCTCTCTATGCCCCGCACATCCCCCTCTAGCGCAACAAAGACACCATCAAGGGAGTAAGGGGAATAGGAACCTTGCTAACTCGTCCAAGGGATCATGTGCCAAACGTTCAAGTGGTAGGCAAAAAGCTTGTCTGGCCTTGTCATGGAGTGTGCGGGGTAGCCTCTTGAATAGACATGGACATGAAAAACTAGTCTCAAATAACCCCAAAATGCAATCCCCTTGAGAAGCTAACCACTCCCATGACTCGATTGGTATCCCCAAAACGATCAACAAAAGGATAGAAGAAGTGTACATAACCCCGAGTGTCACTGTAGTCTATGTGGTCGCTCGTCTCATGTGAGCATCCCAAGTGGTCCAATCATAGTCCTTTAGCATCCTTCCCACGTGGGTCTTTACCCCTTGCAAGGTAAAGCGTTGGTGACACACCAGACATGGTGTATCTCGAGCCGCCCATGGCTACACTTTCCCACATGGGAATGTGTAGCCATGGCTAGCACAAGAATAATGATAGTAATACATGATGCTCCTCCATATATCCCCATATCTGCAAAACCACAACCCCTCACATCCCTACTCACATAAGAAAACAATCTCTCCAAACCCTAAAATCTATAAACTTTCATAACTTTCAATTTCCATCTCCAAAATTTTCAAACTAAATTCCCAGGGAACTTAATCATGAAGACAAAGAGATTAGAAATGAAAATTCCGACCCATCACTCTCAATGTGTAATGATCATTCTAAACCCTAAAAATACTAAAAATCCTCATAACTTTCTACTCCTTTCTCCATAGTCTTCAATCTAGGTTCCAATGGAACCAAAATTGAAAAACAAAGAACATAAACTATACACTCGTGTGCTATATGCTAGAGAGCTCTCAGGAATGACAAATTTCTTCTCACATCTCTCCCTCCTCTCTCCCGTCTCCACACTCTCCCGTAGCTCCCAATCGCGCATCCTCTTCAGCTCAATAATGAAAAGATATCACAGAGTTATACAAAGGTTACTTGTATTTGTATGTATACATCACGTGAGTGAATAATCTATTTTGTTTTGCTTTTCAATTTTGGTTCCATTCTAATTTATGTTTCATTATCTATTCCATAATATTCTGATGATTCATGGAAATTCTGATAGGAGATTCTGTTCATTTTTTATTTTGGTTCCATTGCTATTTAGATGGAAACCTATGGAGAATTGAATAGAAAGTTATGAATACTTGTAGCTTTTTTAAGGTTTGAAATGATTATTCAATATTGAGAGTGATGGGTGGAAATTTTCATTTTTAATATCTTGCTTGAGTTCAACGGCAACTTAAAAAGTAAATATTTCAGATAGAAATAGAAAGTTGGAAAATTTTATATCTTTTAGAGTTTTAGAGATAGAATTTTGTCATGTAAGTTAGGATGTAAGGGGTTGTAGTTTTGCGGGTATGGGGAGATATAGAAGAGAGCATTGTGTGTTCTAATCATTATTCTTATGCTAGCCATGGTTACAATTCCCATGTAATGCCGCCCAGAGCGGCTCGAGATACACCATGCCCGGTGTGTCATCGATACTTTATCTCACAAGGGGTCAAGACCCATGTGAGAAGGATGTACAAGGATTATGAGTGGATCACTTGGGATATTCATGTGAGGCAAGTAATCACATTGACAACGGTGACACTTAGGACTACACTTGTTTCTTCTATCCCTCCATTGACCTTTCCAAGGATACAAATAGAGTAGTGGGAGTGGTTAGCATCTCACACGGGTTGTATCTTGGGGTTATTTGAGACAAGCTTTCCTTGTCCACATCTACTCCATAGAGGAAACAAGCATAGTCATGAGTGTACCATTGTCGATGTGGTCACTTGCCTCACTTGAACATCATGGCATCAGGCCAGCCTTTTCCGCCCTTGGGAAAAAATGTACACATTTTTTAGGCCTAATTCATCCTCTTAGGCTTCCAAAATTGGCTCTAAAGATTTCAAACTAATTTTGGCTCTTGCACTATTAGTAAAAGCACTCTTTTGGTGATACTTCTATATCTACTTAGTCCATTATCTATAAAATCCTTGCAAATGTTACCAAGAAAATTTTCACCTCTAGATAATACGTCTAGCTATTGGTATTACATTTTTAGGCTAGTTTTGGCTCTTGCTCTATTAGTAGAAGTGCTCTTTTGGTGAAACCTCTATTTGCTCTACCTAGACCATCATACCTAACATCCTTTCAGATATTACCAAGTCAATTTTCACCTCTAGATAATATATCTAGCTATTGGTATTACACTACCTTGTACACTTCATGATGAGGCTAGATAGGCCTTTTGCCTACAACTTGATCATTTTGCACATGATCACTTGGATGAGTTAGCATGGTTCTTATCCCTCTTACTCCCTTGATGGTGCTTTCACTATGCAGGGTATAGAGATGTTGCTATTAATTTCATCAATTCCAAGCGGAAGATTGGGCTGCCCTATAGGAGGAGTTGTTTAGAATTGCACATTTTAAGAGAAAGATTCTGCCATAAGATACCACATAGCCCACTCAATTACAAAGGTGTGGGACATTGGGTCAAGTGAGAGAGTTTAGTAGAGTAGCACAAGCATTACATACTTTGTCTATGGCTAGTCTCACTAATGAGATTATCTCTTCCATATGCTCACTACATCCTATGGCAAGAGAGGGAGTAACACTAGAGATCTTAGATTATCAACTTGAGCAACTTTTATGTCTTGATAGGTCACTTTTTGCACAAGCGTTGTGCACTACCCCTTGCTTCTCCTCAAGAGGCTTGTCAAGGATGGTATACGAGCATCTTAGAGATTACTTCCAAGTAGATGATCCTTCTAGTGGGTTTATTGAGCTATTTTGAGTGGCTATAATAGTAGCAAAGATTCCTTTGTGAGTTAGTTGGATGGTAGGAGTTAGTCAATTTCTCATGATGGAGAAGGGCACATGGGACATTAGACCAATTTTTATTGGAGAGATCTTTTTGCACTTGGTTAGCCATACCATTGTCCTTCAACATCAATCTCACTTTTGAGAGTACCTCAATCCACATCAGTTTGGAGTACACCAAGAGGTTGTGAGGCTATTTCTTTAGGCATCAGGGCACTCCTAGATTTCCATCCAAAGTGGGTTGTCCTATAGGTGGATGTTGAGAATGCTTTTGATAACATTTCTTGGGATTCCATCTTTACAGAGCTTAGGAGGCTAGTGGATCCTTGGCACATCTCATTCCTTTTGTGTGGTCACTCTTTAGCTCTCATACTCTTTCTTTATTCTAGCATGGGTGGTTACAAGAGGTAGTTACCATCTTGGAGTTTGTTATTGGTACATGATAGGGAGATCCTTTAGCAAGACCTTTGTTTGTCATCGCTCACTTAAGAGCTCACTTACTTTATTCATGCAAGGTTCTGTGATTTCCCTCTAAGCTAACAATACATACAATGTGAGCCTTGTAGATTAGATTAGGTTGGCCTTTGATCACTTGACTACCAAGCTACATGAACAATGAACAATGAAATATAAAGCCCGAAAGACCCAAAGAGTCAAAAGGCTGGAAACACAATACAAAACACATGAAATGTGAGCCTAGGCAAGGGCCTTGGGCATCTGACCAATCTGTAACAAATTGGTCCGATGTAAACTAACCTCTGTCATGTACTTCCCTAACGCTAAAGCTTCAACCTGTAAGAGAGTTGAGAAATCACTACAAGTCATCTAATGTCTAACTCTAATCTGCATGTAACAAGGGCAAACAATCAACACATGATGCTCATCCTCAACTTTGCTCATAGTACACAATTTGCAAAGTCGCATGGAGTGCTCTATCTGCTGCCAACGTCCTTGTTCTACTTCTAGTCTATGAGAACTAGTTCTATATTGAGCAATAACATGTCTAAGTGAAGTAGAAATCCTAGCCAAGAGATAATCTTGCTCACAATACACCAACATAGGATTTACAAACTGATAGAACACCATCAGGGTATCGGGCTGCTGCCATAAGTGAAGTAAGAACTGCTCCTTGATCACTTCTCCTAGTGCAATAGGCTCCAACCTCCAATGTCGCTCACAAACATTCCACCTTGTGGCCCATGCAATCAGATCTGTATACCAACCGACAGATAGAGTGGCACAAAAAGCTTGGTAGGGAAGTCTCTCATGCTCCATGGACCTCACCTTAGTGGCATATGTGATAGCTCAAAACAAAGCTTCAGCCTCAAGTGGCAAAAACCCGGTTTCAGCAAGCAGCAATACATAAGGAGTTTGAGTCCTCACCCCAAGTTCATCACACAAAACCAATTTCTGAACTTTCTCCACCTTTTGCCACCATGTCTTCTGAGTACCTGGACCCCAAATCTGAGCACCATAGAGAACCATCGGCTGCACAAGAGATCTGAACAACACCTTCTTTAACTCCCATGTGGTAAGGTGGGCAAGTCTAGAGCGGTTCATGAGTGAATACAAAGCTCTAAAGCCTGCATTGATTCTCATCTTCACACAAGTGGACCAACTATAGTCATGAGAAAACTCAAGGCCCAAGTACTTATAAGAAGAAACCTGCTCCAATTGCTGTCCATCAAAAAAGAAAGGTGTGACACCTTTAGAACCCACCACAATCACCTTGGACTTGTCAAGGTTCACTTCCATCTTTGTTTGATTGCAAAAGCAAAGTAGAGAATCCAACAGCTTCTGTAAACTTTGTGGATTTGTGGAGAGCAGCACTACATCATCTGCATAAAGGAGTGCATGTATCATCAAAGAGCCAATCTGTACACCTGTAGCTCCAGCTTCCATGAGTAGACTCTCTAGATCATCGATGAAGATTCCGAACAGAGTTGGAGATAGAGAGCAGCCTTGGATCACACCCATTGTGCTAAGGACATCTTGAGAGCTCAAAGATGAAAGTTTCACAATCACTTTCTCATAGAGTCTTGAGATAGCACCAATCAGATCAGTTGAAACACCCACTTCTATGAGTCTCTCACTTAGAGATTTCCTCAGCACCTTATCAAAGGCCTTCCTGAAATCAATAAAGGCAACATAGAGAGCTCTCCCAACACCCTTGGATTTCCACCACAAAACATGAAGTACTAATACGTGGTCCAAAGTACTAAAGCCTGATCTGAAACCAGCTTGGCACTTAGCTCGAATTTTGTGCTTTTCAGCCCAAGTGCTCAACCTTGACTCCAAAATTCGACCATACAACTTGGCAAAGACACTACCAACAAGTCTGGTACGGTAATTGGTGACAACATCTCTCTGGCCAGACTTGTGAACAGGAACTACCTTCTTGAAGCACCATCTATCCGGAAAGCCACACTTGATTGCCTCATTCAAATGAGAAGTGAGTACTGAAATCAGTTGGCTACTACCCCACTTCAGAAGTTCAACACATAGTCCATCAAGGTCTTCAGCCTTACCATTGGCCAACTTCTTCAATTGGTATTTGACATCAACTTCAGAGATGGTGAGAGCAGATCCAAGGCAAGGTGCCATGCTTGGAGCATTTGGGAAAAAGTACAAATCCTTCACATAGTCACAAAGCTCATCCAGGTCCAGCGATGGAGATGGAGATCTGATGGTTACCTTCTTCCAGAAAGCCTTGGGATTGCTCCTCAATTCAGTGCTCAACTCAACTCCTTTGAGTCTCAGAAATGCCCGCTTTTTGCACTTCACCAACTTTATGTATGAAACAAAGGCTTGATTTTGTGCAATCTGACCAAGAGATCTATCCATAGCTTTGATCCTTGCCATTTTGCAATCAGCATCATACCACCTATTACAAGGGAGACCAAGTCTCTTCCTGTGGGAGCCTCTTGGAAACAAAGAAGTTGATGTAGATTGAAGAAGTTCAATCAATTGATCACAACGTTGTTGAAAATCAGAACTCCACTCCATAGAACTCAATTTCTCTTGGATAGCTTGTTGGTACAAGTCTCTCTTGTGAAAATCTAGATGAGGTTTGCCTCCAAAAGCATGGTCTATAGGTAATGTGGTTCTATTGGGGCAAGGAAAAAGGATGGTACAAGATAGAGGTGCATGGTCTGATTCTGGTTAAGGATCTAAAATAGCAAAATCTGAGACAAGATGGATATCATTAGCTGAAGTGAGCATATAATCTATGGTGCTTGATCCACCTGAGGCAAAGCATGTGCTTTTACAAGTTTCTGGAAATTGAGAAAGGCCATTCAAGATCTTCAAGCTACAATTGGCACCAAAGCTCAAAAAGTACTCACTCATGGAATTGGACATAGGATCTTTGGAAGAGCGTGACCAAGCACTAGAATGGTCTATCAAGCTGTGGAAAGGATCATTCTCAAGGTCACTCAAGTCAGGGATCTGAGAGGCTTGGATCCTAGCATTGAAATCACCAAGAACAAGGACTGCACCTTTACTTTGAAACTCTAACACATCCTTCGTCAAGGAATGGAAAGGCTGCATGGTGTTGAGAAGTCCACTTGAATAGATTGGTGATGTCAACGGGGCAAAGTAACAAACAGCAATGAAGCAAGGTGTGGCAACTCCTCCAATCCTCAGCCATTGGTATTGTCCACTTGAATCTTGACCTATCAAAGAGACTGATTTCTCAAAGCCAAATCTGACGTAAGTAGCAATACCTCCAAAGCCCCTTCCTTTGTGTTGTCTCCGCTTGTTCCAGGTTGAACCAACAAGAGTGAATCCTTCAATGTCTTGAATGGTGTTTCCTTCATGTTCCCATGTCTCCACAAGATTGATTAGATCAGCATCATCCCACAAAGGCTTAGCGCTGGAGTACTTGGTATGTGTGAGCCCATGAACATTCCAAAACAGTACTCTAAAGGTCTAGAATTGCTATGCAGTAGCTGATAATTTCTTTTGAGTAATCACAGCTCTATTATCTCTCAAGAATGCAACAAAACCTGCTTGTTGAGCCTCCTTCACTTTGGCTAATTCTCCCTTCTTTGCTTGCCATTGGAGAGGTGTGAGATCAGGGTCCAACCAGATACGCCGTCCCTTTAGTATAGCTTTGTTCCCCATCACTGCATTCCTTTGAGTTTCTGAGCCAAACCTCACCAAAATGCTTCTTGGTTGTGCACCTTGTTGTCCCAATCTATATGCTTGCAAAATTTGAGGATCATGGACTCTCAAAGAATCAGCAATAAACTCACACACTATGGCCTTGGTGTCTTCCTTCTCAATCTCAGGCAAACCTGAAATCCTCAAGTTCTTCATTCTCACCAATTGGTTCTCCTTCTCAACCTCATGCTCTTGCAAGTAAGAGATTTGAGCCACCTTCGTAGCTTCAGCATATGACTTCATCTTGACCTCTAATGTGTCAACCATCTCTTGCAGCCCTCCATTTTGTGAAGCAATGTTGGTGGCTTGTGCTCCCAAGGAAGCAACCTTCTTGTAGCATCCACCATACCCTTGGTGGAGTCTAACATCAAATTGCTACTCTTCTTGAGTTCTTGGATATCTACGGTGATTGAATTCAAAGATTCTTTCATAGTCAAGACATCAGCTCTTACGGTTTGCAAATCTGCCATAAGAGTGTTCATGCATTGAGACATGGGGGCAAAAAAGCTCTTGAGTTCCTTGTGGAAGTCATTTGCTTTTCTATACATTTCAGCAAGTTGTTGTTGTTTTGAAGCTATCTCAGCAATGTCTTGCATCATCTTGGAAGCTTCCATTCTAAAAGTTCTACCAGATACTATGAGAATGTATCCTCTGGTTCACTCACACTCTGTGAACACCAATAGCTCTACACCAAAAATCAACTCCTTTGGACTTGTAAATCAACTCCTTTGGACTTGTACAGATTTCAAAAATTTATAACCTTGCCTACATTACTTTAAAACCTACAATAGATGACTCAATCAAAATTCTTGAGAAATTATATCCAATGAATCAAAAATGAACTCATTTGAGCCAATAGACATGAAGTTATGGCCTCTAGAGTTCTCTATGGTAAACTTCTAAACCTCATTGACTCACAAAATTCAAATGCTCATAACTTCAAGCACAAAGCTTCAAATTCTATGAAATGAATTTCAATCAATAGCTCTTGACAAGATGCTTCTAATGAGTCCAAGATCAACTCATTTAAAGATGTGAGTCCAAAGTTCCAGCCTCTGAAAGTTGCAGATTTGAGCACCACCAACCGCACAAGAACACAGATTGATGAATTTCAAAACTTCTTCCACAGAATTCCAACTTCAGCAACCAGGAATTCAAAAGAAAGCCCTCTCACAGCTGTTTCCAATGAGTCCAAGATTGAAAGATTTGGACATGGAACCAAAAAGTTACAAGGTGTTGAAAATTGAGCTCAAACCCTAAAATCTCCGAGAGATGGCAGAATTCGAATCTTCCTTACTTTCTTTGTGTATGTGCTCTGCAAGCCCGCTTAGTATCAATCGAAATTGTTTCCAAAGGCGCTTCCAATGCCACAAAAATCACTCCATTTGGACACCATATGATGAAAATTCGAACTCTCAAGTCTAGCTCCTATATCAGAAATTTCAATCACTCATAACGTTTTGCACAAAGCTCAAAATGACACAGTCTTGGTGGCTATGGAAAGGTCTTGGCAAGGCGCTTCAAACGAGACCAAAACCGCAACGTTTGGACATGTATGTAAGGAGATATGGCTTCTCAAACTTTCGGGACTCCTCTCCTCTCAAACTTTCGAAACTCCACTCCTTGAAACACAAGGGCAATGAGAGGCTTGAGAGTCAAGGTGTCAAAGTGTAGAGCATGGCCCTCTTCTTGTATTCCTCCCCACCTTGAGCTTCTAGAGGAGTGTGTCATATCTACATATGGACTATGTATTCTTGGAGTGCTTGTAGGACCAAAGATTTTGTCACATGCTTCTTAGACGTTACCCTTGCCAATGATATTCTCCATATGGATGACCTTCCTCTACTAGGAGATCCTAAGGTGGCATTTGGTATACTCTCCTCTAGTATTGCCTAAACCAACTTACCTTCTCCACACGATTCCCTTCCTTGACTTCCTTATTACATCCGAGAGCTTTTGATAGGAGGATTATAGGAGTCTTTGGTGATATCATCGAACCAAGGACATTTTAGTGTGTGATGGGGGATTTGGCACATACACAAACATCTCTACCAATCTTGTGTAGAGAGGTTGGCCTATATCTATGGAGGAGATATCCTCTATAGTATTTTTGGGTAGTTGGGCTCTCTCGACACTCCTACTTTCCTAGCATTTTGTGGTTACTGATAGGCTAGTTTTGGAGACATATGTGATTGAGATGGAGGAGAGATTCTTTTCTCTCCAAGTGTTATTTTGACATACAAGAGATGCTCTATCTCCATGGGCATAAGAGGACCTTCCATCTTTTACTTCAATACGATAAGATTAGTCCAAAGGTTTGTAGTCTTCCTTGATAGAGAGACATTGTTGACATATGTTACATTCTCTCTTAGTTGACTTGTCCATTCCTTGGGCCAATAGAATACAAATTTTCTTTTGCTCCGACAAGGATGCAAGCTCTTGGATCCTAGCTCAACCATGCATTAAGGCATATTGACTTGCATAGCTACTTTTTTTGATACCAAAGATGAGGTTTTGCCTAGGTTTGGTCCACCCATATGCATCTTTATTACTCATTTGTGTGTGTGGTTCTACATTAGATGCAACAATGGTCAATATGACATGATATCCTTTTGGAAGATAATGGATAGCTATTCATGATGCCATCAAGAATATAGTGTGTGCCATAGAGAGTGGATACCTTGTTTGGAAGGATCATTCATATTCTTTGCAGATGACATATGTCAAAGCAGATTTATACTTGGTCCAAGATGACCAAATTACAATGGTGGATGTTGTGGTTATAGCCTTATGCATAATGCAATGTTGGAGGGAGTGATTACTCATCCTCTTGGATGGGCAGCAAGTGAAACAATGAAACAATGAAATATAAAGCCCGAAAGACCCAAAGAGTCAAAAGGCTGGAAACACAATACAAAACACATGAAAAGTGAGCCAAATGATATGGAGAGATGGACATGGCATTCAACATATTTGTTAAGGAGCGCACAACAGCTTATCATATTATATGTAAGAAGATACCATTCTCACTCTCTTACTTTGTAGCATAACTTAGACCGCATGTGTTCATTGCTCAATAGAGAGCATTGGTTGGTGCAATCTATAGGAGATAAATCACTCTAGGTGATGCTTCTTCAGATGATCTAGTAGTTTGTAGACCTTACAACTTGCATATCTTGGATATCTTAGGTGCAATAGGGCAGATTTATCATATTCATACTTGATACTATTGATGCCTAGCCCCATTTTACTTCTTCTATCTCTCCCTTGTATGGCTTGATGGCATCTTCCCATCTTTCATATGTTCTACATGGTCAATCTTTTTTCTACATAAAGAGCTTTCACATAGAGCCGCGGGTCTTCAATGCTCCTAAGCACCACTTTGGGTATTTGTCTCTCTTTTTTTATATGGAAATGCAACTTAGCTTAGCTCACGTATGCATGTATGAGAGTGTTCGAGAGTTCAAAAGTTTGAGAGGAGAGGAGTCGTGCAAGTTTGAGAAGCCATATCTCCCTACATACATGTCCAAACATTGCGGTTTTGCTCTTGTTCGAAGCGCCTTGCCAAGAAATTTCTATAGCTATCAAGATTGCATCATTTTGAGCTTTGTGCGAAACATTATGAGTGATTGAAATTTTTGACACATGAGCCAGACTTGAGAGTTCGAATCTTCATCATATGGTGTCCAAATAGAGTGATTTTTGTAGCATTAAGCACCTTCAGAAGCTCTTTCTATTGATACCAGGCACACTTGCAGAGCACATACACACAGAAAGTTATGAAGATTCGAATTTTGCCATCTCTCGGAGATTTTAGGGTTTGAGCTCAATTTTCAACACCTTGTAACTTTTTGGTTCCATGTCCAAATCTTTCAATTTTGGCCTCATTGGAAACACCTATGATAGGGCTTTCTTTTGAATACCTGCTTGCTGAAGTTGGAGTTCTGTGGAAGAAGTTTCAAATTTCATCAATCTGTGTTCTTGTGCGGTTGGTGGTGCTCAAATCTGCAACTTTCAGAGGTTGGAACTTTGGACTCACATTTTCAAATGAGGTGATATTGGTCTCATTAGAAGCATCTTGTCAAGAGCTATTGACTAAAGTTGTTTTCATAGAATTTGAAGCTTTGTGCTTGAAGTTGAATCTTGTGACTCAATGAGGTTTAGAGGTTTACCATAGAAAACTCTAGAGTCCATAACTCCATGTCTATTGGCTCAAATGAGTTCATTTTTGGTTCATTTGAAAGAAGGACTCAAGAGCTTTTGATTGAGTCATCACTTTTACATTTTGAAGTATTGTAGCCAAGGTTGTGAATTTTCAAAATCTGTAGGATTTCAAAATTTTCATGTAGGAAAAGTTCAAATTCAAAAGTTTGTAACTTTTGATTTACAATGAACAATGAACAATGAAATATAAAGCCCGAAAGACCCAAAGAGTCAAAAGGCTGGAAACACAATACAAAACACATGAAATGTGAGCCTAGGCAAGGGCCTAGGGCATCTGACCAATCTGTAACAAATTGGTCCGATGTAAACTAACCTCTGTCATGTACTTCCCTAACGCTAAAGCTTCAACCTGTAAGAGAGTTGAGAAATCACTACAAGTCATCTGATGTCTAACTCTAATCTGCAAGTAACAAGGGCAAACAATCAACACATGATGCTCATCCTCAACTTTGCTCATAGTACACAATTTGCAAAGTCGCATGGAGTGCTCTATCTGCTGCCAACGTCCTTGTTCTACTTCTAGTCTATGAGAACTAGTTCTATATTGAGCAATAACATGTCTAAGTGAAGTAGAAATCCTAGCCAAGAGATAATCTTGCTCACAATACACCAACATAGGATTTACAAACTGCTAAAAGAACACCATCTTGGTACCGGGCTGCTGCCATAACAATGAAACAATGAAACAATGAAATATAAAGCCCGAAAGACCCAAAGAGTCAAAAGGCTGGAAACACAATACAAAACACATGAAATGTGAGCCTAGGCAAGGGCCTAGGGCATCGGACCAATCTGTAACAAATTGGTCCGATGTAAAGTAACTTCTGTCATGTACTTCCCTAACGCTAAAGCTTCAACCTGTAAGAGAGTTGAGAAGTCACTACAAGTAATCTGATGTCTAACTCTAATCTGCATGTAACAAGGGCAATCAACAAACACATGATGCTCATCCTCAACTTTGCTCATAATACACAATTTGCAAAGTTGAATGGAGTGCTCTATCTGCTGCCAACGTCCTTGTTCTACTTCTAGTCTATGAGAACTAGTTCTATATTGAGCGATAACATGTCTCAATGAAGTAGAAATCCTAGCCAAGAGATAATCTTGCTCACAATACACCAACATAGGATTTAGAAACTGCTGATAGAACACCATCTTGGTACCGGGTTGCTGCCATAAGGGAAGTAAGAACTGCTCCTTGATCACCTCTCGAAGTGCAATAGGCTCCAATCTCCAATGTCGCTCAAAAACATTCCACCTTGTGGCCCATGCAATCAGATCTGTATACCAACCAATAGATAGAGTGGCCCAGAAAGCTTGGTAGGGAAGTCTCTCATGCTCCATGGACCTCACCTTAGTGGCATATGTGAGCGCCAAGAACAAAGCTTCAGCCTCAAGCGGTAAAAGCCCTGTTTCAGCAAGCAACAATACATAAGGAGTTTGAGTCCTCACTCCAAGTTCTTCACACAAAAACAATTTCTGAACTTTCTCCACCTTTTGCCACCATGTCTTCTTAGTACCTGGACCCCAAATCTGAGCACCATAGAGAACCACCGGCTGCACAAGAGATCTGAACAACACCTTCTTCAACTCCCATGTGGTAAGGTGAGCAAGTCTAGAGCGGTTCACGAGTGAATACAAAGCTCTAAAGCCTGCATTGATTCTCATCTTCACACAAGTAGACCAACTATAGTCATGAGAAAACTCAAGACCCAAGTACTTGTAAGAAGAAACCTGCTCCAATTGCTGTCCATCAAAAAAGAAAGGTGTGACACCTTTAGAACCCACCACAATCACCTTGGACTTGTCAAGGTTCACCTCCATCTTTGTTTGATTGCAAAACAAGAGAAGAGAATCCAACAACTTCTGTAAACTTTGTGGATTGGTAGAGAGGAGCACTACATCATCCGCATATAGTAGTGCATGTATCATCAAAGAGCCAACCTGTACACCTGTAGCTCCAGCTTCCATAAGCACCTTCTCTAGATCATCGATGAAGATTCCAAACAATGTTGGAGATAGAGAGCAACCTTGGATCACACCCATTGTGCTAAGGATATCTTGAGAGCTCAAAGATGAAAGTTTCACAACCACCTTCTCATAGAGTCTAGAGATAGCACCAATCAGATCAGCTGAAACACCAACTTGAGTGAGTCTCTCACTTAGAGATTTCCTAAGCACCTTATCAAAGGCCTTCCTGAAATCAATAAATGCAACATAGAGAGCTCTCCCAACACCTTTGGATTTCCACCACAAAACATGGAGTACCAATAGATGATCCAAAGTACTAAAGCCTGATCTGAAACCCGCTTGGCACTTAGCTCGAATTTTGTGCTTTTCAGCCCAAGTACTCAACCTAGACTCCAAAATTCGACCGTACAACTTGGCAAAGATACTACCCACTAGAATGGTACGGTAATTGGTGACAATATCTCTCTGACCAGACTTGTGAATAGGAACTACCTTCTTGAAGCACCATCTATCAGGAAAGCCACACCTAATGGCCTCATTCAAGAGAGAAGTGAGTACTGAAATCAGATGGCTACCACCCCACTTAAGTAGTTCAACACATAGTCTATCAAGGTCTTCGGCCTTACCATTGGCCAACTTCTTCAATTGGTACTGGACATCAGCTTCAGAGATGGTGAGAGCAGATCCAAGGCAAGGTGCCATGCTTGGAGCATCAGGGTAAAAGTACAGATCCTTCACATATTCACAAAGCTCATTCACGTCCAGCGATGGAGATGGAGATCTGATGGTTACCTTCTGCCAAAAAGCCTTGGGATTGCTCCTCAATTCAACGCTCAACTCAACCCCCTTGAGTCTCAAGAACGCTCGCTTCTTGCACTTCACCAACTTTCTATAAGAGACAAAAGCTTGATTTTGTGCAATCTGATCAAGAGACCTATCCATAGCTTTGATCCTTGCCATTTTACAGTCAGCATCAAACCACCTATTGCAAGGGAGACCAAGTCTCTTCCTGTGAGAACCTCGTAGAAATAGAGTTGTTGATGTAGATTGAAGAAGTTCAACCAACTGATCACTACGTTGTTGAAAATCAGAACTCCACTCCATAGAGCTCAATTTCTCATGGATAGCTTGTCGATACAAATCTTGCTTGTGAAAATCAAGACGGAGTTTCCCTCTAAAGCCATGGTCAATAGGTAATGTGGTTCTATTGAGGCAAGAAAGAAGGATGACACAAGATAAAGGTGCATGGTCAGATTCAGGTTGAGGATCTAAAACAACAAAATTTGAGACAATGTGTATATCACTGGGTGAGGTGAGCATATAATCTACAGTGCTGGATCCACCAGAAGCAAAGCATGTGCTCTTACAAGTTTCTGGAAATTGAGAAAGGCCATTCAAGATCTTCAAGCTACAATTGGTACCAAAGCTCAAAAAGTGCTCACTCATGGAGTTGGATATGAGATCTTTGGAAGAGCGGGACCAAGTACTAGAATGATCTATCAAGCTATGGAAAGGGTCATTCTCAAGGTCACTAAACTCAGGAATCTGAGAGGTTTGGATCCTAGCATTGAAATCACCAAGGATAAATACTGCACCTTTACTTTGAAATTCCAACACATCCTTTGTCAAGGAGTGGAAAGGCTGCATGGTGTTGAGAGATCCGCTTGAATAGATTGGTGATGTCAATGGGGCAAAGTAACAAACAGCAAGGAAGCAAGGTGTAGCAAGGTGTGGTGTACATTTCATGTGTTTTGTATTGTGTTTCCAGCCTTTTGACTCTTTGGGTCTTTCGGGCTTTATATTTCATTGTTTCATTGTTTCATTGTTTCTATGGTAAACTTCTAAACCTCATTGAATCACAGAATTCAAATGCTCATAACTTCAAGCACAAAGCTTCAAATTCTATGAAATGAATTTCAATCAATAGCTCTTGACAAGATGCTTCTAATGAGTCCAAGATCACCTCATTTAAAGATGTGAGTCCAAAATTCCAGCCTCTGAAAGTTGCAGATTTGAGCACCACCAACCGCACAAGAACACAGATTGATGAATTTCGAAACTTCTTCCACAGAACTCCAACTCCAGCAACTAGGAATTCAAAAGAAATCCGTTTCACAGCTGTTTCCAATGAGTCCAAGATTGAAAGATTTGGACATGGAACCAAAAAGTTACAAGGTGTTGAAAATTGAGCTCAAACCCTAAAATCTCCGAGAGATGGCAGAATTCAAATCTTCATAACTTTCTTTGTGTATGTGCTCTGCAAGCCAGCCTAGTATCAATCGAAAGTGCTTCCAAAGGCGCTTCCAATGCCACAAAAATCACTCCATTTGGACACCATATGATGAAGATTCAAACTCTCAAGTCTAGCTCCTGTATCAGAAATTTCAATCACTCATAACGTTTCGCACAAAGCTCAGAATGACACAGTCTTGGTGGCTTTGGAAAGGTCTTGGCAAGGCGCTTCAAACGAGACCAAAACCGCAACGTTTGGACATGTATGTAGGGAGATATGGCATCTCAAACTTTCGGGACTCCTCTCCTCTTAAACTTTCGAAAATCCACTCTCAACATAGAGAGCAAGTCCAAAGGAGTAGATTTTTGGTTCATGAGAAAAAGTAATTGTAGAGCTATTGGTGTTCACAGAACTTGAGTGAACCAGACGATACATTCTCATAGTATCTGTTAAGAGCTTTTAGAATGGAAGTTTGCAAGATGATGCAAGAGATTGCTCAGATAGCTTCAAAATAGCAACAGCTTGCTGAAATGTATAGAAAAGTAAATGATTTCCACAAGGAACTCAAGAGCTTTTTTGCCCCCATGTCTCAATGCATGAACACTCTCATGGCAGATTAGCAAACCGTAAGAGTTGATGTTTTGACTGTGAAAGAATCTCTGAATTTGATCATATCCAAGAACTCAAGAAGAGTAGCAATTTGATGTTAGACTCCACAAAGGGTATTGTGGATGCTACTGAGAAGGTTGCTTCCTTGGGAGCACAAGCCACCAACATTGCTTCAAAAAATGGAGGGCTGCAAGAGATGGTTGACAGTGGGATCACATGTCAATGAACTTATGTCAATGAACCAAATCATGGTGGGATCATGGGCTCATCATCTTTGTCTTTGGTGGATGAACCTCTTACCTAGAAAGGTTCTATAATGTGCTTATGATGGGATTCAACAACTGGACTACCTTACTATTGATGACATTTCAAATGTTGGATGCCAGTCTCAAACGGTAGTGTCACATGTGTCACCCTAAGACATGTCACCTATGGTAGTGGTGAACCTTGTTAGACAGCCTAGAGCCACTTTACCCCACACCTATGAGTTTCCCAAGTTCCCATACTTTTTGAGAGGAGATCTTGGACTTGTTTGGGACTCATACTTACAGTGGTTGGTGGAGCCCAATGCCAATGAGAGGCAATAGGCAATGGGTTTTCACCGGTATTACCATTGTTACAGTAGTGTTAGAGGCATCCATGCATCAAGTGTTAGGTTAGGCTATGAACCTGAACTATTTGAACTAGATTGTGAGCCGTGGCTTGGCAAAGCATCATAGGGTGCGCTTGATGAGTTTCACCACTCGGACGCTTGTGAGCTCTGTGCCTATCAAGACAATTCAAGCACATGTTGGAGGTGATGGATTGAGTGGGCAGAGTATTCTTGGGACACAACAAGTGGCTACTAGTGAGAGTGGTCTACTTAGGGTCCATCCAAGTGAGCATGCTCTACTTGGGTTACACCCTTGGTCTACTTGGGATGAAGCTCGAGGACATATAGAGCTTGCAACGAGATCATAGGGAGTTTTCCACACTAAGGTTGGGCATTCTAGAGGTTAGGTGCATGACATTATTGCTCCCAAGGGCTCAATGTAGCAACTAGTTTGTATGTCTTCCACTCCTACATTAGCTATAGAGGATACTTGGGAGCTAGATATTAGACCCAAGCTTATAAGAGGAGAAAGACATAGATTTTGGAGTTTCTTGAGGAGTTACACAAGTTGTTTTTCTTTCAATGTGAAGGATTTGGGTGCTCTAAAAGGACTTGGTATTCAGATTATGCTTACTATGAAACAATGAAACAATGAAATATAAAGCCCGAAAGACCCAAAGAGTCAAAAGGCTGGAAACACAATACAAAACACATGAAATGTGAGCCTAGGCAAGGGCCTAGGGCATCGGACCAATCTGTAACAAATTGGTCCGATGTAAAGTAACTTCTGTCATGTACTTCCCTAATGCTAAAGCTTCAACCTGTAAGAGAGTTGAGAAGTCACTGCAAGTAATCTGATGTCTAACTCTAATCTGCATGTAACAAGGGCAATCAACAAACACATGATGCTCATCCTCAACTTTGCTCATAATACACAATTTGCAAAGTCGCATGGAGTGCTCTATCTGCTGCCAACGTCCTTGTTCTACTTCTAGTCTATGAGAACTAGTTCTATATTGAGCGATAACATGTCTCAATGAAGTAGAAATCCTAGCCAAGAGATAATCTTGCTCACAATACACCAACATAGGATTTACAAACTGCTGATAGAACACCATCTTGGTACCGGGTTGCTGCCATAAGCAAAGTAAAAACTGCTCCTTGATCACCTCTCGAAGTGCAATAGGCTCCAATCTCCAATGTCGCTCAGAAACATTCCACCTTGTGGCCCATGCAATCAGATCTGTATACCAACCGACAGATAGAGTGGCACAAAAAGCTTGGTAGGGAAGTCTCTCATGCTCCATGGACCTCACCTTAGCGGCATATGTGATAGCTAAAAACAAAGCTTCAGCCTCAAGAGGTAAAAATCCTGTTTCAGCAAGCAGGAATACATAAGGAGTTTGAGTCCTCACCCCAAGTTCATCACACAAAAACAATTTCTGAACTTTCTCCACCTTTTGCCACCATGTCTTCTTAGTACCTGGACCCCAAATCTGAGCACCATAGAGAACCACCGGCTGCACAAGAGATCTGAACAACACCTTCTTCAACTCCCATGTGGTGAGGTGAGCAAGTCTACTGCGGTTCATGAGTGAATACAAAGCTCTAAAGCCTGCATTGATTCTCATCTTCACACAAGTAGACCAACTATAGTCATGAGAAAACTCAAGGCCCAAGTACTTGTAAGAAGAAACCTGCTCCAATTGCTGTCCATCAAAAAAGAAAGGTGTGACACCTTTAGAACCCACCACAATGACCTTGGACTTGTCAAGGTTCACCTCCATCTTTGTTTCATTGCAAAAGCAAAGTAGAGAATCCAACAGCTTCTGTAAACTCTGTGGATTGGTAGAGAGAAGCACTACATCATCTGCATAAAGGAGTGCATGTATCATCAAAGAGCCAACCTGTACACCTGTAGCTCCAGCTTCCATGAGTAGACTCTCTAGATCATTGATGAAGATTCCGAACAGAGTTGGAGACAGAGAGCAGCCTTGGATCACACCCATTGTGCTAAGGACATCTTGAGAGCTCAAAGATGAAAGTTTCACAATCACTTTCTCATAGAGTCTAGAGATAGCACCAATCAGATCAGCTGAAACACCCACTTCAATGAGTCTCTCACTTAGAGATTTCCTGAGCACCTTATCAAAGGCCTTCCTGAAATCAATAAAGGCAACATAGAGAGCTCTCCCAACCCCCTTGGATTTGCACCACAAAACATGAAGTACCAATAGGTGGTCCAAAGTACTAAAGCCTAATCTGAAACCAGCTTGGCACTTAGCTTGAATTTTGTGCTTTTCAGCCCAAGTGCTCAACCTTGACTCCAAAATTCGACCATACAACTTGGCAAAGACACTACCAACAAGTATGGTACGGTAATTGGTGACAACATCTCTTTGGCCAGACTTGTGAATAGGAACTACCTTCTTGAAGCACCATCTATCCGGAAAGCCACACTTGATTGCCTCATTCAAATGAGAAGTGAGTATTGAAATCAGTTGGCTACCACCCCACTTCAGAAGTTCAACACATAGTCCATCAAGGTCTTCAGCCTTACCATTGGCCAACTTCTTCAATTGGTACTTGACATCAGCTTCAGAGATGGTGAGAGCAGATCCAAGGCAAGGTGCTATGCTTGGAGCATTTGGGAAAAGTACAAATCCTTCACATAGTCATAAAGCTCATTCAGGTCCAGTGATGGAGATGGAGATCTGATGGTTACTTTCTTCCAGAAAGCCTTGGGATTGCTCCTCAATTCAGTGCTCAACTCAACTCCTTTGAGTCTTAGAAATGCCCACTTTTTGCACTTCACCAACTTTCTATATAAAACAAAAGCTTGATTTTGTGCAATCTGATCAAGAGATCTATCCATAGCTTTGATCCTTGCCATTTTGCAATCAGCATCATACCATCTATTGCAAGGGAGACCAAGTCTCTTCCTGTGGGAGCCTCTTGGAAACAAAGAAGTTGATGTAGATTGAAGAAGTTCAATCAATTGATCACTACGTTGTTGAAAATCAGAACTCCACTCCATAGAACTCAATTTCTCTTGGATAGCTTGTTGGTACAAGTCTCTCTTGTGAAAATCTAGACGAAGTTTGCCTCTAAAAGCATGGTCTATAGGTAATGTGGTTCTATTGAGGCAAGGAAAAAGGATGGTACAAGATAGAGGTGCATGGTCTGATTCTGGTTGAGGATCTAAAACAGCAAAATCTGAGACAAGATGGATATCATTAGTTGAAGTGAGCATATAATCTATGGTGCTTGATCCACCTGAGGCAAAGCATGTGCTTTTACAAGTTTCTAGAAATTGAGAAAGGCCATTCAAGATCTTCAAGCTACAATTGGCACCAAAGCTCAAAAAGTGCTCACTCATGGAATTGGACATAGGATCTTTGGAAGAGCGTGACCAAGCACTGGAATGGTCTATCAAGCTGTGGAAAGGATCATTCTCAAGGTCGCTCAAGTCAGGGATCTGAGAGGCTTGGATCCTAGCATTGAAATCACCAAGAACAAGGACTGCACCTTTACTTTGAAACTCTAACACATCCTTCGTCAAGGAATGGAAAGGCTGCATGGTGTTGAGAAGTCCACTTGAATAGATTGGTGATGTCAACGGGGCAAAGTAACAAACAGCAATGAAGCAAGGTGTGGCAACTCCTCCAATCCTCAGCCAATGGTATTGTCCACTTGAATCTTGACCTATCAAAGAGATTGATTTCTCAAAGCCAAATCTGACGTAAGTAGCAATACCTCCAAAGCCCCTTCCTTTGTGTTGTCTCCGCTTGTTCCAGGTTGAACCAACAAGAGTGAATCCTTCAATGTCTTGAATGGTGTTTCCTTCATGTTCCCATGTCTCAACAAGATTGATCAGATCAGCATCATCCCACAAAGGCTTAGCGCTGGAGTACTTGGTATGTGTGAGCCCATGAACATTCCAAAACAGTACTCTAAAGGTCTGGAATTGCTATGCAATAGGTGACAATGTCTTTTGAGTAATCACAGCTCTATTATCTCTCAAGAATGCAACAAAACCTGCTTGTTGAGCCTCCTTCACTTTTGCTAATTCTCCCTTCTTTGCTTGCCATTGGAGAGGTGTGAGATCAGGGTCCAACCAGATACGCCGCCCCTTTAGTATAGCTTTGTTCCCCATCACTGCATTCCTTTGATTTTCTGAGCCAAACCTCACCAAAATGCTTCTTGGTTGTGCACCTTGTTGTCCCAATCTATATGCTTGCAAAATCTGAGGATCATGGACTCTCAAAGAATCAACAATAAACTCACACACTATGGCCTTGGTGTCTTCCTTCTCAATCTCAGGCAAACCTGAAATCCTCAAGTTCTTCATTCTCACCAATTGGTTCTCCTTCTCAACCTCATGCTCTTGCAAGTAAGAGATTTGAGCCACCTTCGTAGCTTCAGCATATGACTTCATCTTGACCTCTAATGTGTCAACCATCTCTTGCAGCCCTCCATTTTGTGAAGCAATGTTGGTGGCTTGTGCTCCCAAGGAAGCAACCTTCTCAGTAGCATCCACCATACCCTTGGTGGAGTCTAACATCAAATTGCTACTCTTCTTGAGTTCTTGGATATCTACGGTGATCGAATTCAGAGATTCTTTCACAGTCAAGACATCAACTCTTACGGTTTGCAAATCTGCCATAAGAGTGTTCATGCATTGAGACATGGGGGCAAAAAAGCTCTTGAGTTCCTTGTGGAAGTCATTTGCTTTTCTATACATTTCAGCAAGCTGTTGCTGTTTTGAAGCTATCTCAGCAATGTCTTGCATCATCTTGGAAGCTTCCATTCTAAAATTTCTAACAGATACTATGAGAATGTATCCTCTGGTTCACTCACACTCTGTGAACACCAATAGCTCTACACCAAAAATCAACTCCTTTGGACTTGTAAATCAAAAGTTGCAAACTTTTGAATTTGAGTTTTTCCTACATGAAAATTTTGAAATCCTACAGATTTCGAAAATTCATAACCTTGGCTACAATACTTTAAAATCTACAATAGATGACTCAATCAAAAGCTCTTGAGAAATTCTATCCAATGAATCAAAAATGAACTTATTTGAGCCAATAGACATGAAGTTATGGCCTCTAGAGTTCTCTATGGAAACTTCTAAACCTCATTGAATCAAAGAATTCAAATGCTGATAACTGCAAGCACAAAGCTTCAAATTCTATGAAATGAATTTCAATCAATAGCTCTTGACAAGATGCTTCTAATGAGTCCAAGATCACCTCATTTGAAGATGTGAGTCCAAAGTTCCAGCCTCTGAAAGTTGCAGATTTGAGCACCACCAACCGCACAAGAACACAGATTGATGAATTTCGAAACTTCTTCCACAGAACTCCAACTTCAGCAACCAGGAGTTCAAAAGAAAGCACTCTCACAGCTCTTTCCAATGAGTCCAAGATTGAAAGATTTGGACATGGAACCAAAAAGTTACAAGGTGTTGAAAATTGAGCTCAAACCCTAAAATCTGCGAGAGATGGCAGAATTCGAATCTTCATAACTTTCTTTGTGTATGTGCTCTGCAAGCCAGCGTAGTATCAATCGAAAGAGCTTCCAAAGGCGCTTCTAATGCCACAAAAATCACTCCATTTGGACACCATATGATGAAGATTCGAACTCTCAAGTCTAGCTCCTGTGTCAGAAATTTCAATCACGCATAACGTTTCGCTCAAAGCTCAGAATGACACAATCTTGGTGGCTATGGAAAGGTCTTGGCAAGGCGCTTCGAACGAGACCAAAACCGCAACGTTTGGACATGTATGTAGGGAGATATGGCTTCTCAAACTTTCGGGACTCCTCTCCTCTCAAACTTTCGAAAACTCATGGGCTCACACATTAGTGACACATTAGTTTTTTGACATCCCTACATATATAGTAACATGGAGAGAGCATTGATTCAGAGCTAGAGTAGAGATCTTTTTGAGGTTGGGTTGGTGGAGATTTCACATGGAGAGTATGCTTTAGCTATAGTGATGCTAGCCAAGATCCATGGCAACTACACTGATAGATGGACATGTGAGATTACCATCCTATCAACCGATAGACTAGGGTTGATTGGTATGCCATGCCTACACAAAGGAGATCTTTGATGCAATTGGGCATGCAAAGGTCTTCAATACTTTGGATCTTCAAGCAAGATATCATCAATTGCCAATTAGGGAGAAAGATAAGTTCAAGATAGCATTTTGGGCTATTGATCCTTATAGCAAGGATGTACTTTATCAATGGAGGTTCTTATCATTTGGGTTAAAGAATGTTCATACCAAGTTTTAGAGGATCATGGATATGATACTAGTAGGATTGGATTTTGCTTGGTGCTATATTGATGATATTTTGGTCTATATCATTATTGTGGAGGAGCATGAGAGACATTTGTTGGAGGTGTTTGAGGTCTCATGGACTCAAATTATATCATAAGAAGTATAGATTCTTCCACAAGTAGGTTGAGTATTTGGATCACACTATCTACCTTGGAAGACTTGGTGTTTAGTAGACCAAGGTGGAGGCTATTTCATGTATTCCTTGGCCTACAAATGTGAGTAGAGTGCAAGCATTCCTTGGGTTAGTAAACTTCTATCATCGCTATGTTAGAGGAACATTTAGTGCAACTACCAAGGCCCTGACAAAGCTGACTAAGCTTACATAGGAGTGGTGTCGGGAAGATGAGCAAGAGAGAGCTTTTATAGAGCTCAAGGAGAGGTTGATATCTACCCTTATTTTTAGGAGACCAATCAAAGGATGACCATTCCAAGTTCACATTGATTGGAGTATGTTGGGGCTTTGAGCAATGCTCACCCAACATGATGATGAGGGGAAGGAGTTTGTGGTGGCTATGCTAGTTGCTCCAAAAATTCAATGGATACAAAGTATAGTCCATATGGGTCTTTCGGGCTTTATATTTCATTGTTCATTGTTCATTGTTCATATAAGAGAGAGTGCTTGGCAGGAATGTAGGCAATAACACATCTATGATGTTACCTATTTGGTAACCCCTTCACTCTCATCATTGGTCATCAACCACTAAAATGGTTGATGAAGTCTTACAAGCTTTCAAGAAAGCCTACACAGTGGGCTCTAAATTTATAAGAGTATGATTTCATGGTTATTCATATACTTATAATGGTGAATCATGATGCAAATGAGTTGAGTAGAAGTTCATGTCCCCGCTAGCAAGATCAAACTAGAGCACATTGGCATGATGAGACAAATAAGGAGATGATGGAAAGTTGATATGCATTTACCTTTCCATGTATATTTTTTGAGGCTTTAGTGGTTTCTCTCTCAACGCATATTGAAGGAGTTATTGAGGTCATAGATCCAAAGGGTGGAGATATTGGTACAGTTTAATGAGACATCCATGATGGTGTCTTAGTGATGGATTATCTTTGCACTGGTGTTGTGGGTGGCTCAGTTGGTGCTAAGGAGAAAGACAATGTTCTTCAACAAGCCAGGCAATTTAGATCAGAGGGTAGACACATTTTTCATGTATAGGAGGATGATAGAGTGTGAGTAGTACCACTTCCATCACAAAGACCATAATTGGTCCGTCATGCTCATGAGGAGTTAGGACATTTTGGAGTAAAATATACATATAGCTTACTCTAGAGTCATTAGGCTCCATCTATTGATGACATAGTATACAACATGATGTATAGTATTTTATTGCCAAATGTGTGGTTTGTGACTGAGTTGAGCATCAATAATGCTCCTACACCACAATTACACCCATTACTTATCATGGGATTGGGTTACCGTTGGAGTTTGGACTTTGTTTGATCTTTACTGTTGACAATAAGACATCATCAAGATTTTTTGGTTATGGTGGAGCACTTCTCCAAGTGGATTGAGTTGGTGGCACTTCTTGACAAGTTCAGTGAAGGGACAGTTTAACAGTTTACTTGTTCCTAGATCAGGTTCTTAGTCATTTTGGTGCACCAATTGAGGTTTTGACTGATCAAGGTACCAAGTTCTTGGGGGAGTTTTAGGTCTTATATGACAAGGCCTTGATTGATCATTGTACTGCTGAATCAGAAGAGATCATGAAGAGATGTTGAGGCATCAGAATCTGTGAGTTACAAGCTTTGTTTCAAGTCCAAATTCGTAGCACATGGATGGAGGTTTAAGCAAGCAGTGGTGGCAATTCTCATTCTGTCACATTTCATGCATCTTGGTGTTTAGAGTTCCAACTTTTCAGGGCCAGTTCTCCTCACTCGCAAACCCAATCTAAGTGATTCTTGTGTCATAAGAACCACATTATCATAGGCTTTCTATTGAATCCATATTTGAAAAATTTGGATATCCAACGTAGATGATATGACCATTTGCTTCACTGCAATACTTCCAAGTACTTGGTGTTAAATTCTACACATGTGAAGTAGGATTGCTCTGTACTTATAGGTCCAAATCAAGTGGTTTTTGTGGAAATAGAACAAGCACTGTGCAAGGTTTCTATTGAGCTTTGATTTGTTGGAATTGAAGATCAGACAAGGAAGTTGTGATAATTTGAGATCTGTGACTCTTTGGACATCACAACATTGTGAAGTGCAAATTCAGACCATTGTATCTTTGTACCCAATGATCCAAATGAAGTGATCTTTGTGTCATTAGAATCAGCTCACTCAAGCCTTTACATTGAAAAATTACTGACAGAGTTTAGAAGATAGATTTGGAGCTCTAGGTACCCCAATTTTTGCAGCCTTTGGTAGCTTTGTGCACCACTGATTTGGAATGTAATATCTTTACATTCACATGTCCAAATGAGGTGATTCTTATCTCATTAGAACCAACTTCTCCAATTCCTTCTTTCAATACCTAGCTAGTAGTTCTTAATGATGTAAAATTGCAGCTAAGCCTACTTGAAAATCTTGAAGTTTTGGTGTTGGAAGTAAAACTTCTAGATTGATTGTGAGTGATGAGTGATTGGCATAATGGAGGAGTCCAAGATGGTGAAAGATATTGCAGATATAGCCTTGAAGCAACAACAATTAGCTAAAATGTATAGGAAATCTAATGATTTCCACAAAGAGCTTAGAAGCTTCTTTGCACCTATGTCCCAGTGCATGAGTACTCTCATGACTGATATGGATGTTGTAAAGGTTGAGATCAGCACTATAATAGAGTCATTGAACTTGGTCAACCAAGAGATTCAAGACCTAAAGAAGAGTACTATCTCGCTATTAACATCAACCAAGTGGATGGTGGATGCTACCGAGAAGGTTGCATCTTTGGGAGTACAAGCCAACAACATTGCTACACAAAGGAGAGGGCTCCAACAGATTGTGGACACATTTGAAGTGAAGATGAAGTCTTATGCTGAAGCTACTAAGGTGGTTCAAATCTCTTACTTGCAAGAGCATGAGGTTGAAAAGGAGAACCAACTCGTGAGAATGAAAAACTTGAGGATTTCAAGTTTGCCAGAGATAGAGAAGGAAGATACCAAGGCCATAGTGTTTGAATTTATTATTGATTCTTTGAGAGTCCATGATCCTCAAATTGTGCAAGCATATAGATTGGGACAACAAGGTGCACAACCAAGGACACTAAATTCCTTTGAGTTTCTGAGCCAATGTGAGGTTGGTGAGGCAAAGCCTTGTTTGCCATCACTAAATTCCTTTGAGTTTCTGAGATTGGGACAGCAAGGTGCACAACCAAGAAGCATTTTGGTGAGGTTTGGCTCAGAAACTCAAAGGAATTTAGTGATGGCAAACAAGGCTGTATTGAAGGGGCGGCGCATCTGGTTAGATCTTGATCTCAAATCTCTCCAATGGCAAGCAAAGAAGGGAGAATTAGCAAAAGTGAAGGAGGCTCAACAAGCAGGTTTTGTTGCATTCTTGAGAGATAATGGAGCTATGATTACTCAAAAGAAATTGTCAACTATTGCATAGCAATTCCAGACCCTTAGAGTGTTGTTTTGAAATGTTCATGGGCTCACACAAACCAAGTACTCCAGCGCTAAGCCTTTGTGGGATGATGCTGATCTGATCAATCTTGTTGAGACATGGGAACATGAAGGAAACACCATTCAAGACATTGAAGGTTTCACTCTTGTTGGGTCAACTTGGAACAAGCGGAGGCAACACAAAGGAAGGGGCTTTGGAGGTATTGCTACTTATGTCAGATTTGGCTTTGAGAAATGAGTCTCTTTGATAGGTCAAGATTCAAATGGACAATACCAATGGCTGAGGACTGGAGGAGTTGCCACACCTTGCTTCATTGCTGTTTGTTACTTTGCCCCATTGACATCACCAATCTATTCAAGGGGAGTTCTCAACACCATGCAGCCTTTCCACTCCTTGACAAAGGATGTGTTGGAGTTTCAAAGTAAAGGTGCAGTACTTGTTCTTGGTGATTTCAATGCTAGGATCCAAGCCACTCAGATTCCTGACTTGAGAGACCTTGAGAATGATCCTCTCCATAGCTTGACATTCTAGTGCTTGGTCCCGTTCTTCCAAAGATCTTATGTCCAACCCCATGAGTGAGCACTTTTTGAGCTTTGGTACCAATTGTAGCTTGAAGATCTTGAATGGCCTTTCTCAATTTCCAGAAACTTGTAAAAGCACATGCTTTGCCTCATGTGGATCAAGCACCATAGATTATATGCTCACTTCAGCTAATGATATCCACTTTGTCTCAGATTTTATTGTTTTAGATCCTCAACCAGAATCTGACCATGCACCTCTATCTTGTGCCATCCTTCTTCCTCGCCTCAATAGAACCACATTACCTATTGACCATGCCTTTAGAGGAAAACTTCATTTAGATTTTCACAAGAGAGACTTGAACCAACAAGCTATCCAAGAGAAGTTGAGTTCAATGGAGTGGACTTCTGATTTTCAACAACGTAGTGATCAGTTGGTTGAGCTTCTTCAATCTACATCAACTACTTTCTTTCCAAGAGGTTCCCACATGAAGAGACTTGGTCTCCCTTGCAATAGGTGGTATGATGCTGATTGCAAAATGGCAAGGATCAAAGCTATGGATAGGTCTCTTGATCAGATTGCACAAAATCAGGCCTTTGTTTCATACAGAAAGTTGGTGAAGTGCAAAAAGCGAGCATTTTTGAGACTCAAGGGGGTTGAGTTGAGCACTGAACTGAGAGCAATCCCAAGGCTTTTTGGAAGAAGGTAACCATCAGATCTCCATCTCCATCGCTGGACTTGAATGAGCTTTGTGACTATGTGAAGGATCTATACTTTTTCCCTAATGCTCCAAGCATGGCACCTTGCCTTGGATCTGCTCTCACTATCTTTGAAGCTGATGACAAGTACCAATTGAAGAAGTTGGCCAATGGTAAGGCTGAAGACCTTGATGGACTATGTGTTGAACTTCTGAAGTGGGGCGATAGCCATCTGATTTCAGTACTCACTTCTCATTTGAATGAGGCAATCAAGTGTGGCTTTCGAGATAGATGGTGCTTCAAGAAGGTAGTTCCTATTCACAAGTCTCGCCAGAGAGATGTTGTCACCAATTACCGTACCATACTTGTTGGTAATATCTTTGCCAAGTTGTATGTTCAAATTTTGGAGTCTAGGTTGAGCACTTGGGCTGAAATGTACAATGTTCGAGCTAAGTGCCAAGCTGGTTTCAGATCGGGCTTTAGCACCTTGGATCACCTATTGGTACTCCATGTTTTGTGATGGAAATCCAAGGGTGTTGGGAGAGCTCTCTATGTTGCCTTTGTTGATTTCAGGAAGGCCTTTGATAAGGTGCTTAGGAAATCTCTAAGTGAGAGACTCACTCAAGTTGGTGTTTCAACTGATTTGATTGGTGCTATCTCTAGACTCTATGAGAAAGTGGTTGTGAAACTTTCATCTTTGAGCTTTCAAGATATCCTTAGCACAATGGGTGTGATTCAAGGCTGCTCTCTATCTCCAACTCTATTTGGAATCTTCATCGATGATTTGGAGAGACTACTCATGGAAGCTGGAGCTACAGGTGTACAGGTTGGCTCTTTGATGATACATGTACAATTGTATGCAGATAATCTAGTGCTCCTCTCTACCAATCCACAAAGTTTATAGAAGTTGTTGGATTCTCTTCTCTTGTTTTGCAATGAAACAAAGATGGAGGTGAACCTTGACAAGTCCAAGGTGATTGTGGTGGGTTCTAAAGGTGTCACACCTTTCTTTTTTGATGGACAGCAATTGGAGCAGGTTCCTTCTTACAAGTACTTGGGCCTTGAGTTTTCTCATGACTATAGTTGGTCTACTTGTGTGAAGATGAGAATCAATGCAGGCTTTAGAGCTTTGTATTCACTCATGAATCGTTCTAGACTTGCTCACCTTACCACATGGGAGTTGAAGAAGGTGCTGCTCAGATCTCTTGTGCAGCCGGTGGTTCTGTATGGTGCTCAGATTTGGGGTCCAGGTACTAAGAAGACATGGTGGCAAAAGGTGGAGAAAGTTCAGAAATTGTTTTTGTGTGATGAACTTGGGGTGAGGACTCAAACTCCTTATGTATTGCTGCTTGCTGAAACCGGGTTTTTGCCTCTTGAGGCTGAAGCTTTGTTTTAAGCTATCACATATGCCACTAAGGTGAGGTCCATGGAGCATAAGAGACTTCCCTACCAAGCTTTTTGTGCCACTCTATCTATCGGTTGGTATACAAATCTGATTGCATGGGCCGCAAGGTGGAATGTTTCTGAGCGACATTGGAGATTGGAGCCTATTGCACTACGAGAAGTGATCAAGGAGCAGTTCTTACTTCACCTATGGCAGCAGCCCGGTACCAAGATGGTGTTCTATCAGCAGTTTGTAAATCCTATGTTGGTGTATTGTGAGCAAGATTATCTCTTAGCTAGGATTTCTACTTCACTTAGACATGTTATTGCTTAGTATAGAACTAGTTCTCATAGACTAGAAGTAGAACAAGGACGTTGGCAGCAGATAGAGCACTCCATGCGACTTTGCAAATTGTGTATTATGAGCAAAGTTGAGGATGAGCATCATGTGTTTGTTGATTGCCCTTGTTACATGTTGATTAGAGTTAGACATCAGATTACTTGTAGTGATTTCTCTACTCTCTTACAGGTTGAAGCTTTAGAGTTAGGGAAATACATGACCGAGGTTAGTTTACATCGGACCAATTTGTTACAGATTGGTCAGATGCCCTAGGCCCTTGCCTAGGCTCACATTTCATGTGTTTTGTATTGTGTTTCTAGCCTTTTGACTCTTTGGGTCTTTCGGGCTTTATATTTCATTGTTCATTGTTCATTGTACTTGACTACCGAGCTAAATCTAGTAGGTTTGAGAGTCAAGGTGTCAAAGTGTAGGGCATGGTCCCCTTTAGGTATCCTTCCCCACCTTGAGCTTCGAGAGGGGTGTATCACATCCACAGATGGACTTTGTGTTCTTGGGGTGCCAGTAGGATCAGAGGATTGTGTCACACACTTCTTAGATGCTGCCCTTGCAGAGGATGTTCTCCATGTGGATGACCTTCCATTACTAGCATATCCGCATGTGGCATTTGGTATAATCTCTTCCAGTATTGCTTGTTGACCATCCTACCTCATCTGTACAGTTCCCCCCTCACCGTCCGTCCTATCGAGTCGGAGAGCATTTGATATGAGGATTATGGGAGTCTTTGGTGATATTATTGGACCGAGGACCTTTGAGTGTGTGATAGGGGATTTGGCACATAGACAGATGGCTTTGCCAATCTCATATGGTGCGGTTGGCTTGCTATGTATGGAGGAGACAACACCTATAGCATTTTTTGGTAGTTGGGCTCTCTTGGTACCCCTACTTTCCTCTCGTTTTGTGGTTGTTGACAAGCCGGTTTTGGAGACTTATGTGACAGAGGTGGAGGGAGGATCCTTTTCTCTCCAAGTGTTATTGCAAAAGGCGAAAGATAGTCTATCCTCACGAGCTTGAGAGAAGCAAAGAAGTGAGAGAAGGAAGAAGACAAATGCGCAAAGGTCCCGGAAGGTAACCTCACAATTGATTTTTGTGAATGGAGTCCTAGAAAGCAATCAAGTGAGAGTATTAATAGATCCGGGAGCAATAGAGAATTTCTTGTCTTGCTCTATTGCAATAAGATTGGGAATGGATCTAGAGAGAGATGATAGTGAAGAAGTAGAGTTACCTAATGGGCAAATAGAGAGGATTGAATCATTACCTAGACGGGTAACACTCTGTGTAGGAGAATATCAAGAAGCAATTGAGTGGCGAGTGATATAATTAACTTGTTATGATGCAATCTTAGGCATGCCGTGGACGGAGCATTACAACCCAATGGTAGATTGAAGGAAAAAATTAGTGAGAACCCACCAATGGTCAATCATTGGGGTTAAAGAAAAATCACACAAGCAAGAACTACCTCTGTATGTCATAAGGATGACAATTGTCTATAAGACCAATAGATGTTTCATGGGTCTAATAAGAGAAGTCCAGAGTGCACAACTTGATGGAAAAATTCTTGAGAAATTGAAAGATGTGGTGGATGAGTTTCAAGATGTCTTTCTCGATGATCTACCTCAGAATTACCAACAAAAAGGAGAGTAGATCATAAAATTGAGACACTTCCAGGGAAGACATCTCCTTGTAAGGCCCCATATTGCCTATCACCTCATGAGTTGGAGGAGTGAAAGACTCAAATTGAGGAGATGCTGTAAAAAGAGTTCATCCAACCTAGCGTATCACCATATGGGGCTCTTGTCTTGTTTGTGAAGAAGAAGGACGGTATAATGCGCATGTGCATTGACTATCAGGGTCTCAATCAGCAAATAGTGAAGAAAAAATACCCCTTACCTTGCATGGATGACCTGTTTGATCAACTCCATAAAGCAAGACACTTCACCAAATTGGACTTATGGAGTGGTTATAATCAAATCCAAATTGCAAAGGAGGATGTTGTAATACCAAGAGCTAGCCATATGATCTAGATGTAAAATTTGGTTTGGTAACATCTAGAATGATGTTATACATGATGGTCAAAATATATCAGATAGAAGTATCACCAAAAGAGTACTTCTACTAATAGAGAAAAAACCAAAATAGACTTGAGAACCTTAGAACCAATAGCTAGACATATGATTTAAAGGTGAGAATTGGTTTAGTAATATCTGGAAGGACATTACACATGATGGACTAAACATATCAGAAAGAGGTATCACCAAAAGCAGACTTCTACCAATAGAGTTGGAACCGAAATATGCTTGAAATCTTTGAAGGCAATTTCAGAGGCCTAAACGGATGAATTAGGCCTTGAAAATGTGCAAATTCCCCCCCAATGGAGGAAATTTTGACCTTCCCTCCCCTTGGTTTTTCTAGTCAAGAGCTTTCCAATGGCACTTTACTCGTGATTCTGAGAGTCCTACAAGAAGATTCCCTAAAAGATTTCCTCTAGTCAAAGCTTGTCTGACCAACCAGATAGGACCTAGACCAACATGTCACACATCCAAGTAAGTAATTCAAGGGTGGAGCTTGCTGACATATCACCTATCTGTGTGCCTAATCCTACGGTGGAGCTTCCTTGGAGGAGATCCTCTTTGTGTATATAATAAAGAGAAGGTGCTCCTTTGGGGCACCAAATGTTGAGTGTGTAATCTGTGTTTTTTCTCTTCTCTTGTCCTCAGAGTATTACAGATGTGTACAAAATTGCCTTTTGAACCAAGTATTGCCACTTTGAGTATCTTGTGATGCCTTTTGGCTTCACCAATGCACTTGCCACTTTCATGAGTCTAATGAATGACATATTTTGGCCATACTTAGATAAGTCTATTATTGTCTTCTTGGATGATATCTTAGTATATAGTAGCATGATGATAGAACACAAACAACATCTATGAGAAGTCCTCCAAATTCTAAGACAAAATTGATTGTATGCCAAAATCTCAAAGTGCAAGTTTGGCAAGTCTGAAGTACACTACTTGGGACATAGAGTGAGTGTAGAGGGCATTCAAGTATTGATGGATAAAATTGAGGTCAATAAAAAATGGAGTGCCCTAGAAGATCAGACTCAACTCAAGAGCTTCTTGGGGTTGATGGGATTCCATCATAGATTTGTCAAGGACTTGTCCAAGGTTGCACAACCTTTAACAACACTACGGCTAGGGGAAGAAGTGGACATGGGGGACCACACAAGAGTTAGCCTTTCAAGAATTCAAAGCCGCCTTGCTACATGCACCAATCTTGAAGTGGTATGACCCACAACGTCCAATCAAGTTGGCTACAAATGTATCAAGCATAACAATAGGAGTAGTCTTACAACAAGAGTGGCATGGTGGATGGCATCCAATTGCATATTTCTCTCAAAATTTATTACCAAAAGATCCCAACTACCACACCACAAAACAAGAAGTGTTAGCCATCATTCTCACAACCAAGCATTGGAAGCACTATCTGGGCGAGAAGGCACTTGTAGTAGAGATAGACTATAAACCTCTAGTCTACCTCAAGACATAGAAAGGTCTATCTCATCGCCAGATTTGGTGGGCAAAGTGGCAACACACTTCAACATGAAAATCACCTATGTAGAAGGTAAGAAGCAACTTGCAGATGCATTCATCTGCATGCCAATGGCAAACAACTTGGTGATAAAGGTACCTGAATTTTGGCTAGAGATTTTGGCTGCTACAAAAACTGATCTACAAATTGTGGAAGCGCATCCAAATGGGTCACCATCACCCAAGGACTCACCTTTTGTGATGGCAGATTATGGATCTCAAATGTCCCTCAATTATGCACTACCATTCTAGCGGAATGTCATGATTTGGCCATTGTAGGTCATGTTGGAGTGGACAAGACCTTGGATGCAGTCCAACGCCATTTGGTTGGACCGTGATCTCACACCTCTCCAATGGCAAGCAAAGAAGGGAGAATTAGCAAAAGTGAAGGAGGCTCAACAAGCAGGTTTTGTTGCATTCTTGAGAGACAATAGAGCTGTGATCACCTAAAGGAAATTGTCAACTACCGCATAGCAATTCCAGACCCTTAGAGTGTTGTTTTGGAATGTTCATGGTCTCACACATACCAAGTACTCAAGCGCTAAACCTGTGTGGGATGATGCTGATCTGATCAATCTTGTGGAGACATGGGAACATGAAGGAAACACCATTCAAAACATTGAAGGTTTCATTCTTGTTGGTTCAACTTGGAACAATCGGAGGCAGCACAGAGGAAGGGGCTTTGGAGGTATTGCTACTTACGTCAGATTTGGTTTTGAAAAATCAGTCTCTTTGATAGGTCAAGACTCAAGTGGACAATACCAATGGCTGAGGATTGGAGGAGTTGCTACACCTTGCTTCCTTGCTGTTTGTTACTTTGCCCCATTGACATCACCAATCTATTCAAGCGGATCTCTCAACACCATGCAGCCTTTCCACTCCTTGACAAAGGATGTGTTGGAATTTCAAAGTAAAGGTGCAGTATTTATCCTTGGTGATTTCAATGCTAGGATCCAAACCTCTCAGATTCCTGAGTTTAGTGACCTTGAGAATGACCCTTTCCATAGCTTGATAGATCATTCTAGTACTTGGTCCCGCTCTTCCAAAGATCTCATATCCAACTCCATGAGTGAGCACTTTTTGAGCTTTGGTACCAATTGTAGCTTGAAGATCTTGAATGGCCTTTCTCAATTTCCAGAAACTTGTAAGAGCACATGCTTTGCTTCTGGTGGATCCAGCACTGTAGATTATATGCTCACCTCACCCAGTGATATACACATTGTCTCAGATTTTGTTGTTTTAGATCCTCAACCTGAATCTGACCATGCACCTTTATCTTGTGTCATCCTTCTTTCTTGCCTCAATAGAACCACATTACCTATTGACCATGCCTTTAGAGGGAAACTCCGTCTTGATTTTCACAAGCGAGATTTGTATCGACAAGCTATCCATGAGAAATTGAGCTCTATGGAGTGGAGTTCTGATTTTCAACAACGTAGTGATCAGTTGGTTGAACTTCTTCAATCTACATCAACAACTCTATTTCCACGAGGTTCTCACAGGAAGAGACTTGGTCTCCCTTGCAAAAGGTGGTTTGATGCTGACTGTAAAATGGCAAGGATCAAAGCTATGGATAGGTCTCTTGATCAGATTGCACAAAATCAAGCTTTTGTCTCTTATAGAAAGTTGGTGAAGTGCAAGAAGCGAGCGTTCTTGAGACTCAAGGGGGTTGAGTTGAGCGTTGAATTGAGGAGCAATCCCAAGGCTTTTTGGCAGAAGGTAACCATCAGATCTCCATCTCCATCGCTGGACGTGAATGAGCTTTGTGAATATGTGAAGGATCTGTACTTTTACCCTGATGCTCCAAGCATGGCACCTTGCCTTGGATCTGCTCTCACCATCTCTGAAGCTGATGTCCAGTACCAATTGAAGAAGTTGGCCAATGGTAAGGCCGAAGACCTTGATAGACTATGTGTTGAACTACTTAAGTGGGGTGGTAGCCATCTGATTTCAGTACTCACTTCTCTCTTGAATGAGGCCATTAGGTGTAGCTTTCCTGATAGATGGTGCTTCAAGAAGGTAGTTCCTATTCACAAGTCTGGTCAGAGAGATATTGTCACCAATTACCGTACCATTCTAGTGGGTAGTATCTTTGCCAAGTTGTACGGTCAAATTTTGGAGTCTAGGTTGAGTACTTGGGCTGAAAAGCACAAAATTCGAGCTAAGTGCCAAGCGGGTTTCAGATCAGGCTTTAGTACTTTGGATCATCTATTGGTACTCCATGTTTTGTGGTGGAAATCCAAAGGTGTTGGGAGAGCTCTCTATGTTGCATTTATTGATTTCAGGAAGGCCTTTGATAAGGTGCTTAGGAAATCTCTAAGTGAGAGACTCACTCAAGTTGGTGTTTCAGCTGATCTGATTGGTGCTATCTCTAGACTCTATGAGAAGGTGGTTGTGAAACTTTCATCTTTGAGCTCTCAAGATATCCTTAGCACAATGGGTGTGATCCAAGGTTGCTCTCTATCTCCAACATTGTTTGGAATCTTCATCGATGATCTAGAGAAGGTGCTTATGGAAGCTGGAGCTACAGGTGTACAGGTTGGCTCTTTGATGATACATGCACTACTATATGCGGATGATGTAGTGCTCCTCTCTACCAATCCACAAAGTTTACAGAAGTTGTTGGATTCTCTTCTCTTGTTTTGCAATCAAACAAAGATGGAGGTGAACCTTGACAAGTCCAAGGTGATTGTGGTGGGTTCTAAAGGTGTCACACCTTTCTTTTTTGATGGACAGCAATTGGAGCAGGTTTCTTCTTACAAGTACTTGGGTCTTGAGTTTTCTCATGACTATAGTTGGTCTACTTGTGTGAAGATGAGAACCAATGCAGGCTTTAGAGCTTTGTATTCACTCGTGAACCGCTCTAGACTTGCTCACCTTACCACATGGGAGTTGAAGAAGGTGTTGTTCAGATCTCTTGTGCAGCCGGTGGTTCTCTATGGTGCTCAGATTTGGGGTCCAGGTACTAAGAAGACATGGTGGCAAAAGGTGGAGAAAGTTCAGAAATTGTTTTTGTGTGAAGAACTTGGAGTGAGGACTCAAACTCCTTATGTATTGTTGCTTGCTGAAACAGGGTTTTTACCGCTTGAGGCTGAAGCTTTGTTCTTGGCGCTCACATATGCCACTAAGGTGAGGTCCATGGAGCATGAGAGACTTCCCTACCAAGCTTTCTGGGCCACTCTATCTATTGGTTGGTATACAGATCTGATTGCATGGGCCACAAGGTGGAATGTTTTTGAGCGACATTGGAGATTGGAGCCTATTGCACTTCGAGAGGTGATCAAGGAGCAGTTCTTACTTTGCTTATGGCAGCAACCCGGTACCAAGATGGTGTTCTATCAGCAGTTTGTAAATTCTATGTTGGTGTATTGTGAGCAAGATTATCTCTTGGCTAGGATTTCTACTTCATTGAGACATGTTATCGCTCAATATAGAACTAGTTCTCATAGACTAGAAGTAGAACAAGGACGTTGGCAGCAGATAGAGCACTCCATTCGACTTTGCAAATTGTGTATTATGAGCAAAGTTGAGGATGAGCATCATGTGTTTGTTGATTGCCCTTGTTACATGCAGATTAGAGTTAGACATCAGATTACTTGTAGTGACTTCTCAACTCTCTTACAGGTTGAAGCTTTAGCATTAGGGAAGTACATGACAGAAGTTACTTTACATCGGACCAATTTGTTACAGATTGGTCCGATGCCCTAAGCCCTTGCCTAGGCTCACATTTCATGTGTTTTGTATTGTGTTTCCAGCCTTTTGACTCTTTGGGTCTTTCGGGCTTTATATTTCATTGTTTCATTGTTTCATTGTTTCATTACTATTGGCATAAGATGAGCAATAACATGATGGACTACATGAGCAGCTGCCTACTTTGTCAACAAAACAAAGCTTCTAATCAAGCTCTTGTAGGGCTCCTTCAACCTCTCCCCACTCCTACCCAATGTTGGGAACTTATGAGTATGGATCTCGTATGTGAATTACCCAAGACCACCTTAGGGTTTGACTCCATCATGGTCTTTGTGGACCGGCTCAACAAAATGATTCATGTACGTCCTACCACCAAGGATGTGACCACTCCACAACTAGCTCAATTATACTTAGATGCAATCTTCTCTCACCATGGCTTGTCTCAAGTACTCATCACCGATAGAAGCACTCAATTCACTAGTTTGTTTTGGCAAACACTCTTTGGTTTCTTCAAAACCAAGTTGGCCATGTCCACAACTTACCACCCACAAATAGGTGGATAAACAGAGCAGGCTAATCACACTATTGAAGACATGTTATGCAGCTTCACCTTAAAAGAGCAAGAGAGGTGAGACACCCTACTCTCGTTGGTGGAATTTGCTTACAAAAATTCAATGAATGCATCCACCCAAGTCACTCCATTCTTCCTCGTGTATGGTGAGCATCCCTTCACACCTTCTAGCTTGATGAAGATCTATCCGGTGGCTACCAAGGTCAACGCAGTCAACACATTTGTTTTTAGAATCCAACAAGTGTGGAGTGCGCCAAGCATAGATTATAGATTGCAGAAAATTGATAGAAGCAATATGTTGATGCACACCTTACAATGAACAATGAAATATAAAGCCTGAAAGACCCAAAGAGTCAAAAGGCTAGAAACACAATACAAAACACATGAAATGTGAGCCTAGGCAAGGGCCTAGGGCAACTGACCAATCTGTAACAAATTGGTCCGATGTAAACTAACTTCTGTCATGTACTTCCCTAACGCTAAAGCTTCAACCTGTAAGAGAGTAGAGAAATCACGACAAATAATCTGATGTCTAACTCTGATCAGCATGTAACTAGGGCAATCAATAAACACATGATGCTCATCCTCAACTTTGCTCATAATACACAATTTGCAAAGTCGCATGGAGTGCTCTATCTGCTGCCAACGTCCTTGTTCTACTTCTAGTCTATGAGAACTAGTTCTATATTGAGCAATAACATGTCTAAGTGAAGTAGAAATCCTAGCCAAGAGATAATCTTGCTCACAATACACCAACATAGGATTTACAAATTGCTGATAGAACACCATCTTGGTACCGGGTTGCTGCCATAAGCGAAGTAAGAACTGCTCCTTGATCACTTCTCGTAGTGCAATAGGCTCCAATCTCCAATGTCGCTCAGAAACATTCCACCTAGTGGCCCATGCAATCAGATCTGTATACCAACCGACAGATAGAGTGGCACAAAAAGCATGGTAGGGAAGTCTCTCATGGTCCATGGACCTCACCTTAGTGGCATATGTGATAGCTAAAAACAAAGCTTCAGCCTCAAGAGGCAAAAACCCTGTTTCAGCAAGCAGCAATACATAAGGAGTTTGAGTCCTCACCCCAAGTTCATCACACAAAAACAATTTCTGAACTTTCTCCACCTTTTGCCACCATGTCTTCTTAGTACCTGGACCCCAAATCTGAGCACCATAGAGAACCACCGGCTGCACAAGAGATCTGAACAGCACCTTCTTCAACTCCCATGTGGTAAGGTGAGCAAGTCTAGAGCGATTCATGAGTGAATACAAAGCTCTAAAGCCTGCATTGATTCTCATCTTCACACAAGTAGACCAACTATAGTCATGAGAAAACTCAAGGCCCAAGTACTTGTAAGAAGAAACCTGCTCCAATTGCTGTCCGTCAAAAAAGAAAGGTGTGACACCTTTAGAACCCACCACAATCACCTTGGACTTGTCAAGGTTCACTTCCATCTTTGTTTCATTGCAAAACAAGAGAAGAGAATCCAATAGCTTCTGTAAACTCTGTGGGTTGGTGGAGAGAAGCACTACATCATCTGCATAAAGGAGTGCATGTATCATCAGAGAGCCAATCTGTACACCTGTAGCTCCAGCTTCCATGAGTAGACTCTCCAGATCATCGATGAAGATTCCAAATAGAGTGGGAGATAGAGAGCAGCCTTGAATCACACCCATTGTGCTAAGGACATCTTGAGAGCTCAAAGATGAAAGTTTCACAATCACTTTCTCATAGAGTCTAGAGATAGCACCAATCAAATCAGCTGAAACACCAACTAGAGTGAGTCTCTCACTTAGACATTTCCTAAGCACCTTATCAAAGGCCTTCCTGAAATCAATAAAGGCAACATAGAGAGCTCTCCCAACACCCTTGGATTTCCACCACAAAACATGGAGTACCAATAAGTGATCCAAGGTGCTAAAGCCCGATCTGAAACCCGCTTGGCACTTAGCTCGAACATTGTACTTTTCAGCCCAAGTGCTCAACCTAGACTCCAAAATTCGACCATACAACTTGGCAAAGACACTACCAAAAGTATGGTACGGTAATTGGTGACAACATCTCTCTGGCCAGACTTGTGAATAGGAACAACCTTCTTGAAGCACCATCTATCCGGAAAGCCACACTTGATTGCCTCATTCAAATGAGAAGTGAGTACTGAAATCAGATGGCTACCGCCCCACTTCAGAAGTTCAACACATAGTCCATCAAGGTCTTCAGCCTTACCATTGGCCAACTTCTTCAATTGGTACTTGACATCAGCTTCAGAGATGGTGAGAGCAGATCCAAGGCCCTTGCCTTGGATCCCCCATGCTTGGAGCATCAGGGAAAAAGTACAGATCTTTCACATAGTCACAAAGCTTGTTTAGGTCCAGCGATGGAGATGGAGATCTGATGGTTACCTTCTTCCAAAAAGCCTTAGGATTGCTCCTCAGTTCAGTGCTCAACTCAACCCCCTTGAGTCTCAAAAATGCTCGCTTTTTGCACTTCACCAACTTTCTATATGAAACAAAGGCCTGATTTTGTGCAATCTGATCAAGAGACCTATCCATAGCTTTGATCCTTGCCATTTTGCAATCAGCATCATACCACCTATTGCAAGGGAGACCAAGTCTCTTCCTGTGGGAGCCTCTTGGAAAGAAAGTAGTTGATATAGATTGAAGAAGCTCAACCAACTGATCACTACGTTGTTGAAAATCAGAACTCCACTCCATAGAACTCAATTTCTCTTGGATAGCTTGTTGGTACAAGTCTCTCTTGTGAAAGTCTAGATGAAATTTTCCTCTAAAGGCATGGTCAATAGGTAATGTGGTTCTATTGAGGCAAGGAAGAAGGATGGCACAAGATAGAGGTGCATGGTCTGATTCTGGTTGAGGATCTAAAACAATAAAATCTGAGACAAAGTGGATATCATTAGCTGAAGTGAGCATATAATCTATGGTGCTTGATCCACCAGAGGCAAAGCATGTGCTTTTACAAGTTTCTGGAAATTGAGAAAGGCCATTCAAGATCTTCAAGCTACAATTGGTACCAAAGCTCAAAAAGTGCTCACTCATGGGGTTGGACATAAGATCTTTGGAAGAGCGGGACCAAGCACTAGAATGATCTATCAAACTATGGAGAGGATCATTCTCAAGGTCACTCAAGTCAGGGATCTGAGAGGCTTGGATCCTAGCATTGAAATCACCAAGAACAAGTACTGCACCTTTACTTTGAAACTCTAACACATCCTTTGTCAAGGAATGGAAAGGCTGCATGGTGTTGAGAACTCCACTTGAATAGATTGGTGATGTCAATGGGGCAAAGTAGCAAACAGCAATGAAGCAAGGTGTGGCAACTCCTCCAATCCTCAGCCATTGGTATTGTCCATTTGAATCTTGACCTATCAAAGAGACTGATTTCTCAAAGCCAAATCTGACGTAAGTAGCAATACCTCCAAAGCCCCTTCCTTTGTGTTGCCTCCGCTTGTTCCAAGTTGACCCAATAAGAGTGAAACCTTCAATGTCTTGAATGGTGTTTCCTTCATGTTCCCATGTCTCCACAAGATTGATCAGATCAGCATCATCCCACAAAGGCTTAGCGCTGGAGTACTTGGTTTGTGTGAGCCCATGAACATTCCATTTTTTCATTCCAACAATTTCTTTTGAGTAATCACAGCTCTATTATCTCTCAAGAATGCAACAAAGCCTGCTTGTTGAGCCTCCTTCACTTTTGCTAATTCTCCCTTCTTTGCTTGCCATTGGAGAGATGTGAGATCAGGATCTAACCAGATGCGCCGCCCCTTCAATACAGCCTTGTTTGCCATCACTAAATTCCTTTGAGTTTCTGAGCCAAACCTCACCAAAATGCTTCTTGGTTGTGCACCTTGCTGTCCCAATCTATATGCTTGCACAATTTGAGGATCATGGACTCTCAGAGAATCAGCAATAAATTCACACACTATGGCCTTGGTATCTTCCTTCTCAATCTCAGGCAAACCTGAAATCCTCAAGTTTTTCATTTTCACCAGTTGGTTCTCCTTTTCAACCTCATGCTCTTGCAAGTAAGAGATTTGAGCCACCTTAGTAGCTTCAGCATAAGACTTCATCTTCACTTCTAATGTGTCCACAATCTGTTGGAGCCCTCCGCTTTGTGTAGCAATGTCGTTGGCTTGTACTCCCAAAGATGCAACCTTCTCAGTAGCATCCACCATCTCCTTGGTTGATGTTAACAGCGAGATAGTACTCTTCTTTAGGTCTTGAATCTCTTGGTTGACCAAGTTCAATGACTCTTTTATAGTGCTGATCTCAACCTTTACAACATCCATATCAGTCATGAGAGTACTCATGCACTGGGACATAGGTGCAAAGAAACTTCTAAGCTCTTTGTGGAAATCATTAGATTTCCTGTACATTTCAGCTAATTGTTGTTGCTTCAAGGCTATATCTGCAATGTCTTTCACCATCTTGGACTCCTCCATTATGCCAATCACTAATCACTCACAATAAATCTAGAAGTTTTACTTCCAACACCAAAACTTCAAGATTTTCAAGGTAGCTTAGCTATGATTTTACATCACTAAGTACTACTAGCTAGGTATTGAAAGAAGGAACTGGAGAAGTTGGTTCTAATGAGATAATAATCACCTCAAATGGACATGTGAATGTAAAGCTATTACATTCCAAATCAGTGGTGCACAAAGCTACCAAAGGCTGCGAAAATTAGGGTACCCAGAGCTCCAAATCTATCCTCTAAACTCTGTCAATAATTTTTCAATGTAAAGGCTTGACTGAGCTGATTCTAATGACACAAAGATCACTTCATTTGGATCATTGAGTACAAAGATACAATGGTCTGAATTTGCACTTCACAATGTTGTGATGTACAAAGAGTCACAGATCTCAAATTGTCACAACTTCCTTGTCTGATCTCCAATTGCAACAAATCAAAGCTCAAAAGAAACCTTGCATAGTGCTTGTTCTATTGCCACAAAAACCACTTGATTTGGACCTATAAGTACAGAGCAATCCTACTTCACATGTGTAGAATTTAACACCAAGTACTTGGAAGTATTGCAATGAAGCAAATGGTCATATCATCAGCGTTGGATATCCAAATTCTTCAAATATGAAGTCAATAGAAAACCTATGACAATGTGGTTCTTATGACACAAGAATCACCTGGATTGGGTTTGTGAGTGAGTAGAACTGGCCCTGCAAAGTTGGAACTCTAAACACCAAGATGCATGAAATGTGACAGAATGGGAATTGCCACCACTGCTTGCTCAGACCTCCATGTGCTACGAATTTGGACTTGAAACAGAGCTTGTAACTCACAAATTCTGATGCCGCAATTTTCACTGGATTTGCACTTTTGACTGTAGAGCAATCCTCTCCCAATTCTCGCACATTCACATAGATTACCGAGAGCTTCCTCAGAATTGAAAAATCCAGAACTCTCTGTTTACTCCTCCAAACTGGACAAGCTTTACCTTGAAAGAAAGCTCTCAGCATAAGGGTCCGAATGAGATTCAAATCACTCCATTTGCTCGTGTATTCGCAGAGGTACAATCATTTGAAATTGCAGCTCAAACCCTAAAATCTGCCAAAGAGAACAGAATTCGAACCCTTGTAACTTTTTGCACAAAACTGGTCTTCAAACGCGCTTGATATCAATCGAAAGAGCAGGTCAAGGCGCATCCAATGCCTCAAAAATCACTCCATTTGGACGTTTGATGATGAAGAAATGAACTCTCAAATGTGGATCCTCTGTCAGAATATTCAATCACTCATAACTCTCTGCGCAAAGCTCAGAATGTAACCATTTTGATGGCCATGGAAAGATCTTGGCAAGGCGCTTCTAACAAGATCAAAATCACAAGGTTTAGACATGTATCGGTTGAGATATGACACTTCAAACTTTCGGGAAATCTACTCCCGAAAGTGGGCACATGGAGTTCAATGTTGGGGATAAGGTGTGGCTATTGACAACCAACCTCACATTAGTTGGACCTTGTAAGCTCAGACCTTGTTTTATTGGGCCTTTCTTGATTCTTCATTGAGTTGGCATTGTGGCATATTACCTCTAACTACCACTACACATGAAGATCCATCCAGTGTTCCATGTTTCCCTACTATGCAGATATGTTCCCCAATCAGGCTAGTGTCATTCCACACAAGACATTCGACCTTGTCTGACACTCATTGATGGAATATGAAGTGGAGATTATTCTCCAAAATTGCATGTGTGGTACTCGCTATTCACGGGTAGACTATCTAGTACAATGGAAAGGCTACCCTCTCTATGAAGCAACTTGGGAGCCTACTGCAAATTTGACACATGCACGGGTGTTGGTGCAAGCATTTAAGCAACAACTGCACAACAGGGATGTTGCGTCTTAAAAGGAGGGAGGTCTGTAATACCAAGAGCTAGCCATATGATCTATATGTAAAATTTGGTTTGGTTACATCTGGAATGATTTTATACATGATAGTCAAAATAGATCAGATAGAAGTATCACCAAAAGAGTACTTCTACTAATAGAAACTGTAGGAGCTGAAATATATCTAAATCTTTGAATGCAATTTGAGAGGCCTAAATGGATGAATTAGGCCTTGAAAATGTGCATATATCCTCCCCAATAGAGGGAAGGTTGGACTTCCTTTCCCCCTGATTTTTCTTGTTGAGAGCTTTCCAATGGTACCTCACCCATGTGATTTTGAGATTCCTATAGGAAGATTCCCTAAAAGAATCCCTCCAGTCAAAGCTTGTTTGACCAACCAGATAGGACTAGGACCGACATGTCACCCATCTAAGCAAGTAATCCAAGGGTGGAGCTTGTTGACATGTCACCTATTCGTGTGCCTAATCCTATGGTGGAGTTTCCTTGGAGATCTTCTTTGTCTATATAATAAAGAGAAGGTGCTCCTTTAGAGCATCAAATGATTGAGTGTGAAATATATGTTTTCTCTCTTCTCTTTCCTTGGAGTATTTAGTGATCCTCATTAGAGCCCCTTTCACAATAGGTTTTGTTTGATCTACACCACAAAAATAAAATATCTTCCTCCAAAGCTTATTATACAATTACTATATTGACAAACTTCCCATCTTTGGATTGATTATATTCTTAGAGGTCCCAATGAAAGATACTAGATAACCTAATTGGTAATTTTTACCTTGGTGTTGTACTTGAATTTGTTATGGGGCTCAATCAAATTTAACCTCATAATTGTCAAGTCAAGGAAGACCTAGAATGATATTATAGTGTAAGCAGATAATAATGCATCTCATGTACTAAGAAGACTCCTTCCCAATCTTGAATGCAACAACTTATGAAGTTCAGAATGTAGAAAACTTTCTACCATTTACAATCATCAATTTGCTATTTAATACTAGCTTTAGATGAATATTTCATTCCTTTATTAATTGCATGAACATAGAGTTTTCCACAATCTGCTATCATGAAATTGCTATCTAATACTAGCTCTAGATGAATATCTAATTCCTTTATTGATTGCATAGACATGCAAATTTGAAAACTTCCACAATCAACCAAAATTGTATAATCACAATTAGATACCATACCTTGCAAATAAATCAAACTTGCATTGGTCAAGCCTTCAATCTCTTTGGAATAAAATCAGTTCTCAACAAGTGATTTGATATCTCATACTACGACTCTTTGTTTCTTTGATCATCACACTCCATAAACTATATTGGGCAACTTGTTGGTGTTGTTTATTCTAGAATGGACATTCAATAATGGGATGTCTAATTTGGCAACAATAAAAGTAACCATTAATTTTTTGCAACTGCTTGCAATGTATCATGCTAAGTGGTCTTCATGGTGTCAATTCATCTACAAGTGCTTGGTGTGTTTGCAAGTTTTATGGAGATCTAGGTTGAGATCCATTTGTGTAACCAAGGATTCAAAGTGCTCAACCATCTCCATGGCTTTTTTTGCATGCTAGGGTTTGTGCATGGTTATTTCCAATTTGGTGAGTGATTTCACAAACTAATTGAAAGCTTCAATTTCTTGTATGTTTGGAATATTGTATTTTTTTAGAATTAAAAAATGTAACTTCTCATTAAACCAATTTGTCACAATTCCACCAATTGATCTTGTGCATCACATGCAATATTCATGGCTTGGAATCACCCAATGACTACATCCTTGAAGTTTTGTTATGTCAACATGGAGTAACAAATTGCCATTGAGTTTGCTCCCCTTAGAATTGTCACCATGGTTTCATCACTCCATATAGTTGACTTGAAGCTAAAAGGATTTTTTTTCCACTTATTTTAGGAGATTTGTGATCCAAAATAACATTCAAAATCAAACACAAAATTCTCTAGTATACCCAACAGATTCTTGCCTTCAAAGACCTATTTTTTTGAGAATTAAACACAATCTTCTCCATCTCAAAAGTTTTCTATTTCTAATTGCTTTTGTTATTGCCCATCATGATCTCTCTCTTCCAACAATTGATTAAGATGCTTGATTTATTGTTGCATAAAAATAATAACTTTGGGCACTATCGCCATGAATACTATTTTATCAACTACTTACTTGTAATTATCTAGGTTAATAAATAGATTTATCATGTCTATCACTCTTCATAAATTACAATTGGAGTATTTATGGTTCATTGGATAAGATGATTGTGTTTACAAACTCTTGGCCAAAGTGTGAATTGATGTAAAAGACCAAGAAGAGAAATAGGAGAATGGAAAGCTAGAGTAGAAGATCACATTGGGACTCTCAAGTGAGAGAACTCCAAAATTTCTAGCTTGAGCATGGCTTGGGTATTTAGAGATAACCTTGGTACAAGATTCCAAAAGAGCTTCCAAGGAATGTTCTTATAGGTTGAGGATGATAGTCCATAAAGAAAGCAAACTTGGTGCTAAGTAGCTTGAAGAATGCTTGCCAAAATTGACCATTGAATTGAGGATCAAAATTAGAGATGAGGACCCTTGGCATTCTATAGTGCTCAAAAATAGTGTCAAAGTAGACCTTGGCTAGCATTGGAGCATTCAAAATATCCACAATGGGTGCCAAGTGAATCTACTTGCTAAGTTTATCAATAAACACCACAATAGTTGTATGGCATTGATTTGTTTTGGGCAAGGATATGATGAGGTCAAGACTTACATGCTTCCATTGTGCAATTGGAATGGGAATTGATTGAAGTAGTCCACTCCATTTTTGGTTGCTGATCTTGTTGCATTGGCAACTCTCGCAAGATCAATCAAACTCTTGAACTTCTTGTGCCATGTTTAGCTACCACCACTAATGTTAGAGGGTATTCAAGGTTTTTCCACACCCAAATGACCAGAAATTGGTAAGCCATGTGCTTCTTGAAGCCACATAAGTCAAAGGTCACCCATAGTTAGAACATAGATCTTATTCTCACAAAATAGAAGGCTCTCCTTGAAGGAAAAATTATTGTACTCCTTTTCATGCATTGCAAGACAACTTTGCACTAGTTGAAAGAAGGTGACTTGTTGTAAGGTAGTCTTGAACCCTGTGTACCTTTGAGTCAATTGATACCATGGTGATTGTTGCTATCATAGAAGATTTAGGAAGAGTGTTCAAATCAAGACATTAATAGGGCATCAAGAATGACATGGAACCTACCAAATTTTTATTCAAGCTTGATATCAACAATCATAGTTATTCTTCTCACCAATGATGTTGATTCTTCATGTGGCTCTAAATGTAATGTCTACAATAAAGATTTGTGATTGGTTTGTTGTGATTGGTTTGCATGATCATTTGTTACCCCAAGAGATAATGTCTCTATAGATTTGTGATATATATCATTGCTAGTTGTTCTTGATATTGGGCATAATGATTCCTTTCTACTTTTTTTGGTTGATAGACACAAAGGCAATGGGATATAAGTCATCTAGAAATTCATGTTGCAACATTGCTCAATGGTAAAGTTAGAAGCATCAAAATTAACCACACAAGGTAGTTGAGGATTATATGGTTGAGGATAGGTTGTGAGGACACTATGTGGTTCAATTTCTTGAATTTTTGTTTTATTCTTTGTGATCCATGCAAAGCTTTGTCTTTTCTAAGAGATCAATCAATGATATCATTATATGAGCATAATAGTGAATAAATTGTCAATAGAAGCTCACCAATCCATTAAGTGCTTGGACTTCTATAGCATCTTTAAGAGTAGTCTAACTGATAATTGCCTTGATTTCTCCTCTTCAATCTTGATACCATCTAATGAGACCTTGTGACCCAAGAAGATAATTTGCTTTTGCCAAAAGGTACACTTTGGCTTCTTGTAGTGAAACTTTCATTGGCATAATGATCTTAAGACTTCTTGTATATGATTCTTGTGTTTTTCCTCCATCTTATTATAGATTAAAATATCATCTAAGAATACCACCACATAGCAATCCAATAGCCTATCTAACATCCAATGCATTTGATCCTTGAAAACTAAAGGAGCATGAGTGAGGCCAAAGGGTAAAAGTCTCCACTCAAAATACCTATATCTTGTGCAAAAGGAAATTTTTTGCACATCCTTCCTCTCAATGGGAATTTTCCAATAGCCACTTCAAAGATCTAGCTTGGAGAAGTATTATGCTCCACTTAATTAATCCCATAAGTTATCAATTTGAGGGAAAGGATACAAATTCTTCATGGTTTTTTTATTAAGACCACCTTAATCAATATAGAAGTAAAGCCTTCCATCCTTCTTTGGCACAAATAGTACTAGTGTTGCCTAACAGGATATACTATATAGTATGAAATCCTTCTCCAACAACTTAGTTAGTGTTGGTCAAAGCTCTTCTAATTCCTTTAGCAAGAGCAAATAGATTGGTCTACTCACTAGTGTGTTACTTAGCAAAAGCTTGATCTTGAGTGCATACCATGATTAAAAGGAAACCTCTTTGGAAGATCATAAAGAATCATATCTACAAACTCCTAAAATATCTAATCAATCATTACTTGCTGAGGCTTTTGAATCTCATTAGATTCTCCATGCATAATTAGCTTGATCTACATTGCAAAACTAAGAGTATCTTCCTCCAAAGCTTGCTCTACCATTGCTATACTAACAACCTTCATATCTTAGGATTGAATATTTCTAGGTATCTTACTCAAAGGTACCAAACAATATAGTATGTAATTCTTATCTTGGTGTTGTAATTAAGTTTCTCATCAGATCCAATCAAATTATATCTTGTGATATTCAAGCCAAATCTAAAAATATGGAGTTTAGAGATAAGTTAGTTGAGGTTAACAAATATGCCAAATTAGCCAAGAATTATAAAAATATTCTAAAAGCATTTAGGAAGCTTATTGGTACTTTCCAAGTGTTGGATAATATATATACCAAGTGGTAACTTCTAGGAGGAATCTTCTTGGCTAGCTTAGCTTGTATGCCAAAAAGGTGGCTTCTAAATATAAACTTCTTGAAAATTGCACAACTGGCGGTGCAAAGTTGTGCGAGCTAAGCTATGTGCTTAGCTTGCACACCTTGTAAATGGCTTTTAGATGGAAACTTCTCAAGAAGCTTCTTGGTTAACTTAGCTTGCACTTTAAGAAGGTTGCTTTTAAGAAGCTCCTTGAGAAAATTCTCAAGAGCCTTGTATGTTCTTTATAAATACCAAAGCCCAAGCTCATGCTAGGCAGTTAGATTTTCTCTCATTAAAGAGTCCCAATGTGATCTTTTGCTCTGATCTTCCATTCTCATATTTCTCTCCTCAGTCTTTTATATTGGTATTAGAGTAGGAACAAGATGGATGGAATTTATGGTCTACCAAATCCATTTCCTCCAAACCATTGGGATTTTTGTGTCCATGTAATACACAAACATCATTTCGTATAGTTCATCATCTCATGATTTGGGTAGAATTTTTTGAATGCATCATCTTGTCCGATGGACCCTTGATACTTTTAATTGTAACTAACTAAAAAAGAAAATTAGACTTGTTGCATCTACATGTTAACTTAGATTATTGTAATTAGTTTGATGGAGTAGTAGATATAGAAATAATGCCCAAATTTATCATTGATATGCAACAACAAATCAAACACCTTATTTGATTTTTGAAAGAAAGAGATCATCAACAATAAGAGCATGTAGAGAGAGCACCATTTTGAGAAAGAGAAGAGCAAATCCAATTTCCAAAGCCCAAGATATTTTAAGACAAGAATCTTCCAAGTGTAATGGAGAATCTTATGTTTGATTATGAATTTTTTATGAAGCTACAAATTTTCAAGATGAACAAGGATAGATTCTCTTGGCTCCAAGCTAATTGAAACAATGAAACAATGAAATATAAAGCCCGAAAGACCCAAAGAGTCAAAAGGCTGGAAACACAATTGGAGAGAGTGGCAAAACTATGGTGGCAATTTTGAGTGGAGCAAGTTAAATGATAGTTCATTCTACCAATCTTGACATGGGAAAAATTCAAGAGTGTAATAATTGGGAGATTCCAAGCTATAATGTTGCACAAGTTGCATGAGATTGGCAAAATTAAAGGAGATTGGTTCTTTGAAAAGCTATATCCTTCACTTCCATAACATCATAATGCAAATTCCAAATATACTAAAAGGTGAAGCTCTGGATCAATTTATGAGGGGCTTGAAGTCATGCACCAAATTAAAATTGACCATGTGTGAGCCAAACACTTGGAGGAAAGTCATGTAGTTGGTTGAGCGTTTTGATTCCTTGGTTGTAATAACTTTGTCCGACCTCAACCTTCACAAAATTTGCCAACACACTACATATGAAACAATGAAACAATGAAATATAAAGCCCGAAAGACCCAAAGAGTCAAAAGGCTGGAAACACAATACAAAACACATGAAATGTGAGCCTAGGCAAGGGCCTAAGGCATCGGACCAATCTGTAACAAATTGATCCGATGTAAAGTAACTTCTGTCATGTACTTCCCTAATGCTAAAGCTTCAACCTGTAAGAGAGTTGAGAAGTCACTACAAGTAATCTGATGTCTAACTCTAACCTGCATGTAACAAGGGCAATCAAAAAACACATGATGCTCATCCTCAACTTTGCTCATAATACACAATTTGCAAAGTCGAATGGAGTGCTCTATCTGCTGCCAACGTCCTTGTTCTACTTCTAGTCTATGAGAACTAGTTCTATATTGAGCGATAACATGTCTCAATGAAGTAGAAATCCTAGCCAAGAGATAATCTTGCTCACAATACACCAACATAGGATTTACAAACTGCTGATAGAACACCATCTTGGTACCGGGTTGCTGCCATAAGCAAAGTAAGAACTGCTCCTTGATCACCTCTCGAAGTGCAATAGGCTCCAATCCCCAATGTCGCTCAAAAACATTCCACCTTGTGGCCCATGCAATCAGATCTGTATACCAACCAATAGATAGAGTGGCCCAGAAAGCTTGGTAGGGAAGTCTCTCATGCTCCATGGACCTCACCTTAGTGGCATATGTGAGCGCCAAGAACAAAGCTTCAGCCTCAAGCGGTAAAAACCCTGTTTCAGCAAGCAACAATACATAAGGAGTTTGAGTCCTCACTCCAAGTTCTTCACACAAAAACAATTTCTGAACTTTCTCCACCTTTTGCCACCATGTCTTCTTAGTACCTGGACCCCAAATCTGAGCACCATAGAGAACCACCGGCTGCACAAGAGATCTGAACAACACCTTCTTCAACTCCCATGTGGTAAGGTGAGCAAGTCTAGAGCGGTTCATGAGTGAATACAAAGCTCTAAAGCCTGCATTGATTCTCATCTTCACACAAGTAGACCAACTATAGTCATGAGAAAACTCAAGACCCAAGTACTTGTAAGAAGAAACCTGCTCCAATTGCTGTCCATCAAAAAAGAAAGGTGTGACACCTTTAGAACCCACCACAATCACCTTGGACTTGTCAAGGTTCACCTCCATCTTTGTTTGATTGCAAAACAAGAGAAGAGAATCCAACAACTTCTGTAAACTTTGTGGATTGGTAGAGAGGAGCACTACATCATCCGCATATAGTATTGCATGTATCATCAAAGAGCCAACCTGTACACCTGTAGCTCCAGCTTCCATAAGCACCTTCTCTAGATCATCGATGAAGATTCCAAACAATGTTGGAGATAGAGAGCAACCTTGGATCACACCCATTGTGCTAAGGATATCTTGAGAGCTCAAAGATGAAAGTTTCACAACCACCTTCTCATAGAGTCTAGAGATAGCACCAATCAGATCAGCTGAAACACCAACTTGAGTGAGTCTCTCACTTAGAGATTTCCTAAGCACCTTATCAAAGGCCTTCCTGAAATCAATAAATGCAACATAGAGAGCTCTCCCAACACCTTTGGATTTCCACCACAAAACATGGAGTACCAATAGATGATCCAAAGTACTAAAGCCTGATCTGAAACCCGCTTGGCACTTAGCTCAAATTTTGTGCTTTTCAGCCCAAGTACTCAACCTAGACTCCAAAATTCGACCGTACAACTTGGCAAAGATACTACCCACTAGAATGGTACGGTAATTGGTGACAATATCTCTCTGACCAGACTTGTGAATAGGAACTACCTTCTTGAAGCACCATCTATCAGGAAAGCCACACCTAATGGCCTCATTCAAGAGAGAGGTGAGTACTGAAATCAGATGGCTACCACCCCACTTAAGTAGTTCAACACATAGTCTATCAAGGTCTTCGGCCTTACCATTGGCCAACTTCTTCAATTGGTACTGGACATCAGCTCCAGAGATGGTGAGAGCAGATCCAAGGCAAGGTGCCATGCTTGGAGCATCAGGGTAAAAGTACAGATCCTTCACATATTCACAAAGCTCATTCACGTCCAGCGATGGAGATGGAGATCTGATGGTTACCTTCTGCCAAAAAGCCTTGGGATTGCTCCTCAATTCAACGCTCAACTCAACCCCCTTGAGTCTCAAGAACGCTCGCTTCTTGCACTTCACCAACTTTCTATAAGAGACAAAAGCTTGATTTTGTGCAATCTGATCAAGAGACCTATCCATAGCTTTGATCCTTGCCATTTTACAGTCAGCATCAAACCACCTATTGCAAGGGAGACCAAGTCTCTTCCTGTGAGAACCTCGTGGAAATAGAGTTGTTGATGTAGATTGAAGAAGTTCAACCAACTGATCACTACGTTGTTGAAAATCAGAACTCCACTCCATAGAGCTCAATTTCTCATGGATAGCTTGTCGATACAAATCTCGCTTGTGAAAATCAAGACGGAGTTTCCCTCTAAAGGCATGGTCAATAGGTAATGTGGTTCTATTGAGGCAAGAAAGAAGGATGACACAAGATAAAGGTGCATGGTCAGATTCAGGTTGAGGATCTAAAACAACAAAATCTGAGACAATGTGTATATCACTGGGTGAGGTGAGCATATAATCTACAGTGCTGGATCCACCAGAAGCAAAGCATGTGCTCTTACAAGTTTCTGGAAATTGAGAAAGGCCATTCAAGATCTTCAAGCTACAATTGGTACCAAAGCTCAAAAAGTGCTCACTCATGGAGTTGGATATGAGATCTTTGGAAGAGCGGGACCAAGTACTAGAATGATCTATCAAGCTATGGAAAGGGTCATTCTCAAGGTCACTAAACTCAGGAATCTGAGAGGTTTGGATCCTAGCATTGAAATCACCAAGGATAAATATTGCACCTTTACTTTGAAATTCCAACACATCCTTTGTCAAGGAGTGGAAAGGCTGCATGGTGTTGAGAGATCCGCTTGAATAGATTGGTGATGTCAATGGGGCAAAGTAACAAACAGCAAGGAAGCAAGGTGTAGCAACTCCTCCAATCCTCAGCCATTGGTATTGTCCACTTGAGTCTTGACCTATCAAAGAGACTGATTTTTCAAAACCAAATCTGACGTAAGTAGCAATACCTCCAAAGCCCCTTCCTCTGTGCTGCCTCCGATTGTTCCAAGTTGAACCAACAAGAATGAAACCTTCAATGTTTTGAATGGTGTTTCCTTCATGTTCCCATGTCTCCACAAGATTGATCAGATCAGCATCATCCCACACAGGTTTAGCGCTTGAGTACTTGGTATGTGTGAGACCATGAACATTCCAAAACAACACTCTAAGGGTCTGGAATTGCTATGCGGTAGTTGACAATTTCCTTTGGGTGATCACAGCTCTATTGTCTCTCAAGAATGCAACAAAACCTGCTTGTTGAGCCTCCTTCACTTTTGCTAATTCTCCCTTCTTTGCTTGCCATTGGAGAGGTGTGAGATCACGGTCCAACCAAATACGCCGCCCCTTCAGTATAGCCTTGTTATCCATCACTGCATTCCTTTGAGTTTCTGAGCCAAACCTCACCAAATGCTTCTTGGTTGTGCACCTTGTTGTCCCAATCTATATGCTTGCAAAATCTGAGGATCATGGACTCTCAAAGAATCAGCAATAAACTCACACACTATGGCCTTGGTGTCTTCCTTCTCAGTCTCTGGCAAACCTGAAATTCTCAAGTTCTTCATCTTGACCAATTGGTTCTCCTTCTCAACCTCATGCTCTTGCAAGCAAGAGATTTGAGCCACCTTAGTAGCTTCAGCATAAGACTTCATCTTCACTTCTAGTGTGTCCACAATCTGTTGGAGCCCTCCGCCTTGTGTAGCAATATCGTTGGCTTGTGCTCCCAAGGAAGCAACTTTCTCGGTAGCATCAACCATCCCCTTGGTTGATGTTAACAGAGAAATAGAACTCTTCTTGAGGTCTTGAATCTCTTGGTTGACTAGGTTCAAAGACTCTTTGACACTAGTGATCTCAACATTTACAAATTCCATATCAGTCATGAGAGTACTCATGCACTGGGACATAGGTGCCATGAAGCTTCTAAGGTCCTTGTGGAAATCATTTGCTTTCCTATACATTTCAGCTAATTGTTGTTGCTTCATGGCTATATCAGCAATGTCTTTCACCATCTTGGAATCCTCCATTGTGACAATCACTTATCACTCACAGTCAATCTGGAAGTTTTACTTCCAACACCAAAAATTTAGGATTTTCAAGTAGGCAGCACTACTGTCTTACAATTGTAAGCACTACTAGGCTGGTGTTGAAGTAAAGACCTTGAAAAGCTGATTCTAATGAGATAAGAATCATCTCATTTGAATATGTGAGTGCAAAGATACTCTCTTTCAAATTGGCAGTGCACAGAGATACCAAAGGCTGCGAAATTTGAGGTACCTAGAGCTTCTAATCTGTGACCTAACCTGTAGTAATCAATTTTCAGTCTCAAGGTCTGAGGGAGCTGATTCTAAATACACAAAGATCACTTCATTTGGATCATTGAGTACAAAGATACAATAGCTTGAATTTGCACTTCACAATGTTATGATGTCCAAAGAGTCATAGATTTCAAACTGTCACAACTTCCTTATCTGACCTTCAATATCTACAAATCAGACCTCAATAGAAACCTTGCACAATGCTCATTCTATTGCCACAAAAACTACTTGATTTGGACCTATAAGTACAGACAAATCCTCCTTCACATGTGCAGATTTTAACACCAAGTAGTTGCAAGTGCTACAGTGAAACAAATGGTCATATCATCTGCGTTGGATATCCAAATCTTTGAAATATAGACTCAATAGAAATCTTATGACCATGTGGTTCTTATGATACAAGAATCAACTGAATTGGATCTATGAGTGAGGAGAACTTGCACTGCAAAGTTGGTACTCCAAACACCAAGATGCACGAGATGTGACAGAATGAGAATTACCACCACTGTTTGCTCAAACCTCCATGTGCTGCGAGCTTGGCCTTGAAACAGAGCTTGTAACTCACAGATTCTGATGCAGTAATTTTCACTGGATTTGCACTTGTGACCCCAGAGCAATAGCCTTCCCAATTCTCGCACAATAACAAGGACTACTCAAAATTGTCTCAGAATTGAAAAATTCAGATCTCCTTGAGTATTGATCCAAAATGGACAAGCTTTACCTTGAAGGAAAGCTCTCAGTATAGAGCTTCCAATGAGACTCCAATCACTCCATTTGCTCAAGTGTTGGCAGAGATACAGTCAATTGAATTTATAGTCCAAACCTAAAATCTACCAAAGATGACAGAATTCGAATCCTTGTAACTCTCTGCACAGATGTGGGTTTTTAGTATTCTTGCACTCAATCGAAAGAGCTCTTCAAGGCGCATCCATTGCCACAGAAATCACTCCATTTGGACTCCTGATGATGAAGAAACGATCTCTTAAGTATTGAACCTCTGTCAGAAAATTCAAGCACTCATAACTTTCGCCACAAAGCTCAGAATGGTGCAATCTTGGTGTCCATAGAAAGCTCTTGCCAAGGCGCTCCAAACAAGACCAAAATCGAACGATTTGGATGAGCAAGTGCTGAGATATGACTATGAGATATGAGTGGAAGAGACAACACTAATGGAAATTGATACCATCCAATGGAGACCACTTGGTACTATAGATAGAGAAAACTATGAAAGAATTATGGTTTTTTTATTGTTGACAAATTAGACATCATGTTGTTTAATGTCTACTCAAGAATAAACAACCTTGATAACTCACCCAAATGGAGTTCATGGAGCATGATGATCAATAAACAAAGAATCCCAATAGGACACTTAGAGCCATCTATTGGGAATTTGATTAGTTTCAATGGGATTGAAGGCTTGACTTTATGCATGTTTATTTCACTTGCAAGGTATGATATCATATCAAGATTGAAAGATTTTGGTTGATTTTGGAAGTTTATAGAATTGCATGTCTATGAAATTAACAAAGAAATTAGATATTCTTATCAAGCCAATAATTGGAAGTAGATTGATGATGGCGGATGGTGAAAATGATTCTATATTTTGTACCTCACATCACATTATATTCAAGATTGGGAAGGTGTATTTGGAATATATGAGGTTTGTCGGTGCACCTCTACACTATGATGTCATTCTAGGTTTGCCTTAACTTGAATATCATAAGATTCAATTTGATTGGACTCAACGATAAATTAAAATACAATACTTATGTAAGAATTATTGATTAGATTGTTATGCATCTTTGAGTAAGACACCTAGTTAGTCCCAAGATGGTAAGTTTGTCACTAAAGTGGCCATAAAGCAAAATTTTGAGGAAAATATTTCTATTTTTGTGATGTGAATCAAGCTGATTGTGCATGGAGAATTTGATGAGGGCCATAAGCCTCATCAAGCAATGGTTGATCAAATAGTTCAAGAGTTTGTAGATATAGTTCTTGATGATCTACCAAAGGAGTTATACTCTAATCATAGTGTGCACTTCAAGATCAAGGTATTACTAAGAAGTACTCTTGTAACAATATAGAGTTTATAAATAAATTATGATTAAAAAGTGGTAAATATGCCAAATTAACCAAGAATTATAAGAATATTCTAGAAGCATCAAGGTAAGTTTTTGGTACCTTCCAAATATCAAGTAATGTGTATGCCAAGTGATGACTTCTAGGAAGAAACTTCTTGGAGAGCTTCCCAACTAGCTTAGCTTGCATGCCAAGTAGACAATTTCTAGAAGGAAGCTCCTCAAGAAGCTTCATAGTTAGCTTAATTTGCATTTTAAAAAGGCAGCTTTTAAGAATCTTCTTAAGAGTATATTTTTTCCTATAAATGTTAAAGCCCAAGCTCATGCTAGGCACTTGGATTTTCCTTCATCCAAGTGTCCCAATGTGATCTTCCTTTCTTTTATTTCTCTCCTTGGTCTATTACAACTCTAATGAGTAGACCAATCTATTGGCTCACCAAAGGAGTTGGAAGAGCTTTGAAAAACAATGACAAAGTATTTGAAGAAGGATTTCATTATATATCTCCTTGGGGAGCATTGGTACTATTTGTCCCAAAGAAGGATTGAGTACTTCACTTTTATTGATTACTATGGTCTCAATAAATAAATAGTGAAGAAGCTTTATCCTTTGCCTCAAATTGATGATTTGTTAGATCAACTGAGTAGAGCACTATACTTTCCCAAGTTGTATCTTTGGATCAGCTATTGGAAATTTTTTATTAATAAAGAGGATGTGAAAAAGATTTCTTTTTGCACAAGGTATGAGCATTTTGAATGGAGAGTTCTATCTTTTTAGCTCACTAATGCTCTGGCAATCTTCATGGATTAGATGCATCAGGTGTTAGATGGGCTATTGGATCAATAATGATAGTGTTCTTGGATGATATTTTATTCTATAGCAAAATGGAGGCAAAACACACAAATCACATGTAAGAAATCCTAAGACAACTATGATAATAGAATTTTATTGCAAGAAGTCAAAGTGTACCTTTTGGCAAAAAAAAGTTACCTTCTTGGGTCATATGGTCTCATTGGAGGAGGTCAAGATGGAAGAGGAGAAAATCAAGGCCATTGTTGATTGGCCTACTCCAAAGGATGCCACAAAAGTGCATGAAATTCATAGATTGGCAAAACTTTTACCGGCTATTCATCCACTTCTATGATCATGTGGCCACACCATTGACCTCAAGCTTTCAATGGACCATCAAGCATAAAGAATCATTCAAGAAGCTGAGCATATGATGTCTTCAAGACCTATTCTTCAACCATATGATCCTCAACTACCTTGTGTGGTTGATTTTGATGCTTCTTACTTTGCCATTGGAGTTGTGTTGTAATAGGAATTTCTAGAAGGGTTACATCTCATTGCCTTTGTGTCTCATTGACTAAAAACTACAAAATGGAGCAATTTGCTCAAGATTGAGAAAAACTAGCAATGGTATATGCCACCAAGGTATGGAGGCATTATCTCTTTGAGAAACAAGTGATGATGCAAATGGATCACAAATGTTTATTGCAAATATTACATTTGGAGCACATCAAGAGTCAATATCATTGATGGGAGGAACAACTATAGTTGTTTGACATCAAACTTGAGTATCAACTTGGTAGGTTCTATGTCATCCTTGATGCTCTATCATGCCTTGCCTTGGCTTGTCATATGCCAATCCACCTTGTCTTTCATATTCCAAGTTGAAACCCTTTGTTTCTAATCCATCTTCATTTTCCTCTTGTGTCCAACCCTCTCCTCCTTCCGTCCCTATCAACAATCATGAGGAGTATGAAATTGATCATATCCTTGCATATCGCCACATTCAACATGGCCGCCAATAACATAGTGAGTACAAAGTCCTTTGGAAAGGGTATTCCATTCATGATACCACTTGGGAGCATCTTTCTCATCTCCATAATGCCCAAATGGTATTGAAGCTTCTATGGTGATTAGGACATCAACACCTAACAATAGGGAAATATATAACAATATAAAGTTTACAACTGAGTTAGTTGAGACTAATAAAGTAGCAAATTAGCCAAGAATGATAAGAATATTCAAAAAGCATCTAGGAAGCTTCTTGGTACATTTCAAGTATTAGGTAACATGTATGCCAAGTGGTAACTTCTAGGAGGAAGCTTCTCGAGAAGCTTCTTAGCTAGCTTTGCTTGCACGCCAAGTAGGTGGCTTCTAGAAAGAAGTTTCTTGATTAGTTTAACTTGCATGCCAAGTAGACGGCTTCTAGAAGGAAGCTTCTCAAGAAGCTTCTAGATTAACTTAGCTTGCACTCTAAGAAGACAATTTTTAGGAAGTTTCTTGAGAATCTACTCAAGGGCATTGTATCTTCTTTATAAATACCAAAGCCTAAGCTCATGCTAGACATTTTGAATTTCTCTCATTCAAGAGTCCCAATACAATCTTTCACTCTGATCTTCCATTCTCTTATTTCTCTTTACGGTCTTTTACATCAAGGAAGACCTAGAATGACATCATAATATAAGGAAGCTATTACAAATCTCATGCATTGTGAATGCTCCTCAATCTTGAATATTATAGAATATGAGGTACAAAATGTAAATTTATTTTTACCATCTACCATTGTGACAACCCGGCAAATATCACTTTTGTAGTAATCAAGTAAGTAAAGTTTGTTCCCGCAGAGATACTATCCAAAATTGGTCAAATACGAAGTCAAAAGTCATAATTGTAGTTCTTCTTGATTGCTTCTTTAATCTCTCAAGTAGAAACTACACCTAGAAGAGAGTAACAAGCTCACCAACTTGACAACTTGTCACGAATATACACATAATCACATCATAGCAAAGTATGTCCAAACAACTCTTGATTGTGATGATTCAGATTCTCCCGAAGATGGCACTTCATTGTGAAGACCGATTTTGCCTCAGAATTGTGTTCCACCCCTCCACTGAAGGCACAACTTCCTCGATTGAAATTGCTTCACATCAACTTCGTACTGCACTCACAAATGCAAAATACTAACAACACTACAATTCCTCTCAGACCTGTCAAGGCATTGCTCCGATGCACTTCACTCAGGATCAAACACACAGAATGAAGATCAAGGTTGTAGATTCCAACATCCACAGACACACTGACTTGCTCTTCGGAATTCTCCACACACTTGCAAATACAAACATGAAATTGACAATCGGAATTAAGCTTAAGCGACGAGTACTAAGAGCAGCACTTTGCTTTATCTATCTTCGGAAAGTTGAATACTGAATAACATCGTACTGCGAATGCTCCACTTAAATACTGAAGCAAACGGCAGACTTGCCTACCTAGACACCTCTTCCTAACATCTTTTCCAACCTATAGATCCCAATCAATAATCTATCTCTTCATATCTGCCCCTTCTTATCTCAAAATCAACTTTTATCCCAATCCGATGTCTACATCATCATCGGCTTCCAAACCCGATGATCTTCCTACTAGTTCTCATTCTTCGGGTATGACTGATTCTACTAATTTCTTCACTAATTCTACAACTTCTTCACTACAATCTTCAATTGAGTTCACATGTAATCTATCTACACTCTTATTTCCCGACCCACTCTTCTCTAATGTGTCAATCCTCAAGTTCGATGACACTTGTACTCCTACGTCTGCGACATCGGGTTTCTTCTCCACGGTCACACTATTCCAAATTTTCTCTAACTCCAAATTGACTAAATGTAATCTGAGACTAACATTGTCTTCTACTTCTAACATTTTCCTATCTACGTGTTCCCTCAATCGGATCAACAAGGTGTTCATGTCCACGTCTTTGGCTTTCCGTTTCCAAGTCTCTTGCACAAGTAACTTTTACTCATGTAGACGAGCTTCTTCAAATCTTCCTTCAGCCTCCGTGCTTAAAAGTGCTCGTAATTTCCCTGCAAGGTCTCCTACTGATTCCGATGCATGTCCTCGAGAACATTCTACCTTCAACTCCACTTGATACATCTTCAACTCTTCTTCGTAGTCTACAGCGAGCATCTTCTTCTCCTCTGCATATTGCATCTTCTGTTTCTCCTCACTCTTGACAAGTTCCCGCAATTGCTCTTCTTCTTCTTCTTGTCTGGCCGCCAACTCTCTCTGCCATGCTTGATCTTTTGCTGCGGCACTCTTCTTCAAGCTGTCCAACTCATGCTCCATCACAATGGTCATCGCCTTCAGATGAACGTTTTCAATGCGCACATCACTCACTTCCTCCTTCATCTTGCTCAGCCACATTGCCTGCTCCTTTAATTCTCCGGCTTGCTTCTACAATTCTTTCTCTTTCTTTGCGCAAATTCCTTGTAGCACGCTTAGCGTTTTCTTCCTTGAGTCTTCCTCCCTTTGAAGATCTTCAATTTCTTTATTTCTTTGGACTTGATGCTCCTACAGTTCCGTCACTTCATTCAACAAACACTTCACCATCTGCAGCTCATTCATCCCCTTTCTGCATTCTTGGGGAATTTCTTTACAATGTTCCTTCAACAGCTCCAGTAATGGTGTGACCACCTTTGTCAAATATGATATCCCGACAAATTTTTCTTCTTCTTCCTTGCCATCTTTGTCTGGAGCCTTCTCCTCCATCATCGGCTCCTTTATCCAAAGTCACGATCTTTGTATCTTCATTGCGTCAACACTGTCTTCATCTTTGCCTCTTGCCCCGCAAGATTCTCTACCTCCTCCTCTAGTCTTGACATATTCTCCACCATCGCCTCACCAGCTTCACTTACCACCACCTATTGCTGGACTTCTGGCTCTCCCTCACTATTGCTCCCAGACTCCTCACTCTTCAACATGAGCTCTTCTTCTTCCGAGTCTTCTTGCGACTCAGTTTCTTCATCCGACTCCGATCCTGATGATGCCTCTTTTATGACGTTAGTAGTCTTCAACATCAGCCTCCGAGTCTTGCGTTGGATGGCCGATGATTTGGCTTCTTTGGGTCTATTTTGCTTCTTTGTCTTTGGACTGGCAACATCTTTGATCTTCCACTGTCCCGTCCTTGCAAAGTACTCATCATTTGCTCACAGATGAAGCATATATTGACATTCCTCTTTGTCTGCTTCACGTCTCAAGTCAGGGTGCATGTGCAAGACCATATGATGACACTCGTCTTTGGACAGCAAGTTCAGCCCAAAGTAGAAATGAGCCGCAAACGGTGCAAAATAATGCGGTGGCGAGCCCGTTCTCCAATTCACCACCATCTATCTTGTTCGGTGATAGAAGCACTTTGCCCAATTCACTGGTACTCCTGCAAACATCTGATGGAAGAAGACTGCCTACTGCATGGTCACGTAGGTCATTTGCTCCGGCTTGAACATGGCCATCATTGCCCCCACGATACTTCTTCGGATTGGGTCCTGATAGGATTCCACCTTGTAACCATTCGTAGTTCTTGGAGCAAAAAACGAGTTACAAATCTTTGTCGTCTCCTTTGCAGCATCACACTTCCGATAGAAGGTGACCCCTGTTGGCTCTCCTGCTTCTCTCCCCAATACTAATCTCCAATCCAACTCAGTCCATCGAGCCGGATTGCCTCTCTTCCCCTCCACCTCGGGACCCTCCTCACAATTATTGGCAGCGATCTCTGCCATCACTTCCGGGAAACTGAAATTCTAGTTCCATGCTAAAAAGGTAATCCAAAGTCTTACCAAGACTTCAATCTTGGCTACTACATCTACTCTTTGGATTGCAAATCCTCTCACTGCCAGCGCATTGGCTACCTTCTTCGCCATGATTTGTTCTCTTGTTCTACGCTGTTTGAAAACAAGACCCTCTCCTGGACAAGACACTCTAACTCCTTCAGGGTTTTGGAAAATCTCACTCTTGAGGGGCTTCCAGACACGCATTACTGCAGGATGACTACTCAAAGGAATTGGGAATTTACTCAGAGTGTTCGAATTCCTCCTGCGCAGTCGCAATTTTATATTGCCCCGAATTGCAGTCATTCTTCAGTCAATTTTGTCGGTGATTTTCTCTCTTCTGTGTGCACTCTCGGTCACTATCAAGACATGATTCTTCTGCCCCCGCCGTTTCTTGAAATGTACTTTCTTGCCACGTATAGAGGTTGTTAAACAGTCTTTGTCTTTCCTACGTTTTCCAACCCAAAGACGGTGATCTTCGGACTGTTCTCGGCGTACTCCTCTTCCTAGTACCTCCATCATTGGATCCGATGTCAGCTTCTTCGGCTTTCCTCCAAAGTTACTTCCGTCCATTCTTTGTACGCAATTTGACTTTTCTGTGCTTACTTTGTTTCTTAAACACTACCTATCCTAAAAAACAAAAAATGTGGGTACCACAACCATCATCAATTTATTACCAAATGTTAGCTTGAGAGGACTATATAATTTTGTTGCTAATTACATAGACATGTTATTCTAAGAACTCACAAAATCAACCAAAATCCTACAATTTTGATCATATATTATACCTTGCCAGTGTATCAAACTTGCATATATTGAGCCTTCAATCTCATTGGAACAAATCAAATTCCCAATAAATATATTGATATCTCCTATTAGAATTCTTTGTTTCCATGATCCTCATGTTCCAAGGATTCCATTTGGGCAATAGATTGAGATCATTCATTCTTAGTTGGACATTTGGTAATATGATTTTTAATTTGGTAGAAATAGAAGCAATTGCCATTTTATTATAATATTATAATATTTGTAGTGGTATTTATTGGATGGCATTAATCTCCATTGATGCCTACTCTTTCATCCATATCTAGTGTGTTTATAGGTTTTGTGGAGGTCTAGGTCAAGACCAAGGTGTAACAACCAAGGAATGAAAAATCTCAACTGATTGCATGGCTTCTTCTAAGTGTTTGTGCTCCCATATGGTCACTTCTAATTTGATACATGACTTCAAGCCACTCATAAATCAATCCAAAGTTTCACTTTTTAGTATCTTCAGAATTTACATTATGGTGTTTTGGAATTGAGTAATGTAGCTCCTAAAAAAACCAAAATGCTTCAATTTTGACAATCTATCATGCATAGCTTGTGCAACATTCACCACTTGGAATCTACCAATAATTGCTCTCTTGAATTCTTCCTATGTCAAGATTGGAGAAAAAAATTTCTTTTGAGTTTGCTCCACTTGGAATCACCACCATAGTTTTATCACTCCATCTAATTGGTTTGAGGTGAAGAGAATTTGTTTTAGTTCATCTTGAAGTTTTGTAGATGCAATATGTCCATTGCTCCCCATAATTTACAATTAGAAGGATCAATGGTTTATCAAACAAGGTGACTATATTTAGAAAACTCTTCCTAAAGTGTGAAATGATGAACTTTGTGAAATGATAAACTATATGAAATGATACTTTGGTAGTACATGGACACAAACATTGTAATGGTTTAGGATAAATAGAATTAGTGACATATAGATTCCATCTATCACATTCATGCTTTGATACCAATGCAAAAGACCAAGGAGAGAGATAAGAGAATGGAAGGCCAGAGCATAAGATCACATTGGGACTCTAAAGTGAGGGAAGTTTGAATGCCTAGCTTGAGCATGGCTTGGGTATTTAAAGATAACTTGATTACAAGATTCCCAAAGAGCTTCCAAGGGAGGTTCCTTCTAGGAGAAATCTTACTTGGAGTGCAATCTAAGCTAGTAGTTTACTTGGGATACAAGCTAAGCTAGCCATTAGTTTGGCATACAAGTTACTCTACCCTTTGGAAGATTCCTAGAAGCTTCTCACCAAGAAGCTTCATGGGTGCTTCTAAGATATTCTACCCACAAGCTTACTTGATGCTTCTAGAACATTTTTAGGCTAGTCTTGTTTCCTTTTGCGATATTTAACTTAGACTACTAACTCATTAACTTCTATAACTCATTAAATTTTATTAGCTCATTTGCTATCTCCATATTATTACAAGTGATGAATTGTTGGAAATGATACTTTGGTAGCACATGCATATAGAAATTCCAGTTGTTTGGGAGAGATTGATTTGATGGTCCATATATTCCATCCATCCTTTTATTGTTCTAATACTAATATAAAAGACCAAGGAGAGGAAAAAAGACAATGGAATATCAAAATGGAAGTCATATTGGAAATTCTCAAGTGAATGAAACTCCAAATGCATAGCATGAGCTTTGACATTGGCATTTATAGGCCACTTAAGTAAAAGGTTCTAAAGAAGCTTCCATGGAGTGTTCCTTCCATAAGCTTCCTTTCTTAGAGTGCAAGCTAAGCTAGCCATTTACTTGATGTGTAAGCTAAGCTATTAGTACATTAGAAACAAAATACTAAGAACATCCCACAATAGCACATTATAAAACCCATAAAGTAAATTATCAAAGTACAATAGTAAATAATATTGTTCACTTCTTGTCTCAAAAGCTACTTCCAGGGCTGAAATAGGCTCACCCAACACTTTATTACTTTTTGCACATACCCAAAATAAAAATTATATATATAAAAAAATTTAGTTGGTCATCAACTAAATTCATCATTATCATTTGGTTGAACTCTTGAATATTGACTACTCAAGATATCTAGTCCCTTTAATAATTTTCTATAGAAGTGACTAAATATTTCTAGATAAAGGCATGTCACACACCTTGTTGTTTCATCAGTCACCTTTGCTGTTGACTATCATAGTCTTGAATAATTAGTCAATTCACAAATAACAAGCCAAACATAACAATCTCCACCTTTTGGTTGTATCAACCATATCATCCCAAAGAGAAACACTAAAGTTTTAGCAAGTTCATGCATAACTTGAACTTCTCAACAGGAATAGGCTTAGTTAACATATTAGTTGCATTCACTTCTATGCCAATCTTTTGCAAATTTATCTCACCATTTGTCACAACTTCCCTAATAAAATGATGTCTCACGTCAATATGCTTTGTCCTTGAATGATAAAATTGATTCTTGGCCAAGTAAATAGCACTCTGGCTATCACAAAAAATTTTAGACATCATGTTTGCGAGTCTTGCATTCCTGGCTATCTTTGTAGCCATATTTCCTCTTTAGTAGCATCAATTTTTGCCATATATTTTGCCTCTATAGTGGAAAGAACAACAATAAATTAGAGAGTAGACTTCCAACTTCCTACAACACAAGCAAGTGTAAATGCCAATATTTATATTCTCTTTCAAGTAAGAAAGTATCTACTTCACAACTTCCTAATGTTGCTTCCTTGGATTTGCCATGTATCTACAAACCATACTCACAACATATGAGATGTTTAGTCTAGTGCAAACCATAACATACATTAAACTTCCAACAACACCAACATAAGGAACATTTAACATTACTTTTCTCTCCTCCTCATTTGATGTAGATTGCTCCTATGATATCTTGAAATGACTTGACATTGGAGTGCTCATTGGTTTGGCATTCTCCATGCCAAAATGAGCAAGTAATTTTTCCAAATATCTCTAATGAGATATCCATAACTTTCCTTTGCTCTTGTCTTGGTGGATTTCAATCCTAAGAACCCTCTTTGAAGAACCCAAGTCCTTCATATCAAACTCCTTAACAAGTTGCTTTCAATTTCTCCACCTCAACCATATCTTCCGTGGCAATCAACATATCATCCACATATAGTACCAAGATGATTAAATCAACTACTCTAGGTCCATGTAGCTTCTTGAGGTACACACAAAAATCTGTCTCACTTTAGGTATATCTATGCTTCCAACATGAAAGCATCAAATTTCATGTACCAAAGTTGTAGACTTTGCTTTAGTCCATATAAATACTTTTATAACCTACAAATTAGGTTCTCATTCCTTGGTACCACAAAACTTTCAAGTTGATGTATGTAAATCTCCTCCTCCAATTCTCCATGTAAAAAAGCAATTGTAATATCTAGATGCTCCAACTCCAAGTTATGCAACAAAATTATTGCAAATAATACACGGAAGAGGATTTTACTATTGGCAAAAACATCTTATTGAAGTCAATACTTTGTTTTTGGCTATAACTATTTGCTACAAGCCTTGCTTTGTATTGATCTCCACCTGATTTTGGAAGTCCTTCCTCCAAAATGTCCATCCACAACCAATTGCCTTCTTTCCTATAGGCAATTTCCAAGTCTCAAAGTTTGGTTTTGACCAGAGACTTCATCTCCTCTTCCATTGCTTAGTGCCATTTTTAACACTCTTGATCTTGCATTGCCTTTTCATGTGAAGAAGGCTCACCATTCTTTGTAATGAGAGCATAAGCTACAAATGAATCATCAAATCTCTTTGGAGGCCTTTTATCCCTTTTTGGATACCTACATTCATGAATCAATTTTAGACTTTGCTCTTCTAATGGTTCACTTGGTAGATCACAAGAGGTAAGATGTCTTCACTTCCTCTTCAATATCTATCTTAAAAACATCTGAATAAATTTTCTTTTTCTTTTCTTTTCTTTTGCTATAGTAATTTTCTCCATAATACTAGTCTCATCAAAAACTACATCCCTACTCACAACAGTAAAACACCTTTTTGGATCCCATAATTTATATCCTTTTGTATCCTTCTCATATCCAAAGAATATATGTTTTTCTAGATTTGGGATCTTTCTTTGTCCTTTTCTCTTGTTGAATATGAACATAAGCTATGCATCCAAACACTCTAAGTGAAGAGTAATCAACATGCAGATCTGTCCATTTTTCCATAGGTGTGTTAATAGTGGTAGAGGGAGAAATGTTTACCAAATGACAAGCCATATTTACAGATTCTACCCAAAAGCTCTTCTCCAATCTGGTGTTGCTTAACATAATTCTTGCTTTCACCAAGAGTGTATGACTTATCTACTCTACCACACCATTTTGTTGAGGGATACCCAATATAGTAAAGTGATAAATTATGCCTTCACTCTTACAATATCTAACAAACTCTTGAGATTTTTATCCTCCACCATTATCAGATCTCAAACACTTCACTTTCCTTCCAATTTTTTTCTCCATCACCACCTTCCTCTATTTAAAGATAGAGAATACTTCTGATTTTTGCTTCATGGTGTAGATCCATACTCTATTTGAGTAATCATCAACCAAAGATACAAAATAGAATGCTGCAGATTCTGAAGCTATAGGTGCAGGGTCCAAAGCATCAAAATGTACATAGTCTAAAATTCCCTTTGTGCAATGAACTCCTATGGAAAAGCTTACCCTTCATTGCTTTCCTATTCCATGATGCTCACAAAATTTTAACTTCCAAATCTTAAGGCCCTTTAGAGTTGTTGCTTGGAGGATTTGCTAAGAATTCTTTCACTCATATGAACCAAAAGTAGGTGCCATAAGTGAGTGAGATCTTTGGGATCTTTAAGAAAAGAATAGTACTTGCCACTCTTCCAGTAATGGTGGTATCTCCAAGAAGCTCATAAAGATTTCTTATCTTCTTTCTCTTCATTACAATCAATGCTCCTTTTGATACCTTGAGTGTTCCATTTTTTGCTCCTCACTTCCAATCATTTGAGTCTAAAGTGCATAGTGATATCAAATTCTTCCCTAACTTAGAAACATAGCTCATATCAACAAGAGTCCTCACAACACTATCAAACATCTTAATGTGTATTGTACCAATGCCAATAGCTTTACATGCCATGTTGTTCCCCATTTTTGTAGATCTTCCATTGAACAGTTTGTACTCATGAAACCACCCACTCCTTATTTGGACATATATGGTAAGAGCAAGCTAAGTCTAATATCCATAACTCCTCAAATTGATCTTTGTCTTGGGTAACACATAAAACATCATGCATAAAACCAAATGACTCAACAATACTTGCTTGATCCAGAGTTGACCTTTTATTTTTTTGGACTCAAGCCTCTTGTTGTTATTATCCTCCTTGAAACCAACCTTCCCACAAATCCAACACTTACCTTTGAAGCCTCTAGTTATAAAATTGGATCTTGATTTACTCTTGATCTGATCTCTCTCTTGTCCTTCCTTTTATAAATAGAGCCTTTGGATTTTTCATTTCTTGATTGGGTCTTTTGCATCTCATTGGATAATAGTGTTGAAGTAACCTCCTTAAAGTTTATATCATTGTGGCATATAGAAGAGTTGTGACAAAATGCTCATATGATGGAGATAGTGCAGTCAATAAAAACAATTCCTTATGAAACAATGAAACAATGAAATCCTCCTCTTCTAACTTAACTTCTATGCTCATCAACTCACAAATGATTTTCTTGAAAGCATTGAGGTGTTCCATGATACTTTGGCCTTCCTTCATCTGCAACATATATAACTGAAAAATCAACTATATTTATATAAAATTGATTTGTCAATTACTTGATCATAGATTCTCCAATTTGGCCCATAATTTTGGTACAAATTCCTTGCTCATAACATTGTATAAAACTTCATCAACAAGTTTCAACCAAATAGTGCTAATAGCTCTGAGATCTGCATCTTCATCTTCCCTATCCTCATCACTTTTTTCCTCAAGTTTTTTCTTAATACTCTATGCTTGTTGGACAAGGTCCATCACTTTCAATTGCAAAAGTCTAAAATTGTTTTTCTATCAAGCTTTTCCACTACAAATTTATCATTTGATATGGATATCATCCCTACCATTTCTTGTTGTGGACTTGCTTTTGGACCCACTTCACTACACACTCAAATATCAAAACACTCTTTTGGACCATATATGCTCCGATACCAATTGTTAGAAAATACAATCTTGAGAACCTCTCACAATAGCGCATCATAAACCCAATTAAGTAAATAGCAAAATGATACACACACAAATAGTTGTAATACCATTAGCTAGACATAATATCTATAGGTGGAAATTGTCTTGGTAATATCTTGAGAGATATTACATATGATGGTCTTAAAAGATTAAATAGATTTGTCACCAAAAGCATACTTCCACTAATAGCGGAGAGGTCAAAAACACCCAAAAAAACTTGAGAGCTAATTTTGGAGGCCTAAATGGATAAATTAGGACTCAAAAAGTAATAGTTTATTTTCCATTTAGGAGAAAAGTAGTCATCTTCTCTCCTTTCCCTACTTGTCTCCTTGAGAGCTATCCAATGGTACCTCATCCATGCTATTTTGAGCTTCTTATAGGAAGATTCTCCAAAGATTCCATTTAGTCAAACTTGTTTGACCAACCAAATAGGACAATGATATACATGTCACCAACCCATGCAACTAATCTAAGGGTGGAGCTCACGGACATATTACCAAACCATGTTTCTAATCCAAGGATAGAGCTCAATTTGGGTTGTCATGCGTATATACATCGCTACACAACATACATCATTGTCAACATCATACACTATAGAAGCACAACTCACACATAATTCATACATAGACTCTAAAGTGCCACAATCACCCCCCTAACTGGCGGTTAGGTCCCTCTAACTTCATATAACCATCTACTCCAAATATATGGTATACCCTATGGTGGGCAAAGATCAGGAGACCGTTGTAATGAAACAATGAAATATAAAGCCCGAAAGACCCAAAGAGTCAAAAGGCTGGAAACACAATACAAAACACATGAAAAGTGAGCCTAGGCAAGGGCCTAGGACATTGGACCAATCTGTAACAAATTGGTCCAATGTAAAGTAACTTCTGTCATGTACTTCCCTAATGCTAAAGCTTCAACATGTAAGAGAGTTGAGAAGTCACTACAAGTAATCTGATGTCTAACTCTAATCTGCATGTAACAAGGGCAATCAACAAACACATGATGCTCATCCTCAACTTTGCTCATAATACACAATTTGCAAAGTTGAATGGAGTGCTCTATCTGCTGCCAACGTCCTTGTTCTACTTCTAGTCTATGAGAACTAGTTCTATATTGAGCGATAACATGTCTCAATGAAGTAGAAATCCTAGCCAAGAGATAATCTTGCTTACAATACACCAACATAGGATTTACAAACTGCTGATAGAACACCATCTTGGTACCGGGTTGCTGCCATAAGCGAAGTAAGAACTGCTCCTTGATCACCTCTCGAAGTGCAATAGGCTCCAATCTCCAATGTCGCTAAGAAACATTCCACCTTGTGGCCCATGCAATCAGATCTGTATACCAACCAATAGATAGAGTGGCACAGAAAGCTTGGTAGGGAAGTCTCTCATGCTCCATGGACCTCACCTTAGTGGCATATGTGAGCGCCAAGAACAAAGCTTCAGCCTCAAGCGGTAAAAACCCTGTTTCAGCAAGCAACAATACATAAGGAGTTTGAGTCCTCACTCCAAGTTCTTCACACAAAAACAATTTCTGAACTTTCTCCACCTTTTGCCACCATGTCTTCTTAGTACCTGGACCCCAAATCTGAGCACCATAGAGAACCACCGGCTGCACAAGAGATCTGAACAACACCTTCTTCAACTCCCATGTGGTAAGGTGAGCAAGTCTAGAGCGGTTCATGAGTGAATACAAAGCTCTAAAGCCTGCATTGATTCTCATCTTCACACAAGTAGATCAACTATAGTCATGAGAAAACTCAAGACCCAAGTACTTGTAAGAAGAAACGTGCTCCAATTGCTGTCCATCAAAAAAGAAAGGTGTGACACCTTTAGAACCCACCACAATCACCTTGGACTTGTCAAGGTTCACCTCCATCTTTGTTTGATTGCAAAACAAGAGAAGAGAATCCAACAACTTTTGTAAACTTTGTGGATTGGTAGAGAGGAGCACTACATCATCCGCATATAGTAGTGCATGTATCATCAAAGAGCCAACCTGTACACCTGTAGCTCCAGCTTCCATAAGCACCTTCTCTAGATCATCGATGAAGATTCCAAACAATGTTGGAGATAGAGAGCAACCTTGGATCACACCCATTGTGCTAAGGATATCTTGAGAGCTCAAAGATGAAAGTTTCACAACCACCTTTTCATAGAGTCTAGAGATAGCACCAATCAGATCAGCTGAAACACCAACTTGAGTGAGTCTGTCACTTAGAGATTTCTTAAGCACCTTATCAAAGGCCTTCCTAAAATCAATAAATGCAACATAGAGAGCTCTCCCAACACCTTTGGATTTCCACCACAAAACATGGAGTACCAATAGATGATCCAAAGTACTAAAGCCTGATCTGAAACCCGCTTGGCACTTAGCTCGAATTTTGTGCTTTTCAGCCCAAGTACTCAACCTAGACTCCAAAATTCGACCGTACAACTTGGCAAAGATACTACCCACTAGAATGGTATGGTAATTGGTGACAATATCTCTCTGACCAGACTTGTGAATAGGAACTACCTTCTTGAAGCACCATCTATCAGGCTTTCCTGACCTAATGGCCTCATTCAAGAGAGAAGTGAGTACTGAAATCAGATGGCTACCACCCCACTTAAGTAGTTCAACACATAGTCCATCAAGGTCTTCGGCCTTACCATTGGCCAACTTCTTCAATTGGTAGTGGACATCAGCTTCAGAGATGGTGAGAGCAGATCCAAGGCAAGGTGCCATGCTTGGAGCATCAGGGTAAAAGTACAGATCCTTCACATATTCACAAAGCTCATTCACGTCCAGCAATGGAGATGGAGATCTGATGGTTACCTTCTGCCAAAAAGCCTTGGGATTGCTCCTCAATTCAACGCTCAACTCAACCCCCTTGAGTCTCAAGAACGCTCGCTTCTTGCACTTCACCAACTTTCTATAAGAGACAAAAGCTTGATTTTGTGCAATCTGATCAAGAGACCTATCCATAGCTTTGATCCTTGCCATTTTACAGTCAGCATCAAACCACCTATTGCAAGGGAGACCAAGTCTCTTCCTGTGAGAACCTCGTGGAAATAGAGTTGTTGATGTAGATTGAAGAAGTTCAACCAACTGATCACTACGTTGTTGAAAATCAGAACTCCACTCCATAGAGCTCAATTTCTCATGGATAGCTTGTCGATACAAATCTCGCTTGTGAAAATCAAGACGGAGTTTCCCTCTAAAGGCATGGTCAATAGGTAATGTGGTTCTATTGAGGCAAGAAAGAAGGATGACACAAGATAAAGGTGCATGGTCAGATTCAGGTTGAGGATCTAAAACAACAAAATCTGAGACAATTTGTATATCACTGGGTGAGGTGAGCATATAATCTACAGTGCTGGATCCACCAGAAGCAAAGCATGTGCTCTTACAAGTTTCTGGAAATTGAGAAAGGCCATTCAAGATCTTCAAGCTACAATTGGTACCAAAGCTCAAAAAGTGCTCACTCATGGAGTTGGATATGAGATCTTTGGAAGAGCGGGACCAAGTACTAGAATGATCTATCAAGCTATGGAAAGGGTCATTCTCAAGGTCACTAAACTCAGGAATCTGAGAGGTTTGGATCCTAGCATTGAAATCACCAAGGATAAATACTGCACCTTTACTTTGAAATTCCAACACATCCTTTGTCAAGGAGTGGAAAGGCTGCATGGTGTTGAGAGATCCGCTTGAATAGATTGGTGATGTCAATGGGGCAAAGTAACAAACAGCAAGGAAGCAAGGTGTAGCAACTCCTCCAATCCTCAGCCATTGGTATTGTCCACTTGAGTCTTGACCTATCAAAGAGACTGATTTTTCAAAACCAAATCTGACGTAAGTAGCAATACCTCCAAAGCCCCTTCCTCTGTGCTGCCTCCGATTGTTCCAAGTTGAACCAACAAGAATGAAACCTTCAATGTTTTGAATGGTGTTTCCTTCATGTTCCCATGTCTCCACAAGATTGATCAGATCAGCATCATCCCACACAGGTTTAGCGCTTGAGTACTTGGTATGTGTGAGACCATGAACATTCCAAAACAACACTCTAAGGGTCTGGAATTGCTATGCGGTAGTTGACAATTTCCTTTGGGTGATCACAGCTCTGTTGTCTCTCAAGAATGCAACAAAACCTGCTTGTTGAGCCTCCTTCACTTTTGCTAATTCTCCCTTCTTTGCTTGCCATTGGAGAGGTGTGAGATCACGGTCCAACCAAATACGCCGCCCCTTCAGTATAGCCTTGTTATCCATCACTGCATTCCTTTGAGTTTCTGAGCCAAACCTCACCAAAATGCTTCTTGGTTGTGCACCTTGTTGTCCCAATCTATATGCTTGCAAAATCTGAGGATCATGGACTCTCAAAGAATCAGCAATAAACTCACACACTATGGCCTTGGTGTCTTCCTTCTCAGTCTCTGGCAAACCTGAAATTCTCAAGTTCTTCATCTTGACCAATTGGTTCTCCTTCTCAACCTCATGCTCTTGCAAGCAAGAGATTTGAGCCACCTTAGTAGCTTCAGCATAAGACTTCATCTTCACTTCTAGTGTGTCCACAATCTGTTGGAGCCCTCCGCCTTGTGTAGCAATATCGTTGGCTTGTGCTCCCAAGGAAGCAACTTTCTCGGTAGCATCAACCATCCCCTTGGTTGATGTTAACAGAGAAATAGAACTCTTCTTGAGGTCTTGAATCTCTTGGTTGACTAGGTTCAAAGACTCTTTGACACTAGTGATCTCAACCTTTACAAATTCCATATCAGTCATGAGAGTACTCATGCACTGGGACATAGGTGCCATGAAGCTTCTAAGGTCCTTGTGGAAATCATTTGCTTTCCTATACATTTCAGCTAATTGTTGTTGCTTCATGGCTATATCAGCAATGTCTTTCACCATCTTGGAATCCTCCATTGTGACAATCACTTATCACTCACAGTCAATCTGGAAGTTTTACTTCCAACACCAAAAATTTAGGATTTTCAAGTAGGCAGCACTACTGTTTTACAATTGTAAGCACTACTAGGCTGGTGTTGAAGTAAAGACCTTGAAAAGTTGATTCTAATGAGATAAGAATCATCTCATTTGAATATGTGAGTGCAAAGATACTCTCTTTCAAATTGGCAGTGCACAGAGATACCAAAGGCTGCGAAATTTGAGGTACCTAGAGCTTCTAATCTGTGACCTAACCTGTAGTAATCAATTTTCAGTCTCAAGGTCTGATGGAGCTGATTCTAAATACACAAAGATCACTTCATTTGGATCATTGAGTACAAAGATACAATAGCTTGAATTTGCACTTCACAATGTTATGATGTCCAAAGAGTCACAGATTTCAAACTGTCACAACTTCCTTATCTGACCTTCAATATCTACAAATCAGACCTCAATAGAAACCTTGCACAATGCTCGTTCTATTGCCACAAAAACCACTTGATTTGGACCTATAAGTACAGAGAAATCCTCTTTCACATGTGCAGATTTTAACACCAAGTAGTTGCAAGTGCTACATTGAAACAAATGGTCATATCATCTGTGTTGGATATCCAAATCTTTGAAATATAGACTCAATAGAAATCTTATGACCATGTGGTTCTTATAATACAAGAATCACCTGAATTGAGTCTATGAGTGAGGAGAACTTGCACTGCAAAGTTGGTACTCCAAACACCAAGATGCACGAGATGTGATAGAATGAGAATTACCACCACTGTTTGCTCAGATCTCCATGTGCTGCGAGCTTGGCCTTGAAACAGAGCTTGTAACTCACAGATTCTGATGCAGTAATTTTCACTGGATTTGCACTTGTGACCCCAGAGCAATAGCCTTCCCAATTCTCGCACAATAACAAAGACTACTCAAAATTGTCTCAGAATTGAAAAATTCGAATCTCCTTGAGTATTGATCCAAAATGGACAAGCTTTACCTTGAAGGAAAGCTCTCAGTATAGAGCTTCCAATGAGACTCCAATCACTCCATTTGCTCAAGTGTTGGCAGAGATACAGTCAATCGAATTTATAGTCCAAACCCTAAAATCTGCCAAAGATGACAGAATTCGAATCCTTGTAACTCTCTGCACAGATGTGGGTTTTTAGCATTCTTGCACTCAATCGAAAGAGCTCTTCAAGGCGCATCCATTGCCACAGAAATCACTACATTTGGACTCCTGATGATGAAGAAACGATCTCTTAAGTATTGAACCTCTGTCAGAAAATTCAAGCACTCATAACTTTCGCCACAAAGCTCAGAATGGTGCAATCTTGGTGTCCATAGAAAGCTCTTGCCAAGGCGCTCCAAACAAGACCAAAATCGAAAGATTTGGATGAGCAAGTGCTGAGATATGACTATCTGAATTTTCGGGAAAATCTCCTCTCTTCAACTTTCGAAAATCTCATCAAAAAGTGCTCACTCATGGAGTTGGAGTAATACCAAGAGCTAGCCATATGATCTAGATGTTAAATTCGGATTGGTAACATCTAGAATTTTGTTATACATGATGGTCAAAATAGATAAGATAGAAGTATCACCAAAAGAGTACTTCTACTAATAAGGCAGAAATTGAAATAGACTTGAGAACCTTAGAACCAATAGCTAGACATATGATTTAAAGGTGAGAATTGGTTTGGTAACATCTAGAAGGATGTTTCAAATGATGGACTAGACAGATCAGAAAGAGGTTTCACCAAAAGGAGACTTCTACTAATAGAGTAGGAACCAAAATATGCCTGAAATCTTTGAAGGCAATTTCAGAGGCCTAAACAGATGAATTAGGCCTTGAAAATGTGCAAATTCCTCTCCAACAAAGGAAGGGTTGGCCTTCCCTCCCCCTTGCTTTGTCTCATCAAGAGCTTTCCAATGGTACCTTACTCACGTGATTTTGAGATTCCTATAGGAAGATTCCCTAAAAGATTCCCTCCGGTCAAAGCTTGTTTGACCAACCAGATAGGACCTAGACCAGACATGTCACCCATCCAAGTAAGTAATCCAAGGGTGGAGCTTGCTGACATGTCACCTATCTGTGTCCCTAATCCTATGGTGGAGCTTCCCTGGAGGAGATCATCTTTGTCTATATAATAAAGAGAAGGTGCTCCCTTGGGGCATCAAATGTTTGAGTGTGCAATCTGTGTTTTCTCTCTTCTCTTGTCCTCGGAATATTACAACCATGTGATATGGAGCCCCATTGTTAGTCACTTGTCTGCAATCTATACCAAATAAAGAATGAACTAGCTATAGGTCAAGTACATCTAGGACATAACCACTATCCCTGAGGAACCACTGTGAGGGGAGGAGTCATACATGCCATATGCCATCCTCTTGGATAGCTATCACACACCAACATAGTAGCAGCTCCACTAGAAGAGCCACATAACATACACCTCAAGCTTGCACGTACAAGTGCCAAGCTTGGGTCCATAGTACCAACAATGTTTAGGAGGTGGCATGGTGCACAATTGCGTAAATGATCCTTCCAAACAACACCATCACGTTCTTCCAACACAAGGACTCCACATGGCAAAACTTCATGCACTCTCAAGATAGTGTGGCTTGTCGAAACATCAAGTGTCATCTGTGTTGTCTGTTGTAGATATACATAATCTCCTGGATGAAATCGACAGATCGAGGGTCTATAACCTCCTCCTTGAATGGTAGCATAGCATAAAGTATCTCTATGATGAGCAATTGCCAAGTTCCCAAAGGCCATTGGCATCACTCTCCAAAAGATCTCTGCATGTTGAGAACATGCGTTCATCCATATATTTGGGTCATCCAAGTCCAAAACTATAGTAGCATCTCGATAAATGGTTGTAGGTAAATTTGGATCTTGTCCATAGAGTAGGAAGTAAGGAGAGAAGGATGCTAAGGAGGCTTGCCGGCTCAATCAATAGCCCATGGCCAACCAAGGTAATTAGAGATCCCAATCTCTTAAGTGGCATCTTTGCAAATTTGCAATCCTTTCTTCACTGTCTGAACCACTCTCTCTGCTAAGCCATCTGCCTCAAGGTGATCTTGGGATGTAGTACGATGATCAATCAAAGCCTTGTCACACAAAACCTCAAACTCTTCTAAGAACTTTGTACCCTGATCAGTCAAAACCTCAGCTGGTGCACCAAAATGACTAAGAACTCAATCCAGGAACAAGTAAGTTGTCCCTTCATTAGACTTGTTAGGAAGTGCCACCAACTCAATCCACTTGGAGAATTGCTCCACCATCACCAAAACATATTGATGATGTCTCATAGTCAATGGTAAAGGTCCAGCAAAGTCCAAACTCCAACGGTAACCCAATCCCAAATAGATAATGGGTGTAATTGTGTAGAGGAGCATTGAATGATGCTCTAACTTGGTCACAAACCACACATCTGGCAACAAACTATTGTACCTTGGTCTGCATACTGTGCCACCAATAGTGACTCTGGAGTAAGCTATATGTATGCTTGAATCCAAAATGTCCTAGCTCCTCATGAGCATGACGGACCAACTGTAGTCTCTAAGATGGAAGTGGTACTACTCTCACTCTACCATCTTCCCATATACGCAAAAGGTGTCTGCACTCCAATCTAAATTTTTTGGCTCGCTAAAGGACACAATCTCTCTCCTTGGTCCCAACTGTGCCACCCACAACACCTATGTGCAGATAGTCCATCACTAAGACATCATCATGAATGTCTCATTGAACTGTACCAATATCTTCACTCTCTAGATCTATGACCTCAATAACTCCTCCTGATAACTCCTCCTGTATGCACTGGGAGAGATACCACCAAAGCCTCAAAAAATATACACAGAAAGGCCAATGCATGCTAACTTGGCACCATCTCCTCATTTGTCTCACCATGCCAATGTGCTCCATTCTGATCCTGCTAGCTAGGACATGGGTTTCTACTCAACCTATCTACATCACGGTTCACCAGTCCAAGTTTTTGAACAACCATAAAATCATACTCTTGTAAAATCAAAGCCCATCGTGCAAGCTTCCCTAAAAGCTTGTCGGAATCCATCAACCACTTCAAGGGCTGATGGTCAGTGATGAGAATGAAGGGGTTACCATTTCCGAGGTAACATCAAAAATGTGCTATTGCCACACACTCTCCCTCATATGAACTATACTTTGCCTCCGCTGAATTGTTGGAGCGACTAGCATAGGCCACCATAAACTCCTTCCCCTCATCATCATGCTAGGTGAGCACTGTTCCAAGCTCCAACATACTCCAATCAGTATGAACCTGAAATGGTCATCCTTTGATAGGTCTCCTCAAAATAGGAGCAGATGTCAACCTCTCCTTGAGCTCCACAAAAGCTCTCTCTTTCTCATCTCTCCAGCACCACTCTTGTGTAAGCTTGGTCAGCTTCATCAAAGCCTTAGCAATGGCACTAAATCCTCTAACATAGCGGCAATAGAAGTATACCAACCCAAGGAATGCTCGCACTCTGCTCACATCCGTAGGCCAAGGAATACGTGCAATAGCCTCCACCTTAGTCCTTTGAGGTAGATAGTATGATCCAAATACTCAACCTGCTCCTGGAAGAACCTACACTTCCCAGGATGTAATTTGAGTCCATGAGATCTCAACCTCTCAAACACCTCTAACAATTGTCTCTCATGCTCCTCCACAATAGTGCTATAGACCAAAATGTCATCAATATAGCACCGAGCAAAATCCAATCCAACTAGGATCCTATCCATGACTCTTTAGAACTCATCAAGAGCATTCTTTAACCCAAATAGTAAGAACCTCCACTAATATAACACATCCTTACCATGAGGATCAATAGCTCAGAATGTTGTCTTGGACTTATCCTCCTCCCTAATTGGCAACTGATGATATCCCACTCAAAGATCCAAAGTATTGAAGACCTTTGCATGCCCAATTGCATCAAAAATCTCCTTTGGTGTAGGCATGGCATACCAATCAACCCTAGTCTGTAGATTGATAGGATGGTAATCTCCACACATCCGCCTATCTGTGTAGTTGCCATGCATATCCTTCTTGGTTGGCATCACTATTGTTGATGCATACTCTCTATGTGAAATCTCTACCAAACTAGCCTCAAAAAGGTCACTACTCCGGTTTTGAATCAATGTCCTCTCCATATCACTATATTGATATGGACGTCGGAAAATTGATGTATTGCTAGTCAGCTCAATCTGCATACCAGGTCCCTTCAGAGCACCCAAATCCTTCATATTGAAGGCAAAACAACTTATGTGGCTCCTCAAGAACCTCCAAACCCTCCATCTTTCCTCTCTAGTAAGCTTGAGTCCAAGATCTGGCTCCCAAGTATACTCTGTAACTGTCATAGGAGTGGAAGATGAACTAATTGGCTGCTACATTGGGCCCTTGGGAGCAATAGTGTCATGCCCCCAACTACTAGAGGTCCCAACCTCTGTGTGAAAAACTCCCTCCACTCTGGCTGCAAGCTCCACACGTCCTCTAGCTACATCCCAAGTGGACCAAGGGTGTAATCCAAGTAGCCCACTCTCACCTAGATGGACTCCAAGTAGACCACTCTCCCTAGTAGCTATTAGTTGTGTCCCAAGAATACCATGTCCATTAGGTCCATTACTCCTAGCATGTGCCTGAATCGTCTTGATAGGCAAATACTCACAAGTGTTTGAGTGGTGATGCCTATCAAGCGTATCCTACGCTACTCTACCAAGCCAAGGCTCATTATCCAAGTCAAATAATTCAAGTCCATAGCTTGACCTAACACTTGACGCCTGGATGCCTCAGACAATGCTAGAACAACAGTAATATTGGTGCAAAAACCCATTGCCCGTCTCTCTCATCAGCGTTGGGCTCCACCAACTGCTGTAACTGTGAGTCCCAAACAAGTCTAGGTCCTCCTTCTCAAAAGCATGAGAGCTTAGGAAACTCATGAGTGTGGGAAATGCGGCTCTAGGCTGTCCAACTAGGTTCACCATTGCCATAGGTGACCTATCAGCCACTACCACTGTTTGAGACTGATGCCCAACATCCAAGATAACATCAACAAGGATGTGGTCAAGTCGTTGAATTCCATCATAAACATGCTATAGAACTTCTTTTGGGTGAGAGGTTTGTCCACCAAAGATGAAGACGATGAGCCCATGATCCCAAGCTGCATCTAACAATACAGTAGGTCCCATCCAAGAATGGACCTGATATGTACTCGCCACCACTCTGGTGCAAGAATCACCCATCAAAGGAACATTCTCCAAAAAGTAAGATGGAGAAACAGACTGATGAACCTGGAGATCTCATAGTATCCGTAACATCTCCCAAAACACACCAGAATGAGGATCTAAAAGACCCAAACCTCGGCCAGCCGTGTATATCCCTGACATGACCATCCAAAAATCACCAAGTGAATAGGCCAATGTCTCTCCAGATCATGCGCCCCCAGTAAGGAAATCTGCTAGTAGGGCCTTATGGTAACCTTTGACTGCTGATATCAATAATAACTCTGGATACCAATAGGCCAAGTGTGCCACATGATGTAGAGACACTCGCCTAGTAGTCTCATCTCTCTCTACATACAAGTACATTTGTACTCATATACCCACCTATAATACCATAGCTAATCCGGTGCTAATCCCACCAAACAATTCCAATAAACAAATCCCCTCTATTGGATACTACTAAGCAATGAGTGTGGTATCCAAAGGTGTCAAAGTAATTGACTCTAGAGGCTCATCTTCACACTCATCTGCCATTGGTACAAAGGCTCCACTCCAAGCCTATTGCACCAACTGATCTGCATGTTGTTGCAATGCCTCCTCTGAACTCCACAATGGAACATCCAAGGTGGATGGAACAATCCCACTCGTACTCCAAATCTGAGTGATCTCCTTTGGTACTGGAGTATCTTCTACATGGACATTCCCTTCCAACAAGTCACCAGGCCAAGTAACTACATCACTAAAAGCTAAAACTGATGTTGCCATGGTCTCGGACTATAATGAGCCAAGACTGCCACTACTAAAGCATACTGGTAGGCGACATACCCGTCCCTCACCAGATTGCCAACTTGGTCTATAGGAGACTGTCTCCTCCCAATAGTCAATGTTGAAACCCATGGGGTATAACACTACTCCCCCAACTAGCACATCATATGACTCAACTATTGTCGCAATAGCCTGAGCTCTCACCACCAAGCTATCAGTTGGATGACCAGGCTGAACCTGGACAACAAGCTCCCCACGTGGGATGTATTGTATCAAACCACCACCTAGAGATGTTTGGATCTGAAATGGACACCTCTCCACATTGGTCTTCTGTAACTCCAAACCAACTATTGTAGCCTTTCCCAACATAAGAGGCTGCGCACCAGGGTCTAACAAGACTCTCTGTGGTGTATAGACCTTCCTTAAAGGTCCCACCAAGCAGAAAATCCCCCTTTGGTTATCCCATAGGACAACACTAGGTGTGAATTGCACTCTCTCAAAGGCCGGTCTAGCTGGCAACTCCTCAAGTCTAGCCGCTACTCCCTGCCATAAACCACTAGTTGCTAAATGGATCCCATGCTCCTCAACCAAGTCAGCTCTACTATCAACCGACTCTACTCTAGTAGTAGGAATTGTATCATCCCTACTCTCATAAAGCATGGCAGCCAACCGGAACACTTGACCTGGGTCAACTCCCAATATAAACATGTCATTGGCTGAAAACAAAGGGCATTGCATAATCAGCTGAGCCGCTCCCAACATCATGCTAGACTCAATCTGTGTAGTAGTAGGTGGCTGACTAGCAAGTAGTTGATCATGCACTCCATCACCACCTACCACACCTGCATTGGGACGTCTATGAGCCATGGATGTTGTCTGCGATGCCTCAGATAGCATGAAAGATTGGGGAAGTTTGACTTGTCTCCCAACCTCTCCTCTTTGTAGGTCCAACTCCATTGATGCTCCTCTAGGCTCTGGAGCACATACTACACTCCTAATCATTGCTGTAGATGCATCCACCTGAGCTGCTCCGCACATGAAGTCCAAAGGATCCCTATCACCAACATATGAGGTGGTAGCCTTAGCACCCAAATCTGATCTCCTCTAAGCTATAGCCATACTAGCCAATCTCGGCTCCAACTATTCTATCCAAGTAGCCATAGCTATATCAGAAGTAAAAGCAGGTATTGTACCTCTACTAAGTGTAGATCCTCTACCACCTTGTCCTCCATGAACTAGAGCTCCTCTACTACCTGCCATAGCAGCCCTACCACTCCGTAACTCTGGGTGTAGGTCAAAGCACCGGTCACTAGTGTGACCAAATATGTAGCAATGCTCACACTGCCTCTGTGCTGGTTGTGATGCACCCAAGGTATCAGGTCCACAACCTTGAGTACACTCTCTTTGATGATGAGATCCACCACAAGTCCAACAAGCAACACCACTACTCACTAGCTACTCCTGACCCAAAAATGAAGGTAAGGGTCTAGCTCCACTAGGCCCTCCATTCGTTTCATAGGATCTAGGCTATCCACCCTATCCTCAAAAACCAACTGGGCATGGTGCACTTTGCTACACTCTAGAAGAAGTTACAACCGTGGATGAGGTCTCCCTACCAAATCTAGATGTCACCACTCTCTCATCCACCATGTTGAGCTCAATATGCTTAGCCAAACCAAAGACCACTACCAAAGTAGGCAAAGTAGCCTATAACAACATAGCATCACAAACTCTATGCCCCAACTCCTTGTCCAATATCTCATACCAAAACTAGACTGCTTGAGCCTCAGTAACTCCTTGAGTGAAACTGATCAGCCGTCTCATGCAAGTGTGTGCCTTGCGTAGGCTCTCTCTAGCCTTCCACTAGAACTCCTATAAGCTTCTTAGCTTGTCAGTCCATACTCCCTGGTAGTTTTACCTCAAACACTAGAAGAACTCCACCATGGGGTTAAACCCCGGTACCACACCACCTCCTGCAGCAGTACCTCCACTCGTAGTAGCACTATCTCCAGCTAGTGCACCACCACTAGCTCCACCAACACTACTCAAGCTAGAACTCATAGGTACAGCCAATCTAGTCCCAGCCACTAAACCTGAAGTGATAGAGATATAGTTTGGAGACCAATACTGTCTCCATAACTCAATCTCCTCCAAATGAGCTCTCTTGAACTCATGGTAGTCATCCATTGGTGGACCCTCCAAATGCTGAAACAACCCCTTCCATGCCATGAAGGGTGTAAAGAAAGTCAGGTTCTGCATTTGATGTAGATCACACCAACTATCAAACTCCTCGATGAAGTCATCCAACTCAATGGTACCCACTATACCAGAGTAACACCTAGGGCCTTTGGAGGCCCCATAAATCTTGTCCATGTCCCATAACAACAATGCATGCACACCAAGTGCACTCTCAACTGAATCAGCTCTTGTTTCAAACTCCAACTCAAAGTCAATCTCTTCCCTCATTGGGACTTGAGATACAGGCTGATACCAAGTGCCACTACGAGTAAACCCATTGCGTATTGCAGGGCTAACTCCTTTGGAATCCCCAACAAACTCCATTGTGACAAAGTAACTACAATTGCAATCACAAACTGCAACCTCAAGTTGCAACCGCAAGTGCCAACACCACCAAGTGCCAACACCAACTAAGCACCACCAAGTGCCAATACCCACATAACACCACCCACTAATGTAATTCTAACTAAGATAACTACACTAAGGGAAAGGGCAACCTATAACCTGCCATCACAACATGCATTCTCACAATCTGCAGGTCATCACTTCTTGCCTCACCCAAAAGAAACAAAGATAGTCTGACTGGTTATCACTCCAGCCTCACTACCGAGAGCACACTAGAGCACCGATGCTCAAAAGTCAAGGCATCTCATACAAACATGGTGCACAAATAGGAAGCATAGAATGGAAGGGGTCCAATCACAAGAAATCTAAACAAAAACACTCCATCTTATAACACAACATGTGATTGATTCTGCCACCATGTGGCATTTGACATAAAAGAAGTTTGTATCTAAGTCCTTAGCTACCAAGATCACCAAGAATTGGATCAAACTGCCTCTCCTAGCCAAAGCTACAAGTGTATAGATAATAATGGCACAATCACTAGGACAACAAGTGGGGGTGGACCAGTTGGCTAATGCACCAGTCAAGGAACAAGAGATCTAACGGTCAGACCTTGTTGTGCACAATCTAGTAGTATGGGCAGATTTTGCCAACCAATGACCAAGATCTACTCTAAACTAGCTAGCCTCACGCTAGCAAGCTGGCTTGCTGGCCCTTTGTAGCCTCTCATAGCCCACAGCCCACAACCCTATGCCTCAAAGCCTCTAAATGCTAAATGAGGCCTTTCTTCTTGCCACTTTGAACCTCCTCCAAAATCTGGCAAAACTCCTTCAAACTAGCAAAAGTCCTCCAAACTGGAAAAACTCCTCCAAATTTGGCCAAAATTTGACATAAACCCTAAATTTGGCTGACCGCCAAATCCCCCGCTAACTCTTCACTTGAGCAAATTGAAAAGATAAGTTTCTCCAAATCACAAATTCACAAGAATAGCTTCCCAACTCCACCTTCAATTTTACTTTTTGAGCCCAACTCACAACAAATTGGTCCTGCCTTCACCTCTTGAGCTCAAAATCACAACCATTGCTCAAAATTCCTTCTTCTTTGCTTGAAAATTGGCCAATACTTCTGCACACAATCTACCTTACTACCAAATTTGCATCAAGCAACAAGATTTTGCACAATAGGGAAAAATTGAACTTCAATCGAGCTACCAATGATCCATTGAGCTACCAACAATCCATCGAGCTTGGAGATACCAACACTCAAAGTTACTGCATGGGATTTCCCCTTGATTTCACTTCTCTGATATAATCAGATTGTTTACAACTCTCAAATACACTTAACTCAGATCAATACTTGATCTATCACTCTATAAACTGCCCACAACTGGGCACTGATTACAGTCAAGCCACACCCACTCTAGCTAAGAGAATCTAGGTGACGCTTGCCGGCCTCTGTCCACCATAACCAAAAACTCAAAGTCTCAACATCAAAGAAGTGAGCTCTCTGGAGTTGCACTTTGAAATTATTCCCTTGGACTTGAGCTAGGTCTGAAACCCTAATGGTCCCGGTGATGGCACATTCAACGGTGCAAATGGTGCAAAGTGATAGTGGGCCCCATCGTGAAGTCAGTACCCCTAATACAAAATCTGATTGTCAGAAAGTAGTCTTTGAGAAACTGTTGAAATAACTACTATCATTGGAACTCCAATGTCTGAGAAATCTAGATGTGACTCTACAAATGGTGTGACAATGTAGATCCTCTTTGTGATATAATAAAGACAAGGTGCTCCTTTGGAGCATTGGAGTATTGAGGGATGAAGTCTTGTGTTTCTCTTGTTTCTTCTCTTGTGTTTCTCTTGGGATTTCTCCTATCCTTAGAATATTAAAATAGTTCCTCATCATTGTCATTTGGTTGAACTCCTAGCTTCTAATAAGAGTGACTTCTTGAATATTGACCACTTAAGGTATCTAGTAACTTTAATACGTTGCCATAGTAGTAACTTAATATTTCTAGATAAGGGTTGTCCCACACCTTGTTATTTCATCAGTCACCTTTGCTCATGACTATCATAGTCTTCAATAATCAATCAAGTCAATAATAACAAGCCAAACATAATAGTCTACAACTTGGCGTACAAGTTATTCAATTCTTAGAAGGTCCCTAGAAGCTTCTCCCCTTGAAGCTTCCTAGATGCTTCTAACATATTCTTAGCATTAGTAAGTTATGCTAGTTTTACTTCATTTTTGCTATATGTAGTTGATTCTACTAACTCCATATTATTACAAATAGCTCAATCTTGAAAGGCATACATCAATCAAAGAGTAATCTTTTTGGAAGATCATTTAGAAATAAATCTGCAAACTCTTGGACTATTTGATCAATCATAACCTTTTGAGAATACTTATCGTTGTCAACTTCTCCTTGTGTAATAGACTTAATCCACATAGCAAAAATAGAAATTTCTTCCTCAAAATCTTGTTCTTTAGCTATTGACAAGCTTCTCATCTTTGGACTAACTACTCTTAGGTATCTTACTCAAAGGTCCCATACAAATTAATCAATAAACATTAACATGGTATTGTAATTGAATTTTTCATCAGACCTAAAAATTGAACCATATGATATTCAAGCTAAGGAAAATCTAAAATAGTATTATAATTTAAGGGGAAATCTACAAATCTCATACATTTTAGGTATTTCTTCCCACTCTTGCATGCAACAAGATGTGAGTAATGGAATGCAAAACCCTTTCTATAATCTACCATCATCAATTTATTATCTAATATTGGCTTGAGAGGAATATATAATTCCTTTGCTAATTGCATGGACATGGAATTCTCAAAACTCCCACAATTAACTTAAATCATATGACCATGAATGGATATCATACCTTACAAGTGAATCAAACTTGCATAGATTGAGCCTTCAATTCCATTGGAACAAATTAGATTGCCAATAAGTGGCTTGATATCTCCTATTGGGAATCTTTGTTTCCTTGATCCTCACATTCCAAGAATTATATTTGGGCAATGGGTTGAGGTCATTCATTCTTAGTTGGAAATTTTATAATGTGATGTTCAATTTGGTGACAATAGAAGCAACCCCCATTTTTTCACATTCTCTATCTACAATGCCAAGAGATCTTTGTTGGATGGCATCAATCTCTAACGGTGATGGTTCTTCCACACGTGTGTAGTATATTTGTATGTTCTATGAAGGTCTAGATCAATACCAAGTTGTGGCAACCAAGGAATCAGATTGCCTTGCTAATCGCATGGCTTCTTCAAATGTTTGGGCTTGCACATGGTACTTCCAATTTGGTGTGTGATTGCAAGCCTCTCACAAATTGATTCATAGCTTTGCCTTCTTGTATATTTGGAATCTAGATCATTGTGTTTTGTGATTAAGTGATGTAGCTCCTCATAGAACCAATCTATTTAAATTCCACCAATCTATCTTGTGTGGCTTGTATAGCATTCACCGCTTGGAATGTCCTAGTTATTATAGTCTTAAATTCTTCCCATGTCAAGATTGGAGGCAAAATTTATCATTGAGATTACTCTACTTACAATTGCAACCATAGATTTATCTTTCTATATAATTGGCTTGAAGCCAAGAGTGTCCATCTCCATTCATCTCTCCTTCCTCAAATGCTCTCCTCCTTCATTTCTCCCACCAAAATCCTCCCTCTTGATTTCTCCTAAATTTTCTCTAAATTCCTCCTAAAATTTCTCTTCCAAGATGTAATGCTCCGAGGATATGAGACCTAAGAAGAACACACCATGAAAAACACACAATTTTGCACTCAAATTCCGATGCCCCAAAGGAGCACCTTCTCTTTATCATATAGACAAAGAGGATCTCCTCTAAAGAAGCTCCACCCTAGGATTAAGCACACTGATAGGTGACATGTCAACAAGCTCCACCCTTGGATTTCTTACTTGGATGGGTGACAAGTTGGTCCTGGTCCTATCTGGTTGGTCAAACAAGCTTTGATCGGAGGAAATCTTTTAGGGAATCTTCCTTTAAGAATCTTGAGATCACGTGGATGAGGTACCGTTGGAAAGCTCTCATCAAGACAAAGCATGGGGTAGGGAAGGCCAAACTTCCCTCCACAAGGGTGGAAAGAATTTGCACATTTTTTAGGCCTAATTCATCCGTTTAGGTCTCCAAAACTGCCTTCAAAGATTTCAAACATATTTTGGTTCCTACTCTATTAGTAGAAGTCCCTTTTTGGTGATTCCTCTTTCTGATCTATACAATATATCATGTGTAACATCCTTCCAGATGTTACCAAACCAATTCTCACCTTTAAATCATATGTCTAGCTATTGGTTCTAAAGTTTTCAAGTCTATTTTGGTTTTTGCCCTATTAGTAGAAGTACCTTTTTGGTGATACTTCTATTTGATCTATTTTGACCATCATGTATAACATCATTCCCAATTTTACCAAACCAAATTTCACATCTAGATTGTATGGCTAGCTCTTAGTATTACACAAGATCTTCCATCTTGATTTCAAGTTCTATCCATTGCACCTCAAGAATGAAACCAAAACAATGATATGAATTGGATTTATACATTTTTGCTTCTCAAGAGTGTGTCCTTTTGCAAGGCACATTTTCTTAAAAATTTTAATTTAAAATAAGATCCAAAAAATACCCAAATACCCACTTGACATATCACATGATAGCTCATTGATATAACTTTATTCAAATGCCTTCCAGTGCATACTAGGAACACTTGCTCATAAATTTTTAAAATAAAATAACATCCAATAAATACCCACTTGACATATCACATTATAGGTGACTAATATAACTTTATTCAAACACCTCCTAGTGCATACTATGAATATATAAACTAAGACTCCCATAGCATACCAACTTATATTACGAATGCATAACAACAACTACAACATATGCCAATAGACGCCATTTCATACCATGAATGCACACTCATAAAAGCAATACATACCAAAGCATACCTCTCAAACAACCAATGCAAACTAACAAAATGTAGAAAAATATTTATGAAAAAATACAAAAATAAAAAAGTGCACAATTTTATAATAATAATAATAATTATTATTATTATTATTATAGATTTAACAATCCACCTTGTTGTAAGTTGAAAGCAAGAAAACTCTACATAACTCCATTTCTAATTTCTTCTTTATCTTGCTCAAGCCTAGTCTTTGAGTGGAGTACATGGGTCTATCCTTTGTATATTGATTTATTCAATGAAATCACCATCCTCTTCTATCCATATGTATCATAGATTAATCAATAATTTATATAAACCTATCCATACACTATCCACTTCAACAAGTAAGAATTTCTATTTTGATCCTTGAGTTGAACTCTTAATTCTCTCAAAAAATGCCATCAAGATTTTAACACTCTTGTATAATGCTCATTTACTACATGCCTGTGGGATTTTATCTCTTTTTGGGTAGATAATCGATTGTATTTCATTTACATAGTTAGCTTTTTATTTATTAATATCTAAGGAAACATTAGTACGAACTAAAGGGGTCCAAGCCACACATTTTTTGAAAAGATTTTTGTCTTTTGTTTGTGCTTAATTGAAATATAGCATTAGATGAGTTATTGGGATATCACCCAAATCACCAAGGAGATATTGATTATGCTCAAAAGAAATGATACACTCTTCTTTTATTCAAATTGCACCAAATTGGAGATTGCTTTAAGTAGCTCGTGTTATTACATGAGCCTCACATTCTTGCAAATAGCAAAAATATAAAACCATTAGGACTAAAACAAATGACAATAACCTATGAGCACACAACATCATAACATATTCTAACAACACAATAATAACAACCCATACCTCCCATAAATGTATTATCCTTCTTTTATCATCATAGATGACTTGCATGTTTATTGAATATGAACCCTTGCAGCTAACATGCAGTTTTCTGTTGATAATTAGTCTCATTGTTATGGGGAATAATATTCCTTCTATCAATCCAATGCACCTAAGGAATACTTCATGTGAAAATACAAAATAATTCTTCTTCTCTTGTATTGATTAGGCCACCCTAATCAATAAGATTGTTGTCATTACTCTCATGAATTTAATTGTTGACTCAACATTGGAAACCCATATTTTCAATGCACATGTCACATATGCACCATTCCCATAGTGACCAAATTTGTCAAGAGCAAGGGCAGACCACTTGGATCCATAGGGGGTTTGCATTTTCCTATAGGTTTTTCTAAATATTGTATGATCTTTAAGAGGATACACCAAAGCATAAAATGAGTCTACATCTATTTGAGTGAGTTGTCTAAAAACTCTAGGATTAAGATCTTTGAAATATTTTGTGATAAATTCAGAACTTTGAGGAATGGAGACTCTCGATACGCGACTCTTTTGAATGTGCACTAACTCCTACCACCTTAGCAAGAGCTCAATCATGTTGTAGTCTTCTTCATCTTCACAAAAACATCTAAACTCAATCTAAGATCATCTCTCTTACCCATCTAAATCTAAACTATAATATGATACTCTGGCCCTAATACTCATGTTGATAAATTTTGCAATTTTACTCATGACTGCAAGTATTGATGAATCGTCCCTACTCTTTCACAAATGTGGCTTTTCACATGGTATTGAGAATGAAAGTACTCATTGATTGAAAACACTCTTGAATATCACGTATCATCAAGGAATGTCACCGCCCTCAAATGTCACATGTCATTTAGAAATATGACAAATGAGCAAAATGTCACGTTGTGAGCAAAATCTAACAAGCATGTCTCCCTCTTCTCGATGGGTAACAATGAAACAATGAAACAATGAAATATAAAGCCCGAAAGACCCAAAGAGTCAAAAGGCTAGAAACACAATACAAAACACATGAAATGTGAGCCTAGGCAAGGGCCTAGGGCATCGGACCAATTTGTAACAAATTGGTCCGATGTAAAGTAACTTCTGTCATGTACTTCCCTAATGCTAAAGCTTCAACCTGTAAGAGTGTTGAGAAGTCACTACAAGTAATCTGATGTCTAACTCTAATCTGCATGTAACAAGGGCAATCAACAAACACATGATGCTCATCCTCAACTTTGCTCATAATACACAATTTGCAAAGTCGCATGGAGTGCTCTATCTGCTGCCAACGTCCTTGTTCTACTTCTAGTCTATGAGAACTAGTTCTATATTGAGCGATAACATGTCTCAATGAAGTAGAAATCCTAGCCAAGAGATAATCTTGCTCACAATACACCAACATAGGATTTACAAACTGCTGATAGAACACCATCTTGGTACCGGGTTGCTGCCATAAGCGGAGTAAAAACTGCTCCTTGATCACCTCTCGAAGTGCAATAGGCTCCAATCTCCAATGTCGCTCAGAAACATTCCACCTTGTGGCCCATGCAATCAGATCTGTATACCAACCGACAGATAGAGTGGCACAAAAAGCTTGGTAGGGAAGTCTCTCATGCTCCATGGACCTCACCTTAGTGGCATATGTGATAGCTAAAAACAAAGCTTCAGCCTCAAGAGGTAAAAATCCTGTTTCAGCAAGCAGGAATACATAAGGAGTTTGAGTCCTCACCCCAAGTTCATCACACAAAAACAATTTCTGAACTTTCTCCACCTTTTGCCACCATGTCTTCTTAGTACCTGGACCCCAAATCTGAGCACCATAGAGAACCACCGGCTGCACAAGAGATCTGAACAACACCTTCTTCAACTCCCATGTGGTGAGGTGAGCAAGTCTACTGCGGTTCATGAGTGAATACAAAGCTCTAAAGCCTGCATTGATTCTCATCTTCACACAAGTAGACCAACAATAGTCATGAGAAAACTCAAGGCCCAAGTACTTATAAGAAGAAACCTGCTCCAATTGCTGTCCATCAAAAAAGAAAGGTGTGACACCTTTAGAACCCACCACAATGACCTTGGACTTGTCAAGGTTCACCTCCATCTTTGTTTGATTGCAAAAGCAAAGTAGAGAATCCAACAGCTTCTGTAAACTCTGTGGATTTGTGGAGAGAAGCACTACATCATCTGCATAAAGGAGTGCATGTATCATCAAAGAGCCAACCTGTACACCTCTAGCTCCAGCTTCCATGAGTAGACTCTCTAGATCATCGATGAAGATTCCAAACAGAGTTGGAGACAGAGAGCAGCCTTGGATCACACCCATTGTGCTAAGGACATCTTGAGAGCTCAAAGATGAAAGTTTCACAATCACTTTCTCATAGAGTCTAGAGATAGCACCAATCAGATCAGCTGAAACACCCACTTCAATGAGTCTCTCACTTAGAGATTTCCTGAGCACCTTATCAAAGGCCTTCCTGAAATCAATAAAGGCAACATAGATAGCTCTCCCAACCCCCTTGGATTTGCACCACAAAACATGAAGTACCAATAGGTGGTCCAAAGTACTAAAGCCTAATCTGAAACCAGCTTGGCACTTAGCTCAAATTTTGTGCTTTTCAGCCCAAGTGCTCAACCTTGACTCCAAAATTCGACCATACAACTTGGCAAAGACACTACCAACAAGTATGGTACGGTAATTGGTGACAACATCTCTTTGGCCAGACTTGTGAATAGGAACTACCTTCTTGAAGCACCATCTATCCGGAAAGCCACACTTGATTGCCTCATTCAAATGAGAAGTGAGTATTGAAATCAGTTGGCTACCGCCCCACTTCAGAAGTTCAACACATAGTCCATCAAGGTCTTCAGCCTTACCATTGGCCAACTTCTTCAATTGGTACTTGACATCAGCTTCAGAGATGGTGAGAGTAGATCCAAGGCAAGGTGCCATGCTTGGAGCATTTGGGAAAAAGTACAAATCCTTCACATAGTCACAAAGCTCATTCAGGTCCAGCGATGGAGATGGAGATCTGATGGTTACTTTCTTCCAGAAAGCCTTGGGATTGCTCCTCAATTCAGTGCTCAACTCAACTCCTTTGAGTCTTAGAAATGCCCGCTTTTTGCACTTCACCAACTTTCTGTATAAAACAAAAGCTTGATTTTGTGCAATCTGATCAAGAGATCTATCCATAGCTTTGATCCTTGCCATTTTGCAATCAGCATCATACCATCTATTGCAAGGGAGACCAAGTCTCTTCCTGTGGGAGCCTCTTGGAAACAAAGAAGTTGATGTAGATTGAAGAAGTTCAATCAATTGATCACTACGTTGTTGAAAATCAGAACTCCACTCCATAGAACTCAATTTCTCTTGGATAGCTTGTTGGTACAAGTCTCTCTTGTGAAAATCTAGACGAAGTTTGCCTCTAAAAGCATGGTCTATAGGTAATGTGGTTCTATTGAGGCAAGGAAAAAGGATGGTACAAGATAGAGGTGCATGGTCTGATTCTGGTTGAGGATCTAAAACAGCAAAATCTGAGACAAGATGGATATCATTAGCTGAAGTGAGCATATAATCTATGGTGCTTGATCCACCTGAGGCAAAGCATGTGCTTTTACAAGTTTTTGGAAATTGAGAAAGGCCATTCAAGATCTTCAAGCTACAATTGGCACCAAAGCTCAAAAAGTGCTCACTCATGGAATTGGACATAAGATCTTTGGAAGAGCGTGACCAAGCACTGGAATGGTCTATCAAGCTGTGGAAAGGATCATTCTCAAGGTCGCTCAAGTCAAGGATCTGAGAGGCTTGGATCCTAGCATTGAAATCACCAAGAACAAGGACTGCACCTTTACTTTGAAACTCTAACACATCCTTCGTCAAGGAATGGAAAGGCTGCATGGTGTTGAGAAGTCCACTTGAATAGATTGGTGATGTCAACGGGGCAAAGTAACAAACAGCAATGAAGCAAGGTGTGGCAACTCCTCCAATCCTCAGCCAATGGTATTGTCCACTTGAATCTTGACCTATCAAAGAGACTGATTTCTCAAAGCCAAATCTGACGTAAGTAGCAATACCTCCAAAGCCCCTTCCTTTGTGTTGTCTCCGCTTGTTCCAGGTTGAACCAACAAGAGTGAATCCTTCAATGTCTTGAATGGTGTTTCCTTCATGTTCCCATGTCTCCACAAGATTGATCAGATCAGCATCATCCCACAAAGGCTTAGCGCTGGAGTACTTGGTATGTGTGAGCCCATGAACATTCCAAAACAGTACTCTAAAGGTCTGGAATTGCTATGCAATAGCTGACAATTTCTTTTGAGTAATCACAGCTCTATTATCTCTCAAGAATGCAACAAAACCTGCTTGTTGAGCCTCCTTCACTTTTGCTAATTCTCCCTTCTTTGCTTGCCATTGGAGAGGTGTGAGATCAGGGTCCAACCAGATACGCCGCCCCTTTAGTATAGCTTTGTTCCCCATCACTGCATTCCTTTGAGTTTCTGAGCCAAACCTCACCAAAATGCTTCTTGGTTGTGCACCTTGTTGTCCCAATCTATATGCTTGCAAAATCTGAGGATCATGGACTCTCAAAGAATCAGCAATAAACTCACACACTATGGCCTTGGTGTTTTCCTTCTCAATCTCAGGCAAACCTGAAATCCTCAAGTTCTTCATTCTCACCAATTGGTTCTCCTTCTCAACCTCATGCTCTTGCAAGTAAGAGATTTGAGCCACCTTCGTAGCTTCAGCATATGACTTCATCTTGACCTCTAATGTGTCAACCATCTCTTGCAGCCCTCCATTTTGTGAAGCAATGTTGGTGGCTTGTGCTCCCAAGGAAGCAACCTTCTCAGTAGCATCCACCATACCCTTGGTGGAGTCTAACATCAAATTGCTACTCTTCTTGAGTTCTTGGATATCTACGGTGATTGAATTCAGAGATTCTTTCACAGTCAAGACATCAACTCTTATGGTTTCCAAATCTGCCATAAGAGTGTTCATGCATTGAGACATGGGGGCAAAAAAGCTCTTGAGTTCCTTGTGGAAGTCATTTGCTTTTCTATACATTTCAGCAAGCTGTTGTTGTTTTGAAGCTATCTCAGCAATGTCTTGCATCATCTTGGAAGCTTCCATTCTAAAATTTCTAACAGATACTATGAGAATGTATCCTCTGGTTCACTCACACTCTGTGAACACCAATAGCTCTACACCAAAAATCAACTCCTTTGGACTTGTAAATCAAAAGTTGCAAACTTTTGAATTTGAGTTTTTCCTACATGAAAATTTTGAAATCCTACAGATTTCGAAAATTCATAACCTTGGCTACAGTACTTTAAAATCTACAATAGATGACTCAATCAAAAGCTCTTGAGAAATTCTATACAATGAATCAAAAATGAACTCATTTGAGCCAATAGACATGAAGTTATGGCCTCTAGAGTTCTCTATGGAAACTTCTAAACCTCATTGAATCAAAGAATTCAAATGCTGATAACTGCAAGCACAGAGCTTCAAATTCCATGAAATGAGTTTCAATCAATAGCTCTTGACAAGATGCTTCTAATGAGTCCAAGATCACCTCATTTGAAGATGTGAGTCCAAAGTTCCAGCCTCTGAAAGTTGCAGATTTGAGCACCACCAACCGCACAAGAACAGAGATTGATGAATTTCGAAACTTCTTCCACAAAACTCCAACTTCAGCAACCAGGAGTTCAAAAGAAAGCCCTCTCACAGCTCTTTCCAATGAGTCCAAGATTGAAAGATTTGGACATGGAACCAAAAAGTTACAAGGTGTTGAAAATTGAGCTCAAACCCTAAAATCTCCGAGAGATGGCAGAATTCGAATCTTCATAACTTTCTTTGTGTATGTGCTTTGCAAGCCAGCGTAGTATCAATCGAAAGAGCTTCCAAAGGCGCTTCTAATGCTACAAAAATCACTCCATTTGGACACCATATGATGAAGATTCGAACTCTCAAGTCTAGCTCCTGTGTCAGAAATTTCAATCACTCATAACGTTTCGCCCAAAGCTCAGAATGACACAAACTTTGTGGCTATGGAAAGGTCTTGGCAAGGCGCTTCGAACGAGACCAAAACCGCAACGTTTGGACATGTATGTAGGGAGATATGGCTTCTCAAACTTTCGGGACTCCTCTCCTCTCAAACTTTCGAAACTCCACTCCATTCCACTCCACACAAAGCAAATTAACCTGCCACGCCATTTGTAGTGTCACATCTAGATGCTTAGACACTAGAGTTCTAATGATAGTAGTTAGAGTTATTTCAGTAGTTTCTCAAAGACTACTTTCCGACGGTTAGATTTTAGGTTTGGGGTACTGACTTCACGGTGGGGCCCACCGTCACTTTGCACCGTTCGCACCATTGAGTGTGCCGTCAATGGGACCTTAGGGTTCAGACCTAGCTCGAGTCCAAGGGGTATACTTTTGAAGTGCAGCTCCCGAGAGCTCACGTCTTTGATGTTGAGCCTTCGAGTTCTTGGCTATGATGGACAGAGGCCGACAAACGTCCCTTGGATTCTCTATGCTTGAGTTGGTGTGGCTTGATTGTTATCAATGCCCAATTGTTGGCAATTTATAGAGTGACTGATCAAGTACTGATTTGAGTTGAGTTGAGTTGAGAGTGGTAAACAATTTGATTACATCAGAGAAGTGAAGTCAAGGGGAAATAGCATGCAGGAACTTTGAGTGTTGGTAGTATCTCCAAGCTCGGTGGATTGTTGGTAGCTTGATTCAAGTTCAGTGTTTCCCTAGTGTGCAAAATCTTGTTCAATTGATGTAGATTTGGCAATAAGGCAGATGGTGTGCAGAAGAGATGGCCAAATTTTGAGCAAAGAAGGAGCAAATTTCGAGCCGTGGTTGTGATTTTGAGCTCAAGAGGTAAAAGTAGGACCAATTTGTTGCAAGTTGGGCTCAGGAAGTCAAATTGAAGGTGGAGTTGGGAAGCTATTCTCATGAATTTGTGATTTGGAGAAACCCGTGTTTTCAATTTGGCTCGAGTGGAAAGTTAGCAAGGGGTTTGGCGGTCAACCAACTTTAGGGTTTATGTCAAATTTTACGTCAAATTTTGGTTGCATTTTATGTCAAATTTTGGCAACATTTTACTTTAGATTTTGGCCAGATCTGGAGGAGTTTTGCAAGTTTGGAGGAGTTTCACCAAATTTTGGAGGAGGTTTGAAGTGGCAAGAAGAAAGACATCATTTGGCTAAATTTTGGCATTTTGAGGCATAGGGCTATGAGCTATGAGAGGCTATGAAGGCCTAGAATGGCCAGCAAGCCAACTTGCTGGCGTGAGGCTAGGTAGTTTAGAGTAGATCTTGGTCATTGGTTGGCAAAATCTGCCTTTCTTGCTAGATTGTGCGCAACAGGGGTTGACCCCTAGATCTCTTGTTCCTAGACTGGTGCCCTAGCCAACTGGTCCACCTTCACTTGTTGTCCTAATGATTGTGCCATTGTTATCTATACACATGTAACTTTGGCTAGGAGAGGCAGTTTGATCCCATTCTTGGTGATCCTGGTAGCTTAGGACTTAGATACGAACTTCTCTTATATCAAATGCCAAATGGTGGTAGAGTCAGTCTTGTCTTGTGTTATGAGATGAAGGGTTTTTGTTCAAATTTCTTGTGAGTGGACTCCCTCCATTCTCTGCTTCCTATTTGTGCACCACGTTTGTGTGAGGTGCCTTGACTTTTGAGCATTGGTGCTCTAGTGTGCTTTTGGTAGTGAGGTTGGAGTGATGACCAGTCACTACCTTTGTTTCTTTCCGATGAGGCAAGAAGTGATGACCTGCATACCGTGAGAGTGCGTGTTGTGATGGCAGGTTATAGGTTGCCTTTTCAGCTAGTGTAGTTATCTTGGTTAGAGTTACATTAGTGGGTGGTGCTTAGTTGGTATTGGCACTTGGTGGTGTTGGCACTTGATGGGGTACTTGCAATTGCGACTTGCAATTGCGACTTGCGATTGCAATTGGTGGTTCTGGTTTGCTGTTGCGGTTACTTGGTCACGCCGGAGTTCTTTGGGGATTCCAGAGGAGATAGCCCTACAATACGTAGTGGGTTTACTTGGAGTGGAACTCAATATCAGCATGTATCTCAAGTCCCAATGAGGGAGAAGATTGACTTTGAGTTGGAGTTTGACACATGAGGTGATTCAGTTGAGAGTGCACTTGGTGTGTCCGCACCATTGTTGTGGGACATGGACGAGATTTATGGGGCCTCCAAAGGCCCTAGGCGTTACTCTGGTACAATGGGTACCATTGAGTTGGATGACTTCATCCAAGAGTTTGATAGTTGGTGTGATCTGTAGCAGATGCAAAACCTAACTTTATTTACACCTTTCATGGCATGGAAGGGGTTGTTTCAACATCTTGAGTGTCCGCCGATGGATGACTATCATGAGTTCACGAGAGCTCATTTGGAGGAGATCAAGTTATGAAGACAATATTGGTCTTCGAACTATGTCTCTATCACTTTAGGTTTGGTGGCCAAGAGTAGATTGGCTGTACCTACGAGTTCTAGCTCGAGTAGTATTGGTGGAGCTAGTGGAGGTGCACTAGCTAGAGATAGTGCTACTACGAGTGGACGTACCGCTGCATGAGGTGGTGTGGTATTGGGGTTTAATCCCATGGTAGAGTTCTTCTTATGTTTGAGGTAGAACTACCAAGGAGTGCGGATTGACAAGTTGAGGAGCTTGTAGGAGTTCCAATGGAAGGCCGGAGAGAGCCTACGCGAGGCATACACTTGCATGAGGCGGCTGATCAGTTTCACTCAGGGAGTTACTAAGGCCCAGGCAGTCCAATTTTGGTATTGGATACTGGACAAGGAGTTACAACATAGAGTTTGTGATGCTACGTTGTTGTAGGCTACTTTGCCTACTTTGGTAGTGGTCTTTGGATTAGCTGAGCGTATTGAGCTCAACATGGTGGAGGAGAGGGTAGTGACATCTGGATTTGGTAGGGAGACCTCATCCACAGTTGTGACTTCTTCTAGAGTGCAGAAGAGTGCACCACGCCCAATTGGTTTTTGAGGATAGGGTGGACAGCCCAGATCCTATGGAGCAAGTGGAAGGCTTATTGTAGTTAGACCCTTACCTTCATTTTTGGGTCAGCAGTAGCCAATGAGTGGTAGTGTTGCTTGTTGGACTTGTAGTGGACCTCACCATAGGAGAGAGTGTACTTAGGGCAGCGGACCTGATACCTTTGGTGCTTCATAGCCAACACAAAGGCAGTGTGAGCATTGCCACAGATTTGGTCACACTAGTGATCGGTGTTTTGACCTACACCTAGAGTTACAGAGTGGTAGGGCTATTATGGCAGGTAGTAGAGGAGCTCCAGTTCATGGAGGACTAGGTGGTAGAGGTGGTAGTAGAGGATCTACACCTAGTAGGGGTGCAGTACCTGCCCTTACTTCTGACACAACTATGGCTACTCGGATTGAGCAATTGGAGTAGAGATTGGCTAGTATGGTTATTGCTCAGAGGAGATCAGATTTGGGTGCTGAGGCTTCCACCTCATATGTTGGTGATAGAGATGCTTTGGACTTCATGTGCGGAGTAGCACAAGTGGATGCATCTGTAGCAGTGACTAGGAGTGTAGTACATGCTCCAAAGCCTAGAGGAGCATTAGTGGAGTTGGACCCACAAAGAGGAGAGGTTGGGAGATAGGTCAGACTTCTCGAGTCTTTCACGCTATTTGAGGCATTGAAGACGACATCTATGGTTCATAGACGTCCCAGTGCAGGTGTGGTAGGTAGTGATGGAGTGCATGATGGACTGGACTACTTGCTAGTCAACCACCTACTACTACACAGATTGAGTCTAGCATGATATTGGAGGCGGCTCAACTGATTATGCATCATCCTTTGTTTTTGGCCAGTGATATGTTCACATTGGGAGTTGACCCAGCCCCAGTATTCAGGTTAGTTGCCACGTTGTGTGAGAGTGGGGATGGTGCGGTTCTTACTACTAGAGCAGAGGTGGTTGGTAGTGGAGCTGACTTGGTTGAGGAGCATGGGATCTGTTAAGCGACTCATGGTTTATGGCAAGCATCAACGGCTAGACTAGAGGAGCGCCAACTAGACCGGCCTTTGAGAGAATGCGGTTTATACTTGGTGTTGCCTTATTGGATAACCAGAGGGGGATTTTCCGTTTGGTGCGACCTTCAAGGAAGTTCTATACACGATAGAGAGTCTTGTTAGACTCTGGTGTGCAACCTCTTAAGTTGGGGAAGGCTACAGTTGTTGGTCTAGAGTTTAGACCAATGTGGAGAGGTGTCCATTTCAGATCCAGACATCTCTAGGTGGTGGTTTGACAAAGTACATCACACATGGAGAGCTTGTTGTCCAGGTTCAGCCTAGTCATCCGACTGATAGCTCGGTGGTGAGAGCTTAGGCTATTGCGACAATAGCTGAGTCATATGATGTGCTAGTTGGGAGAGTAGTGTTATACTCCATGGGTTTCAACATTGACTTTTGGGAGGAGACAACCTGTTATAGACTTGGTTGGCAGTTTGGTGAGGGACGAGTATGTTGTCTACCAATACGCTTCAGTAGTGGCAGTCTTGGCTCACTATAGTCCGAGACCATGGCAACATCATTTTTAGCTTTCAGTAATGTAGTTACTTGGCCTGGTGACTTGTTGGAGAGGAACGCCTATGCAGAGGATACTCTAGTATCAGAGGAGATCACTCGGCTTTGGAGTACAAGTGGGATTGTTCCATCCACCTTGGATGTTCCATTGTGGAGTTCAGAGGAGGCGTTGCAGTAGCATGAAGATCCGTTGGTGCAGCAAGCTTGGAGTGGAGCCTTTGTACCATCAAGAGATGAGTGTGAGGATGAGCCTCCAGAGGCAATTGCTTTGACACCTCTAGATACCACACTCATTGCTTGGTAGCATCCAATAGAGGGGATATGTCTATTGGAGTTGTTCAGTGGGATTAGCACCTGACTAGCTGCGGTGTTACTGGCGGGTATACGAGTACAAAGGCACTTGTATGTAGAGAGAGATGAGACTGCTAGGCGAGTCTGTCTACATCATGTGACACACTTGGCTCATCGATAGCCAAAGTTATTATCGATGTCAACAGTCAGAGGTTACCAAAAGGTCCTACCAGCAGACATTTCCTTATTGAACAATGAACAATGAAATATAAAGCCCGAAAGACCCAAAGAGTCAAAAGGCTAGAAACACAATACAAAACACATGAAATGTGAGCCTAGGCAAGGGCCTAGGGCATCGGACCAATTTGTAACAAATTGGTCTGATGTAAAGTAACTTCTGTCATGTACTTCTCTAATGCTAAAGCTTCAACCTGTAAGAGAGTTGAGAAGTCACTGCAAGTAATCTGATGTCTAACTCTAATCTGCATGTAACAAGGGCAATCAACAAACACATGATGCTCATCCTCAACTTTGCTCATAATACACAATTTGCAAAGTCGCATGGAGTGCTCTATCTGCTGCCAACGTCCTTGTTCTACTTCTAGTCTATGAGAACTAGTTCTATATTGAGCGATAACATGTCTCAATGAAGTAGAAATCCTAGCCAAGAGATAATCTTGCTCACAATACACCAACATAGGATTTACAAACTGCTGATAGAACACCATCTTGGTACCGGGTTGCTGCCATAAGCGAAGTAAAAACTGCTCCTTGATCACCTCTTGAAGTGCAATAGGCTCCAATCTCCAATGTCGCTCAGAAACATTCCACCTTGTGGCCCATGCAATCAGATCTGTATACCAACTGACAGATAGAGTGGCACAAAAAGCTTGGTAGGGAAGTCTCTCATGCTCCATGGACCTCACCTTAGTGGCATATGTGATAGCTAAAAACAAAGCTTCAGCCTCAAGAGGTAAAAATCTTGTTTCAGCAAGCAGGAATACATAAGGAGTTTGAGTCCTCACCCCAAGTTCATCACACAAAAACAATTTCTGAACTTTCTCCACCTTTTGCCACCATGTCTTCTTAGTACCTGGACCCCAAATCTGAGCCCCATAGAGAACCACCGGCTGCACAAGAGATCTGAACAGCACCTTCTTCAACTCCCATGTGGTGAGGTGAGCAAGGCTACTGCGGTTCATGAGTGAATACAAAGCTCTAAAGCCTGCATTGATTCTCATCTTCACACAAGTAGACCAACTATAGTCATGAGAAAACTCAAGGCCCAAGTACTTATAAGAAGAAACCTGCTCCAATTGCTGTCCATCAAAAAAGAAAGGTGTGACACCTTTAGAACCCACCACAATGACCTTGGACTTGTCAAGGTTCACCTCCATCTTTGTTTGATTGCAAAAGCAAAGTAGAGAATCCAACAGCTTCTGTAAACTCTGTGGATTTGTGGAGAGAAGCACTACATCATCTGCATAAAGGAGTGCATGTATCATCAAAGAGCCAACCTGTACACCTCTAGCTCCAGCTTCCATGAGTAGACTCTCTAGATCATCGATGAAGATTCCAAACAGAGTTGGAGACAGAGAGCAGCCTTGGATCACACCCATTGTGCTAAGGACATCTTGAGAGCTCAAAGATGAAAGTTTCACAATCACTTTCTCATAGAGTCTAGAGATAGCACCAATCAGATCAGCTGAAACACCCACTTCAATGAGTCTCTCACTTAGAGATTTCCTGAGCACCTTATCAAAGGCCTTCCTGAAATCAATAAAGGCAACATAGAGAGCTCTCCCAACCCCCTTGGATTTGCACCACAAAACATGAAGTACCAATAGGTGGTCCAAAGTACTAAAGCCTAATCTAAAACCAGCTTGGCACTTAGCTCAAATTTTGTGCTTTTCAGCCCAAGTGCTCAACCTTGACTCCAAAATTCGACCATACAACTTGGCAAAGACACTACCAACAAGTATGGTACGGTAATTGGTGACAACATCTCTTTGGCCAGACTTGTGAATAGGAACTACCTTCTTGAAGCACCATCTATCCGGAAAGCCACACTTGATTGCCTCATTCAAATGAGAAGTGAGTATTGAAATCAGTTGGCTACCGCCCCACTTCAGAAGTTCAACACATAGTCCATCAAGGTCTTCAGCCTTACCATTGGCCAACTTCTTCAATTGGTACTTGACATCAGCTTCAGAGATGGTGAGAGTAGATCCAAGGCAAGGTGCCATGCTTGGAGCATTTGGGAAAAAGTACAAATCCTTCACATAGTCACAAAGCTCATTCAGGTCCAGCGATGGAGATGGAGATCTGATGGTTACTTTCTTCCAGAAAGCCTTGGGATTGCTCCTCAATTCAGTGCTCAACTCAACTCCTTTGAGTCTTAGAAATGCCCGCTTTTTGCACTTCACCAACTTTCTGTATAAAACAAAAGCTTGATTTTGTGCAATCTGATCAAGAGATCTATCCATAGCTTTTATCCTTGCCATTTTGCAATCAGCATCATACCATCTATTGCAAGGGAGACCAAGTCTCTTCCTGTGGGAGCCTCTTGGAAACAAAGAAGTTGATGTAGATTGAAGAAGTTCAATCAATTCATCACAACGTTGTTGAAAATCAGAACTCCACTCCATAGAACTCAATTTCTCTTGGATAGCTTGTTGGTACAAGTCTCTCTTGTGAAAATCTAGACAAAGTTTGCCTCTAAAAGCATGGTCTATAGGTAATGTGGTTCTATTGAGGCAAGGAAAAAGGATGGTACATGATAGAGGTGCATGGTCTGATTCTGGTTGAGGATCTAAAACAGCAAAATCTGAGACAAGATGGATATCATTAGCTGAAGTGAGCATATAATCTATGGTGCTTGATCCACCTGAGGCAAAGCATGTGCTTTTACAAGTTTCTGGAAATTGAGAAAGGCCATTCAAGATCTTCAAGCTACAATTGGCACCAAAGCTCAAAAAGTGCTCACTCATGGAATTGGACATAGGATCTTTGGAAGAGCGTGACCAAGCACTGGAATGGTCTATCAAGCTGTGGAAAGGATCATTCTCAAGGTCGCTCAAGTCAGGGATCTGAGAGGCTTGGATCCTAGCATTGAAATCACCAAGAACAAGGACTGCACCTTTACTTTGAAACTCTAACACATCCTTCGTCAAGGAATGGAAAGGCTGCATGGTGTTGAGAAGTCAACTTGAATAGATTGGTGATTTCAACGGGGCAAAGTAACAAACAGCAATGAAGCAAGGTGTGGCAACTCCTCCAATCCTCAACCAATGGTATTGTCCACTTGAATCTTGACCTATCAAAGAGATTGATTTCTCAAAGCCAAATCTGACGTAAGTAGCAATACCTCCAAAGCCCCTTCCTTTGTGTTGTCTACGCTTGTTCCAGGTTGAACCAACAAGAGTGAATCCTTCAATGTCTTGAATGGTGTTTCCTTCATGTTCCCATGTCTCCACAAGATTGATCAGATCAGCATCATCCCACAAAGGCTTAGCGCTGGAGTACTTGGTATGTGTGAGCCCATGAACATTCCAAAACAGTACTCTAAAGGTCTAGAATTGCTATGCAATAGCTGACAATTTCTTTTGAGTAATCACAGCTCTATTATCTCTCAAGAATGCAACAAAACCTGCTTGTTGAGCCTCCTTCACTTTTGCTAATTCTCCCTTCTTTGCTTGCCATTGGAGAGGTGTGAGATCAGGGTCCAACCAGATACGCCGCCCCTTTAGTATAGCTTTGTTCCCCATCACTGCATTCCTTTGAGTTTCTGAGCCAAACCTCACCAAAATGCTTCTTGGTTGTGCACCTTGTTGTCCCAATCTATATGCTTGCAAAATTTGAGGATCATGGACTCTCAAAGAATCAGCAATAAACTCACACACTATGGCCTTGGTGTCTTCCTTCTCAATCTCAGGCAAACTTGAAATCCTCAAGTTCTTCATTCTCACCAATTGGTTCTCCTTCTCAACCTCATGCTCTTGCAAGTAAGAGATTTGAGCCACCTTCGTAGCTTCAGCATATGACTTCATCTTGACCTCTAATGTGTCAACCATCTCTTGCAGCCCTCCATTTTGTGAAGCAATGTTGGTGGCTTGTGCTCCCAAGGAAGCAACCTTCTCAGTAGCATCCACCATACCCTTGGTGGAGTCTAACATCAAATTGCTACTCTTCTTGAGTTCTTGGATATCTACGGTGATCAAATTCAGAGATTCTTTCACAGTCAAGACATCAACTCTTACGGTTTGCAAATCTGCCATAAGAGTGTTCATGCATTGAGACATGGGGGCAAAAAAGCTCTTGAGTTCTTTGTGGAAGTCATTTGCTTTTCTATACATTTCAGCAAGCTGTTGCTATTTTGAAGCTATCTCAGCAATGTCTTGCATCATCTTGGAAGCTTCCATTCTAAAATTTCTAACAGATACTATGAGAATGTATCCTCTGATTCACTCACACACTGTGAACACCAATAGCTCTACACCAAAAATCAACTCCTTTGGACTTGTAAATCAAAAGTTGCAAACTTTTGAATTTGAGTTTTTCCTACATGAAAATTTTGAAATCCTACAGATTTCGAAAATTCATAACCTTGGCTACAGTACTTGAAAATCTACAATAGATGACTCAATCAAAAGCTCTTGAGAAATTCTATCCAATGAATCAAAAATGAACTCATTTGAGCCAATAGACAAGATGTTATGGCCTCTAGAGTTCTCTATGGAAACTTCTAAACCTCATTGAATCACAGAATTCAAATGCTGATAACTGCAAGCACAGAGCTTCAAATTCCATGAAATGAGTTTCAATCAATAGCTCTTGACAAGATGCTTCTAATGAGTCCAAGATCACCTCATTTGAAGATGTGAGTCCAAAGTTCCAGCCTCTGAAAGTTGCAGATTTGAGCACCACCAACCGCACAAGAACACAGATTGATGAATTTCGAAACTTCTTCTACAGAACTCCAACTTCAGCAACCAGGAGTTCAAAAGAAAGCCCTCTCACAGCTCTTTCCAATGAGTCCAAGATTGAAAGATTTGGACATGGAACCAAAAAGTTACAAGGTGTTGAAAATTGAGCTCAAACCCTAAAATCTCCGAGAGATGGCAGAATTCGAATCTTCATAACTTTCTATGTGTATGTGCTCTGCAAGCCAGCGTAGTATCAATCGAAAGAGCTTCCAAAGGCGCTTCTAATGCCACAAAAATCACTCCATTTGGACACCATATGATGAAGATTCGAACTCTCAAGTCTAGCTCCTGTGTCAGAAATTTCAATCCCTCATAACGTTTCGCCCAAAGCTCAGAATAACACAATCTTGGTGGCTATGGAAAGGTCTTGGGAAGGCGCTTCGAACGAAACCAAAACCGCAATGTTTGGACATGTATGTAGGGAGATATGGCTTCTCAAACGTTCGGGACTCCTCTCCTCTCAAACTTTCGAAGAATGAACCAACAAGGTGCATGACCTAGAGAGACATGTGCCTATTCACTTGGTGATTTCTGGATGGCCATGTTAGGGACATACACGTGCTGGTAGAGGATTGGGTCTTTAGGATCCTTGTTCTTGTGTGTTTTGGGAGATGTTATGGATACTACGACATCTCCAAGTTCATTAGTCTCTTTCTCCAACTTACCTTTTGGAGAACGTTCCTTTAATGGGTGATTCTTGCACCAGAGTGGTGGCAAGTACACATCAGGTCCATTCTTGGATAAGACCTACTATATTGTTAGATGCAGCCAGAGTGGGATCACAAGATCATTATCTTTGTCTTTGGTGGATGAACTTCTTACCCAGAGAGGTTCTACAGCACGCTTATGATGGGATTCAACGACTTGACTACATCCTTGTTGATGATATCATGGATGTTGGGCATCAATCTCAAATAGTGGTAGTGGCTGATAGGTCACATATGGTAGTGGTGAACCTAGTTGGACAGCCTAGAGCTGCATTTCCCACACTCATGAGTTTCCCAAGCTCTCATGCTTTTTGAGAGGGAGGACTTGGACTTGTTTGGGACTCACAATTACAGCAATTGGTGGAGCCCAACGCTGATGAAAGAGAGCAGGCAATGGGTTTTTGCACCGGTATTACTGCTGTTCCAATAGTGTTAGAGGCATCCAAGCGTAAGGTGTTAGGTCAGGCTATGGACCTGAATTTGTTTGACCTGGATTGTGAGCCTTGGCTTGGCAGAGCAGCGTAGGATGCGCTTGATAGGCATCACCACTCGGACACTTGTGAGCCCTGTGCCTATCAAGACGATGCAGGAACATGATGGGAGCAATAGACCGAGTGGACATGGTATTCTTGGGACACAACCAGTAGCTACTAGGGAGAGTAGTCTACTTGGAGTCCATCCAGGTGAGCGTGGAGTACTTGGATTACACCCTTGGTCCACATGGGATATAGGTAGAGGACGTGTGGAGCTTGCAGCCAGAGTGGAGGGAGTTTTTCACACAGAGATTGGGACCTCTAATGGTCGGGAGCATGACACTATTGCTCCCAAGGGCCCAATGTAGCAGCCAATTAGTACGTCTTCCACTCCTACGATAATTATAGAGTATACTTGGGAGCCAAATCTTGGACCCAAGCTTACTAGAGAGGAAAGACGGAGGGTTTGGAGGTTCTTGAGGAGTCATACAAGTTGTTTTGCTTTCAATATGAAGGATTTCAGTGCTCTGAAGGGATCTGGTATACGGATTGAGTTGACTAGCGACACACCAATTTTCTGACGTCCGTATCAAAATAGTGATATGGAAAGGACATTGATTTAGAGTGGGAGTAGTGACCTTTTTGAGGCTAGTTTGGTGGAGATTTCACATGGAGAGTATGAATCAGCGACAGTGATGCCAGCCAAGAAGGATATGCATGGCAACTACACACATAGGCGGATGTATGGAGATTACCGTCCTATCAACCAATAGACCAGGGCTGATCGGTATGCCATGCCTACACCGGAGGAGATTTTTGATGCAATTGGGCATGCAAAGGTCTTCAATACTTTGGATCTTTGAGCAGGATATCATCAGTTACCAACCAGGAAGGAGGATAAGTCCAAGACAACATTTTGGGATATTGATCCTCATGGTAAGGATGTGTTATATCAGTGGAGGTTCTTACCATTTGGGTTAAAGAACGCTCTTATTGAGTTCCAGAGGGTCATGGATAGGATCCTAGTTGGATTGGATTTTGCTCGGTGTTATATTGATGACATTTTGGTCTATAGCACTGCTGTGGAGGAGCATGAGAGATAGTTGTTGGAGGTGTTTGAGAGGTTGAGATCTCATGGACTCAAATTATATCCTGGGAAGTGTAGGTTCTTCCATGAGCAAGTTGAGTATTTGGGTCACACTATCTATCCCAAAGGACTTGGTGTTCAGTTGACCAAGGTGGAGGCTATTGCACGTATTCCTCGGCCTACGGATGTGAGCAGAGTGCAAGCATTCCTTGGGTTGGTAAACTTTTATTGCGCTATGTTAGAGGATTTAGTGCTATTGCCAAGGCCTTGACAAAGTTGACCAAGCTTACACAGGAGTGGTGTTGGGGAGATGAGCAAGAGAGACCTCTGTAAAGCTCAAGGAGAGGTTGACATCTGCTCCTATTTTGAGGAGACAAATTAGGGGACGACCATTTCAGGTTCATACTGATTGGAGTATGGTGGGGCTTAGAGCGGTGCTCACCCAACATGATGATGAGGAGAAGGAGTTTGTGGTGGCCTATGCTAGTTGCTCCAACAATTCAGCAGAGGCAAAGTAAAGTTCATATGAGAGTACTTAGCAGTAGTTTGGATAGTAGCACATTTTTGATGTTACCTATTTGGTAAACCCTTCACTCTCATCATTGATCATCAGCCATTGAAGTGGTTGATGGAGTCCAACAAGCTTTCAAGGAAGCTTGCATGATAGGCTCTGATTTTACAAGAGTATGATTTCATGGTTGTTCACAGACTTGGAGTAGTGAACCATGATGCAGATGGGTTGAGTAGAAACCCATGTCCCAACCAGCAGGATTAGATCGGAGCACGTTGGCCTGGTGAGACAGATGAGGAGATGGTGCCAGGTTGGCATGCATTGGCATTTCTGTGTTTATTTGCAGAGGCTTTGGTGGTATCTCCAATGCATACAAGAGGAGTTAATGAGGTCACAGATCCAAAGAGTGAAGATATTGGTACAGTTCAGCGAGACATTCATGATGATGTCTTAGTGATGGACTATCTTTGCACTGGTGTTGTGGGTGACACAATTGGGGCCAAGGAGAGAGACCGTGTTCTTCAACAAGCCAGACGGTTTAGATTGGAGTGCAAACACCTTTTGTGTGCATGGGAGGATGGTAGAGTGCGAGTAGTACCACTTCCAGCACATAGACCACAGTTGGTCCGTCATGCTCATGAGAAGCTAGGACATTTTGGAGTAAAGCATACATATAGCTTACTCCAGAGTCATTATTTGTGGCATGGTATGCAGACCGAGGTACAGCAATTTGTTGTAGATATGTGGTTTGTGACCGAGTTAGAGCATCATTCAATGCTCTTACGCCATAGTTACATCCATTACCTATCATGGGATTGGGTTATCATTGGAGTTTGGACTTTTTTGGACCTTTACTGCTGATTGTGAGGCATCATCAGTATGTTTTGGTGATGGTGGAGCACTTCTCCAAGTTGATTGAGTTGGTGGCACTTCCTGACAAGTCTAGTGAAGGGACAACTTACTCATTCCTGGATCGAGTTCTTAGTCATTTTGGTGCACTAGCTGAGGTTTTGACTATCAGGGTACAGAGTTCTTGGGGGAGTTTCAGGTCTTGTGTGACAAGGCTTTGATTGATCACTGTACTACCTCCCGAGATCACCTTGAGGCAGATGGCTTAGCACAAAGAGTGGTTCAGATGGTGAAGAGAGGATTGCAAAAGTATGGTTTGCACAGAGGCCACTTGGGAGATTGGGATCTCCAATTACCCTGGTTGGCCATGGGCTATTGGTTCAGCCGGCAAGCCTTCTTAGCATCCTTCTCTCCGTACTTTCTACTCTATGGATGAGATCCAGATTTACCTCCAGCCATTCGTCAAGATGTTACTGTAGTTTTGGACTTGGATGACCCAAATGTATGGATGAGTGCATGTTCTCAGCATGCAAAGATCTTTTGGAGAGTGATGCCAATGGCCTTTGGGAACTTGGCAATTGCTCAACATAGAGATACTTTACGCTATGCTACCATTCAAGGAGGAGGTTATAGATCCTTGATCCGTCAATTTCATCTAGGAGATTATGTATATCTACAGCAGATAGCATCGATGACACTTGATGTTTCTATAGGCTGCACTATCTTGAGAGTGCGTGAGGTTTTGCCATCTGGAGTCCTTGTGTTGGAAGGATGTGATGGTGTTGTTTGGAAGGATCATGTGCGCAATTGTGCACCATGCCACCTCCCAAACATTGATGGTACTATGGACCCAAGCTTGGCACTTGTACGTGCAGGCTTGAGGTGTATGTTATGTGGTTCTTCTGGTGGAGCTGCTTCTATGTTAGTGTGTGATAGTTATTCGAGAGGATGGCATATGGCATGTATGACTCCTCCCCTCATGGTGGTTCCTCAGGGATAGTGGTTATGTCCTAGATGTACTTGACCTATAGCTAGTTCATTCTTTATATGGTATAGATTGCAGACATACGACTAACGATGGGGCTCCATAGCACCCGGCCTCATGATCTTTGCCCATTATAGGTATACCCTATACTTGGAGTAGATGGCTATCTGGAGTTAGAGGAACCTAACCGCCAGCTAGGGGGGGGCGATTGTGGCACTTTAGAGTCTATGTATGACTCATGTGTGAGTTGTGCTTCTATAGTGTATGATGTTGACAACAATGTATGTTGTGTGGCGATGTATATACACACGACAACTGTCATGCCATTTGTAGTGTCGCATCTAGATGCTTGGACACTGGAGTTCTAGTGATAGTAGTTAGAGTTATTTCAGCAATTTCTCAAAGACTACTTTCCGATGGTTAGATTTCGTGTTTGGGGTACTGACTTCACGGTGGGGCCACTGTCACTTTGCACGGTTTGCACCGTCGAGTGTGCCGTCAGCGGGACCGTTAGGGTTCAGACCTAGCTCAAGTCTAGGGGGTATACTTTCAAAGTGCAGCTCCAGAGAGCTCACTGATGTTGAGCCTTCGAGTTCTTGGCTATGGTGGATAGAGGCCGGCAAGCGTCACCTAGATTCTCTATGCTTGAGTGGGTGTGGCTTGACTGTAATCAGTGCCCAGTTGTTGGCAGTTTATAGAGTGACAGATCAAGTACCGATCTGAGTTGAGTTGAGTTGAGAGTGGTAAACAATCTGATTATTGTGGTACTTTAGAGTCTATGTATGACTTATGTGTGAGTTGTGCTTATATAGTGTATGATGTTGACAGCGATGTATGTTGTGTAGCGATGTATATACACACGATTAACCATCCTTTCATATTTGAATTAGAAGAACTTAATGCTTCAATTAATGTTTAGGGTGCATCCCATGGACCCGAAACCCATAAAAATTTACAAGTCACGATTTTCTTTCCATGCAAAATTTAATGGACTTTTGTCATTTGCCCATAAAAACTTCTTAAATCTCTTTTGCTACTACCCATAAAATTTTATGGACTACCTGTAAAAATATTTAAGGATGTTACAAGTACTTGTAAAGTTATTTTTAAAACCGCCATTTCCAACCATAACTATGAAAGGACATACCGAAGGATGGTATTTTGTTAGATTGAATAGGTCTTATCTGTTGTTATTTATAAAATGACATAAAATACAAGAACAACAAGAATTATCAACAAAGTAAGACGGTATTAGTAATTGAACATAATTATATTTTTTAAACGAAAAAATGTGATCAAAATGTCACCAATTATAGTTGATGGCATAATTTTTAACACATTATCAAATGTCCTATCAAAGTTCCCATGGTCTCCGTAATGTAATAACGGGCTATTTGAAACCCCTAATGTCTCTTGGCCCGAACTCCCTTTTGGTCTACCTATAATTTGAGAAGGGCTTTTGAAAATGCCAAATATTAAACTGCAGTCGATAGCCGGCCGGCTAGGAATATCGTGGACTTCTGGTGGAACATTGGAGCGTTCCGATGTTGCCGGTTC